>OU565268.1:17540000-17843432 GCA_913789895.3 Seladonia tumulorum
TTGAAGAGGTTCCCGAGATCGTTCGAAGTGACATTTTTTAGATATCTCGTATAATCGATGCAAATACCGATGCAGCATATTTTGCATGGAGATCCACGGTTCGTCACGCGCGATAAAAGTGAATCGAAATCTCAACGAACTGCAGGGAATTTGCAAAAGAAAATACGGAGCCGAGGACGTGGCGTCAGGAATAACGAAGGAAACTTGGCGAAAATTAATATTTCCCAAACGTTGTCGCGAGTCCGCGTCCCCGGCCGTTTAAACCTTGTCAAAAAGCTGTTCCGCTTGCTAAGAAGGAGATCGACGCGAGGCTAGACCGTGAATTAGTCGGTAAGATTTGACGGCGTGGGAGGAGGGGTGGGGGGGGGCGGTGAAGAACTTTCATTAAAACTTTCGTGACAAGCCCAATCTTCGAGCTCGTGTCCCGGCGAGTCAGCCCCGGGGAATGAGGCGTGAGAAAAGCGAGATAGCCAAAAAGTTTCCGCCCGGGATCTTCTTCCGCATGCAACTTTTTCTCCTTCAGCTGCCGCCGCTCCCGCGTTGCCACAGCAATTTCAGTTTTCGCCATAATTACGTGCGTCGAGCATCCTGTTTCGCTCGCGGTTCCGAGCTATTTCGCTCCAACCTAAACGCAAGCCCGTCGTCGTCGTCGTGCTACTCCGATTCGAAACTTGCCTTTTCCGCGAAAACAACGAAAACACGCCGTTCCCTTCCGAGACGTTTACTTTGTGCAAGATCGACAGTAACTGGCAGGTAGAACATTTATTCAAGGTTCTCCGAAATAAGCTCCTCACCCTACATTACCTGTGCAAACTCACTGTTTTAGGATGCATGAAATTTTATTAGAAAATCCGAGAAAATATTGTGGGGCAATTTACGAAAAATAAACTCCCACATATTTCTGGTTCGCGAGCAAAAGAAGGAATTATTTTATGCAGAAAAGCACTTTTAAAGTAAGAACCGTGAGATTTTGCAAGTGGAAAATATATATTCTGTCGCATTAGACTTACAAAATATTATACCAAAATATGAAGTATCGATTAAATATTCAAATATTTGATTTGAAAATATTTTTCTTCGAAAATTTACGTCATATTTAATTTAGAAGCACCTTCCTTACAAAATAAACGTCGTATTCGGTTTAGAAGCGTTTCTTTAAAAACGACAAATATTATTTTGAATTTATTTTTATTTATTTCGAGTCGAAGGAAAAAATTGAGATCGTCCGAGCTCGTCTCGAAGGGCTCCACTTTCACTTCCTTCTCGTTCTCCTTTTAGAGCTGCTTGTATAGTAGTGAGCTAACGCGAGAGCGAATGCATCACTAAGGAAAAACAACTCGAGAAGTGAAAGTAAAAGCTTCATCCTTTAAATTACACATCCAAGTAAATTATCAACCGATTTTTCTCTTCAAAAAGTTATAATCTTCAGCGCTTTATTTTGTTCGTTAGCGCGCGTAAACGTTTAACTGATCCCAGGGGATCGAGCAACGAGATCAGGTGAAAAGCAACGCTTCGCAGGTTTTGCGTAAGTTAATGTTACATTTGATTTCTAAATTTAGCAGAGGCGGAGGAATGTTTCGGAGAGCACTGCAATTAGCGGCGGAAACACAGCACGTGAAAAACACAGCAGGCGCAAGCCGAACCGCGGCTATAAAACGTATTTACTATGGCCGTTTCTTTTTATTATCGACCGTTACAGCCCGAAGGGCGGTTTTTTGTTCATCAATTTTTGAGAGCCCGATGAAAATCTGGAACAATATCGAGCGCTATAAATTGAAATCTGAAAAAAACTCCATCGGAGCGCCGCCACTTTTCTGCTGTTATTCGCAATCGAGTTAGTTCGCGGGCGTGGAAAAAAAGGGTTCGGTCGCAACGAACGTGATATCAATCCGAAAGAGGAACAGAGTCAGCGTTCATTTGCGAGTCATTAACGTCGTTCACCGAACGAAACGGTCTATACGTTTCGTTATGCCCATCGTTTCAATCTCGCGGCGATAAACAAATATCGCGGACGAAATCGGCCGTTCGTTCGAATACTTTCGACAGCGATCTCGATAGCAACGAAACATCGACTCGTTCCCCCACCGATTCTCCGGGATAAAAAGCTTTGTTCCTCCGGGGTAACCGGGAACGCTTGTGCACCTGCGAGCGCACATGTTTCCCCAGATACTCCCACGCTGTTGTCCGTGCGATTGTCGAAATCGAGGGGGCGAACGATTGCTCGGAGACGAGCTATCTCATTCGATGCCCCGAAACGCGAACCATTCCGGATATTTGATCAGCTACGTGCCCTTATTTCGGCCGAATGCAAATCGAATCGTGCCGCCCTTTCTTTTTTTATTTTCTTTCGTCTGTCTGTGCAAACGCCGATTACTTGATACGAATCTTGAAAAATTGTATCAAACAAAACAATGTTATAGAATTATTGTTCTCCTAAGATATGGTCTTTGGAAAGCCACAGGGTAAACGCTGGGAAAATTTAAAACCACAGAACAGTGCTGAAAACTAACTGGTATCGCTTCGTGCAAGTCAGCAAAATTTCCTGAATCCCCAAAAAAATGTACCAAACAAAATAATATTGTACAAGTATTGTTCTCCGAAGATATGGTTAAGAAAGCCACAACATAAACACACACACACACACACACACACACACACACACGCACGCACGCACGCACGCACGCACGCACGCACGCACGCACGCACGCACGCACGCACGCACGCACGCACGCACGCACGCACGCACGCACGCACGCACGCACGCACGCACGCACGCACGCACGCACGCACGCACGCACGCACGCACGCACGCACGCACGCACGCACGCACGCACGCACGCACGCACGCACGCACGCACGCACGCACGCACGCACGCACGCACGCACGCACGCACGCACGCACGCACGCACGCACGCACGCACGCACGCACGCACGCACGCACGCACGCACGCACGCACGCACGCACGCACGCACGCACGCACGCACGCACGCACGCACGCACGCACACACACACACACACACACACACACACACACACACACACACACTAGTAGCACTCTAAAGCAGAGCATTGCAGAAATTGTGTCGACAAGTTAGAGCATTCCCCCATCAAATCACTTTTACAAACTCTGAAGCTGCATTTCTGATTATGTATACCTCGTTGCACTCTTACTCAAAGTTCACCGATTACGATCTGGATCCCCTCTGGCCACTCTAATCGCCTTCGGGCGCAGCTCGGAACACTATCGCCGAGCTTCTGGCACACGCGCGATAATTCTTCTGGATCCCGATCGCGATAACGATCGCGTCCCGTTTCGCGCGACACACGCTGGACTTCTCGCGGTAATTTTAATTACGGCCATGAATAAATGCATTGATATCGGTCGGCTGACGCCCACGCGACCGTGTCACGTCGACGGAGACAGATTCCGGTAAGAGAAAGGGCCGGCGGAGACGGTGTGGATCGTGCGAAAACGGGACGGAGCGAACGGCGAACGGCGAACGGCGAACGGCTCGGAGAGAAAATCATGTAAAACCACGTCGTGACACCTGCAACCAGCGTCGCAGCCGGCTTCCACGGGTCTAACCAGGATGTGTTACCCAAGGCATTGTCGCGACAAGACAAACGGTCTCTACGTGGGGCGCGGGAGGATGTCGCGCGGAACGTCGACGACGTCTTCTGGGCGGGACCAACGGCGAAAGAAATTTATGCCGTCGCTGGCCCGACGTCGTAATGAACCCTCGCAGCTGACGTCACGGGCAGGACTCAAAACGGTCCGGAAAATATTGGCTTGTTCGGAAAGTAATTTCGTTCCTCCTGGAGGGATGTCGTTGCTACCATTTGTTATTACCAGACTGCGGCTGCTTTTGCATTTAGGAGAAAAATCGTTTCGCACTATTTAAAGCAGTGGTCCTAATCAAGAGATTCCAATAAGATAATTGGAAGCAGAAAAATTTGTTTGTTTATTTTGCATAAAGGTCGGTCTAGTTATTACTTCACCTTATTCTAAGTCGCGAGATATGTAAAGAATCCAAGTTTAAATGAAAATGTATGTACTCTTTCAATCGTCTCAAAAATCGAAAATGTTTACTCAGTTGTGTATTTGTTATTCCAATTTCTTCACCAGGAAGGTTACCCCATTGTATACATTCTCCACACACCTAACGAAACGATCCAAAATTTTGTTAGACACAGTCTCCGACACCCAACAAAACCTTCCGACCAAACGCCATTCATTTCTAGTCATTAGAAACGTTTAATTAATAACGTGCAAACCGCGTATCTTAACGAGACACACGATTAACGCAGGCTTATAAACAATGGTTCGGAAACGTCACGGAAACAAAGAGACGTTGAACCGGTGACGAAGTAGCTGCCGCGACGATCGCATTAAGCAAATCGCGGGAAGCCGAGCCTAAACGGGCGTGAATAGTTGCTTAGGCGACTCGATCGTTTATACGTTTACACGGTATCGGCGTCGTCGTCAGCGTTCGCCGCGCATGAGGGGCCGCGAAGAATAACGAGGATAGTCGTAATTACTGAACTGTTCTTAATGGTCACCCCCCGGCCGCCTCTTTGAATGCTAAGTGCAGAAGCTGCGACGGAAACGGCAATTAAGACCGCGCTCGTAGAATACTTCCCGGGCGATGCTTGACCGTTTTAACGTGGCCAACCAGCCGCGAATCGACCTGGCCACCAAAAAAAAAAAAGGAAAAAAAGAAAAAAGGAAAAAAAGGATAGAAGGAAATTAATTCTTTCTTTACATTTCTATGGAACAAAGGAGAAAAGGAGAGCAGGACTTTTCAATCGCGATAAACCAAAGACCTAACGGCGACCGGATCTGCTTTCTAGCGAGTACAGTGATTTCTCGATATTTGTCAGCAACGCGGCGGGTCTTGTTGTCGTTTATCCTACACCGGTCATTCTTTGCAAAGAATTAAACAATTTACGAATATGATTTTGTGATAATTTACTCCATTCATCCTTAAGACACTGTTTTAACTCATTCGTATTTTGAAATTGTCTGTTTTCCATGTACAGAAAACCTTGCATTACAAAATACTAATGTAAAGTGTACAGTGTGTGAGATGGAACATAATCGTGTGCGTGCCTCGAGACAAACGAAATTTGACACTAGGTTCACGGGGCCTGTCAAAATGACGGGATCTAATATTTATAATTTACAATTATTGATATTGTGAAGACGTATCCATGGGGAATTATTCAACAAAATTATTTTTTTGGGTATATATTATTTAAAAAATTGATACAAATGTGGATAGACACGTTCTTGTTATTTTTGTAAAATAATGTTAAGTACTCAGTTTTAGTGCTTTATAAATCTAGTGTTAAAGGGACATTGAAGTTGCAAAATATGAAAAAAAAACCTTGCATCCAATATTCTACATACGAATAATAAAATATAATACTAATGTACTACAAACTACATTATAAAATACTAATGTAAAGTGTACTTACTTCTGAATCTTCTGTACCTCCGTCGGATCCACAGCACACAATTATTCACTCACGAGAATAGGTCCGAATAATATTGAACAACAATCACTAAACAACACACACAACACACTTAACGAAATCGTGACAGCAGACAAGAAGATGTTACTCCGACCACGAATAAAATAATACTGCGATTTTAACCGTTCCCCTTCCACGGACGTGTGATACGAAAACAGGGAATTCCGGGAAATAGGGTCGGCGCCCCGCCATAATTTGTTTACCTTGGTTTTGTATCTATTGTTTATAGACCCTCAGCGTCTAACTTGCCTAGGATAACCTGACCGTACCACCTCGGTGGAAGGGATCATTGTTAAAATCGCAGTATTATTTTGGTCGTGGTCGGAGTGACATCTTCTCGTTCGTTGTCACGATTTTACAAAATGTGTTGTGCGCGTGTGTTGTGTGTGTTGTTTAGTGATTGTTGTTCAATTACTCGGACCTATTCTCCTGAGTCAACAATTGTGTGCTGTGGATCCGACGGAGGTACAGAAGATTCAGAAGTAAGTACACTTTACATTAGTATTTTATAATGTAGGATTAGTATTCGTACGTGGAACATTGGATACAAGGTTTTCTATCATATTTTGCAACGTATATTAACGATCATTGGTATATAGTATAATTTAATGTGGTTCAAATAAGATACTACTTTGAATCAAATATTTTTATTTTGATAACCAGATAGATAAAATCAAATATTTCCTTACAATGAAAATAAGTTGAGCAAGTAGTTAATATTACAAATTATAATTTTTAACATGAGAAGCTATAATAGTTAGCAAAGTATTATTTGTAGTATAATTACGAATATGTAACATGTTGATAAACAGACTACAATATCGTAATTAACATTACAGGCAGCAAAATATCATAAAAATATAAGTTACTGTCAACTATTTGAAATACTATTTTACACAGTCCTACACACACCTACTCCGATCACTTTTTGAGATGTTGAAACTTTTTCGCTAATATCTCGGAAAAAGTTGTTAAGAATGATGACCTTGACAACATATTTCAAGGTCATCAAAATCGGTGAGGAAGCCCCTAATGTAAATAATTTCCCTTAATTTCTTGCCGCGTCCCATTTTGTTCAATGATGATTGGAAATTCTACCAAGACCGAGTGCCTACACAACGTTATGTTTATATGACTCGAAACGTAGAAACAGTGAGAAATCCGAATAGAAAGTCAAGTGTGCTATCATTTCGCCGACCTCTGTTACACGACTTTTGTTGATAAATACACGTACGGACCGAGTAGTTCCAGTTTGTCGCTATATAATACACTACCGTGCGACGATGTTTACGTACCATTTGTAGAATTCAGAGAATTCTTGATTTTTCCTTGAGAACTAAATGATAGCACACTTGTGCTATCTTTTTGTCCAGGAGTTTATATAGAGAATTCGGTGTGTTCGTGACCTCGCGAACTTTCCTCGTTCTGTCCCGAGTCTGGCTAATTGCAGTGCGCGGGATATCGCGTTAATCAAGTTTTAATGCACCTCGAACGACCCGACTAGCAGATTCCGAATCGCGGCTATTGAATGGTTGCGGGTCGAGTCGCGTGGGCGTGCAAGGAAACAGAGACGGCTGGGAATGCCGATGTCTTTGAGACCGGGAGGAGATAACGATAATTTTTCTCGAACGGTTTGATCGATGAAGTTACGCTCGTTCGTTGCTCAGCAGCAACGTGCAACATTCTCGCGATACCGGTTGCCCGCGACAACGTTAACATTTCCGTCGGACGCGGGCACGAGAATCAATTAGCGGACGCGAATATTAAACCTCGCTGAATAGATAACAGCCGGTGGCTCCCCGGTTAATTGCGAATCGACGGCCGTCCCGTCGCGTCGCCGCGAATTGCTTCGTTACGGTCGCAGTTTATCCGACCGCCTATCCTAAAAGATGCAACGCCAACTGCAAATTCAACCGCGAAGCTCTGGGGCGACCGGATCGTGCTCGGTTCTCGGTTCTCGGTTCTCGGAAGACCTCGTCCCGGCCATAACGAAAACAGCCGCGACGTGCTAATCGGCAGAATATTTGCGCAGCTGTTAGCACTACTCGCTTTCGGGAAAAATGCGCAACTCTCCTCGGTTCGCATTTATCCGCCGATTTCCTGCGTCGTAGAGATCGTAAATGTCTCGTAAACAACTTTCTTAATTGATTTCGAGGCGGTACAAGTATATTTGCCGATTTTTCTTCACGCTACTGCGCGACAAAAAGCTGTTGCGGGCCGCGTTGCGACTCGATTCGTCCGTGTAACGATCCTATGAGGCTGTTTGAAAATATGTTTATGCTCGAGTGGAAGCGCCACGAATATTTCAAGGTGAATGGAAGAAAGCGAGATTGTTGGCGTAATAATGCTCGCGATAAAATTGACCCTTTCAAAGCGACACGATGCTCATACCGGCGGATATTTCATGTTTATAAACATGAGTGTCGATGAAGCGGGTCGTTAGTGTCGGTTTGCATTATGTTTGCATCTCAATCGACGTATTACTCCGGCGGGGAATTGCGAGCGTTCATTCAGACCGTGATTGAAAAACAGTAGGCGACCTTAGAAGAAAGCTAGTTGGCCGTTTACCTAGCTAATAAAAAATATAGTTCCATTCGGAAAATTGACCACCTTGATGTCTCAAAGATACCTCCATCTAATAGTTGAGATCTGGCCATAGGTTCATCGAAACAATTTCTGGAACAGTAGTAAATAACCCGGGAAGAACAATTTATCTATTCGCTTAGATAAGAGGACTCGCTGGTGGCTCGCGAGCCACCGGTTGCCCAGGCCAGATCGAAAGCAAAAGTGCCACTCAGAAATTGAAGGAACATCTTCGAGTATCAAGCACTCGTTCACCCAGATAAAGACTAGCGTCGGTTCAAGTGGAACGTCCCGTAAATCACCACGATCGGTAAACCACCCGCGTGTATCGTTCGATCCTCCGCTTCACACGAGCCGGGGACTTATCGGTCGGGATCGGATGCCTTCCTTCTTCGTGTTTTCCTTTCTGGAATGACAACAACTCGCGGACGGTCTAAAAATTCCCCGCCTTTCACCGTGGAATCGCCGATCGTCCGAGGAGCGCTGGCGAGGCGGCCAGACGCCTTGGAAACAAGCGGTCTCGCCACTAAAAAGAAATCGAAACCGTCGATTCCGTGCACGTTCGCGGTCCGTCTCGGTAGGTGCAAGAAGTAGTCGCGTCGGTCGTTACCGACGCTCTCCCGAGAGCGTTAATGGATTCACGAATGTCGAATACCCGGTAAATCGAACGTTTCCCGCGAACGGTCTTAGTCACCGTTTCGACGTAAAGGAGGAGAGAGCCGCCGTTGCGGCTGGAATCGTAAATGCCAGAGGAGGAGAGCTAAACTCGTGTATTATTCGCGATTCGTGCGTCGCGATCGAGGCCCCGGCGAACGGAAGAGCCTCGGGACATGTGGGTGTGAGTCTATGCTTCTTCGCACACGTCTACAGAAACGCGTGCATACCTGTTACGAACGCGTGTGTACGTCCTGGGCGCGCGCGCGTGTGTGTCGCTGGTCCGGGACGAAGAAATCTCGACAAGGTTGCGCGCCGAAGGCATGTATCTCCGGGATTATAATCGCAAATCCCCGGCTCGCATAAAATGTAGATTAGAATACACATCCGCATTAACATAGATCGCTTTGACAGACGTCGCGGCGTGGTACCGCTCGCGGTGTGTTCCCCTACGCAGGAAGTATGTTGACTTTTAAGATATACGCTCTCTCTTTCTCTCTCTCTCTCTCTCTCTCTCTCTCTCTCTCTCTCTCTCTCTCTATCCATCGTTCCTTCGGAAACGAATACCAGAGCCACGGGGAACAGATGGTCCTGCGGTCGCCCGCTGGTAAAGCACCGTAAACGTCAACGGAAACCGTCGATATTCGCTGCATTGTATGCTGATCGCCTAGGCCTGCCTTCCGCGCGACGCAGAAAATGCGACCGCACAGTTTTTTCTTGCTTTTTGTTATTTTTTCAAGTGTTTCGCTTGGAGGATACCTTCCGCAGGACGCACAGTGTGCGAGTGAAAGTGAAGGCATACATTTTTAAAATGTAGAGTAAAAGTTGAAAGTCTCACAGAGTCACGCGCTAAAACTTGTTGGAGCTTCTACTACATACATAGTATTATCTTGCAATTCTAAAAAAAATTAGCTGCCCCTAGGTGCCCCTGTGGTCGCAGCATTGTTTTTTGTAACGCAGAATAGGTATTTTACGTGCTTTCCTTGCATTTCTTGTCAAACTGTGAGAGATATGCGCCAAGTCTTTCTGTATAATTTAAACAGATTTTCATATCATATGTCCGAATTTTTTTAATACCAATTTTCATGTAGAACCAATAATTTTTTAATGTATATGTCCGCGATATTGGATCTCCGATCTTCTTGGATCGGAAGAAAATCGGAGATCCCCAATCGGAGAGAAATAACTGCGCAAAACTTATCATCCAGACCTCGGCGACATATGTACATATATCGCGAATTCACTGTACTTCTGGTGTTTCTTGGTTGCTCGACAATGAAGTTCGCGCCTAACACTGTGATTAATTCCAGCAGCGAAGAATCGATATACAGTGGCAATCGTTTATTATCACAACGCCGGTGATCGATGACCGCCGCGGCGTTGAACGTGTTAATAGGTGTTCGGATACGAGAGGTGGTATAACTGCGAATCGTGGAGCATACAGCGGATCGAGGGACTCGTGCTCGTCGAGTTGGCATGACTCATCCCCGCGCAGGTTGAAATCACGGGGCCATATTGTGCAAGATTTCAGCCCGGGCGATATAACTTATGGGTCCGATTCGAATCTACAACTCACGAGGCATCATGGCGATAATTATAGCCTGGCTATCGGTCTTGGACGCATCGATTGACCCACGCGCGTCCGTGGATCGCTCGTCGCTCCGACCGCTCGGAGAACATGCACGCCGATGCATTTCGGTACAATAGCGGCCACGAGAGGAACGCTTAAAGAGCGCACAAAAGGTGTGCGAGAAGTGAAAAAGAGAAGTGAAAAAGTAAAGAGAGGGAGGGGGAAGAGAGACAAGATCGTCTACCTGGTCCCTTTTATGCCCGGCGCACAATGACGGCCGGACGTTTCGTTAATTTCAATGAGCCCTTTGTCAGTCTCACCTGCAACAAAAAAAAAGGTGGAAGCCATTGATTATTACACGCGTCTCGTCAAAGTAAACGCGTGATTACCGAACGCAAACGCGCGCGCATTACCAGCGAATGGCTCATTACACTTTACGCTCGGCTGGCCCGGCAGCCTGGGTCAAAGCCGTGTTTCATTCGTCGTTCGTTTCCGGATAATCGAGCAAAGTATACGCGAGATGGCCACGAAAGAGCGACCCGAAAATTTCGCAAGTCTGGGCCCCCAGATTTTCGAACATTTTTGCCGCCAAATGACAGCTAACATCAAAACCAATATCAATATAGATCGCTGTCAAGTCGAGTTCACAATTAGTTTCTGGAATATCGAAATGTACGAATTTGTAAGCAATTTTAATACTTTTTTTCAGCTTTCAGGAATTCATAATCCATGTTACATAAAAATGAAAATATCGGTCCTTACGAATTTTGCAAATCCCTCGTCTAAATTCATTATATTTATACTGTAAGGCACCACTAAAAATTGCTGTATCATTATTCTACATATTTTTTACATTATTAAAAAACATATATAGTAGGGCAATATTCTAGGTGGGTAGAAACGTTTCGTTTTGGAGTTAAAATAGCTTCGAGTGCAAAGGGTTAAAAATTGAAGAAACCTGGAAACTGTTTATAAAGTGCGATATAATGCATTAACGAAATTTGATCTGCGATATCTCAAAATCCGAGTGTCAACTCAATTTAAAAATTTTTACCGATTCGTGTCTCGACATAAACTGTTCGACGTAAAAATTGGAGCTAATTCGAGGGATCCAAAATGGCCGGAAAAAAAGCCCTCATTCTTGGATCACTAGTGAACGCGGAGTCTATTCGACGAGGCATCACGCTGATCCATGGGGAGGGGGGAAAGAGGATTAAAACCGCCACGAAATTCCCTTATGAGACGTCAAATGATTCAACCGGGAAACGTGTCGTCCGACTAATCCAATAACAATCCAATTTCCGAGATAATTGAGACGCCGGAATTAATGAAAGATACTACGTTGTCGCTTCGACAAAAATCGCTATCGTAAACTCAATCGGAGCACGGTCTTACTCAATTACGAGCGGAATTCGTGCCTCTCATTTGATAGTTTAATCCTTCCGATCAAATCTCTACGTCTACGATGTTGAACGGTATATTTTGGGATTTTAAATCAAACAAGCGAATGAGATGTTATTAAAATTGTCATGATTATTTATCAAGGCAGTGGACCCTTCGTCAAGATAAAAATTTGATAAATTAGATCATTTTTCATTTCTTCGCTCCAGACCACTCCAACAAAAATTATTGTACTGTAATTATTGAATTCTCTAAAGCTGTCCATTTCTTATATAGAAGTATTTACTGTAATTTGCGTTATAACAGTATAGAAAAGTTGGCGCGATACCAACTTGTGCGAAACCTTTATCCGCCATAGCACGACGGTGGCAAACGGTTGGCAACGCTGCGCCAGAAAATCTGCGCAAACTTGTATCCCCGTTCGCGCAGTAGCAGATATCAAACGCGATTAACCAAAGCGGTTTATCGCTATAAAAAGTAGTAGGTTCGGTTGCGAGTACCAGGGGGATGGAAAAGGCAGGAAACCGGGTCCGAATAGAAAACGGAACGTGGGAAAGGGCTCCCGGGCCGTAGTGCATTATCGTAAGCCGAAACTACTGAAATAGAAATTTCGGGTAATACCGTGCCTAGCCCGAGTTTTATCGGGTTTAGCCAATTACTCGAAACTCCGAGCAACGGCGAGCCACGCTCTCTCTCTCCCTCTCTCTCTCTCTCTCTCTCTCTCTCTCTCTCTCTCTCTCTCGCGCGCGCGCGCGCGCCATGTTGCGTCTTCCACCGTAATAGAATACGAGATTCGATGCTCGCAACATTCGGAAGAGCGGATAACGTATTTCGATAACCGACTTACAGATTTTTATACGTTAAACGCGATCCCGAAAGCCGGTATTCTCCATCGGCTTCTAAGAAACCTAGTTTTGAATAAAATTGAAAAAGTTCCAAAATGATTTCTCTCTAACTTAACACTAAACTTATCCTTCTCGAGTGATCAATTTTTCATAATTATTTTAATTATAAAAACGCATTCAAGAAAACTGGCCAAATAAATTGCCTTATCGAAGCATCTACATATATGTCAAGTAGTGGGGGTAATTCCGCGACGTTTATCATCCAGGCCTCGGCGACATGTATAGAGAAATCTCTGTGTCACATTAAAAATTACGGAGGATCAGCATAAATTGTTGTAATTTTTACAAGGCAGTGTTTACCAGTGCCGGGGTATGTTTCAACGCTAAACGTACCAGCACCGGTCAAATGACCGGTTCTAGATTTTTGATTTGACAATTTTTGAAATTATAAAGATGCTTTCACGAGCAATTTAATAAATATCTTGAGTATAGCACGCATTGCAATAAGAACCACGCAAAGTCTAAATAAATTCTTGCCATTTTTATAAGGCAACATGTATCTGTTACATTCGTAGCTCGGTACGTTTAGCGTTAATCGAATTGAAAAATTGTGGGCTCAAGAAATCTAATTACGCCGATCGAGCGGATCTACGCCTTCGAAAACATTGAAAGAAATTTGAAACGGTGATTTCGATTTCGATTAAGATGCCGGGGACACGGGGCGAAGGTTTATCAGCGGCTGGGTAATTATTGAAATTATGATTTGGATCGTTCGTGGCCGACGATATCGGTCCCCACGAGGAGCCCGGTTATACCTTTCGACGAAACTGTGTTTCTCATTCCACATTCGGATCGCTGATCCAATCTTAAGCACCGCGGGGACCGCCGTTCAAGATTGCCTCGCGACCACCGGGCTCTCATCTTTTCTTCTTCTCATCTCCCACTGTCGTTCGAGTCCGAACGACGGCTCCAGGGAGGACGTTACTGTCGAATGTCTGCGAAATTTACAACCGTTTGCTACTTTTGCCGCGGTGGTTGCTTCCCGTTCGGCGAACATTTGTTTTACACACGGTTCGTTTGGTACCCAAGAGCTAACGTGGCGTCGTGCGATGCTTCTGATAGCCTTTAACACTAGCTTTACCGGACTTGTCAAAATGATGGATTCTACTGTTTTTAATTTATCTGAATTGTCCAACAAATTTATTTCTTTGGGCATATATTATTCAAAAAACGACGAACAATTTGGATAGACTCATTCTTGTTATTTTTATAAAGTAAAACGGTCGCTCTTAGTACTCTGTAAACGATGCTCTATCAACACTAGACCGTGTAAAACATGGTCCAATAATTGTGAAAAATATTTATATTCGATCAATGTATTGTTAAAACGACTTCGAAGCAGAGACAATAAGAGTGTAGCAGTGCAGAGCCAAGAAATGTATAAACACTCTTTCACGAGTATTTGTTTTTATTTTATTTAATTGACAAGGGTTTGCAGAATGCAAACCGAATGACTCGAATGATACCGAACTTTAAAACTAACTGATACGTGTTGTCTTATAGAAGAGAAAAGATTGAATTTATTTGGACTCGGTGCGGTTCGTATTTTAATATACAT
Organism: Seladonia tumulorum; assembly: GCA_913789895.3. Taxonomy (NCBI): domain Eukaryota; kingdom Metazoa; phylum Arthropoda; class Insecta; order Hymenoptera; family Halictidae; genus Seladonia; species Seladonia tumulorum. Next base: position 17,554,209 of record OU565268.1, read on the forward strand.
GCTCTACAAAATAAAATACAAAGTACAATAAAAATCTGGAGCCGGTCATTTTGACCGGCGGTGATAGGTATATTATTAACGACCAAATAATTGGAATTGCAGAATCGAGCCGAATAACATATAAAACTGATGATTACGAAAGCCCGATGATTAATCGTCGAAAGAGTTCCGGGCGTTTCGAAAGATGTTTGCAGTTGGACTCAACACCTGGTCGTGGCTCGAAGGAAGTCGCAGAGGCGAGCGTATAACCAGGAAAATCGAACGTCGCCGAAGGATCAATATATCGGGGTCTCCGATACGACGAACATGACCAATGCTCGCCAGATTAATGACCTCGTCGCGATTACGGACGGCCCACCACTCACGACCGTATTAAAGTCGGCCTGATCTCTCTCTCTCTGTCTCTCTCTAACTCTCTCTCTCCCTCTCTCTCTTTCTCTCCCCCCCCCCCCCTCTCTCTCCCTCTCTTTGCCCGAGAAATCGAGATCGAGGCCCCGGACTCGCGTTTGGAATTGATTTTCTGGTGGCTCCTCCGAACAACGCTGACTCGATAAATTCGCGATCGCCGCTCGAGATAAACTATCGCACGCATCGCGGTACCCGGGGGACAGTATTTATTATGTCCTGACAATTCCCCGCGGCGTATCGCCAGAAAATTAAACCGACAAGCTGCTGTACGCGCCGCACAGGCGTAATTAACCCTCGCTTACCTGGCTCGCGATCGACGTGGGTTGGTTTTGACCCGGTCCGAAAGTAGGCGATCCGAGAGACGCGATTCGCTCTGCGTCGAACCACATTTCGCTGTTAATTTTCAGAACAGCGTCCTCAATCAGAGAACTACAAGTTTCGACGTCCGTGGAAATATATTTAGACTGTTAATCCTTTACGGCATTAACGGGAGTGGTTCAAACCGATCGCTATAATTGGATCTTTACGCAAAATAAAAATTGTCCAAGTAAATTACAAGGAACCGGAGATAAATGAAAATGCGTTTCCTCTTTTGACACTTTGACTGCCACACTGGAAACCTCAAAGATCCCATAAAATCAAAGTTACTTAATGAAATAAAAATTGAAAAAAATTAAATGTACGATATTGAGTAGTCCTCCAACTTTCTTGCATTTTACAGGTCCTAATCAAATTTGGTGCAGTGAATATATATTAACGTAAAAATTCATTTTAAAACCTGTAGAAATAATTTCGTTACTTAATGGGTGACATGGCAGTCAACGTGTTAATTGGAGGAATTTCCTATTTTAATAATTTTAATAAGCTCAAAATAATATAACAGCGTTATACGATTCTTCCAGTGTTTTCAAACTCTTCTGTTTAACCAATTTTTGTCACAAATGCATACAAAAATCTAAATCTACAGTCTACTCACAGTAAAGAAAACTCTAGTTTGAAAATTTCAATCTAAATCCACCACCATGGGGATATTGACACCACGTCAGAGAAGACCCGAGGTTCCGAGGACCGGTGATCGAGGGAGGGCCTCGAGAGTGTATCGGGTAGTTTCCGGATCGGCGGGAAACGCCGCGCCGCGCCGCGCCGGGTTCGATCGCGATTCGTGGAATTCTGTGGAGACCGCGGTGCCATATTTTACGATTAATACGATTACCATCGGCTATGACGTGACCGCGCGAACGCTCGCCTATTGAAAGGATAATGCACGATACAACGTTTCGAGTTCAATCAATGGCAGCCAATAATGGTTCTTTCCGGAGCCATCGTGCGCGCACAATGGGCGCATAACTTATTGATCATCGGCGCACGCGATCCTTACAGCCTCGTAACGCCGGGTCTGTTCTAATCTCGATCGAGCAAAGAGCCTCAATTATGGTCAACCTGCATTTACATCGATCTCAGATAATATCCATTATTCGATGCTCCTCTCACGGTGCTCTCGACGCTTCTCAATCGGTCGCAAAGTGGCCCTGCGCGCGATGCGCGATCCGCGATCCGCGATCCACGTTCCCTCTTCCGGTTTGCCAGCAGTGGATCGGAGAAAGAGGGATCGAGAGAGGGAGGAGATATCGACAAGCTGTTTTTCAACGTAACCAAAGTTGTTCTGCGTCTGACAGTTTTCTGCTTAAAACGGTTCCCAGACGCTCGGTTTGCTTCCCCCGTCGCCGACGAATATATACGTTAGAATTGTGTCTGTCGGGAGGTATTACATCGACGCGGGGAATCATTTGAGCGCGAACAAGGAAGAGCATTTTCTCTGCTCGAACGAGGGGACGACGCGGATCGTATAACACGTCGCGCTAACACTCGAACCGAATTGTCGTGACAGATCAGCATTTTTCTACCGATCTACGGGCAGGGGAATGCGATGCGTTATCTTCATGAAACGATATAAACAACGCACGTGTCTCTCTTCAAACGGCTCTCGATCTCGCAGAAATAGTTTGCTCAGCTGTACCGTTAAATTATATTCGAAACGAAAGAAATCACTGTGAAACATCTCGTCTATTTCTCAATGAAGCTTGCAGAGCTTCCGAGGAGAAGTATGCAGCTCGAGATGTATTAATTCGGTGGAAAAGTTCGTGCCCGATTTCGAATTCAAATACAACAACCATAATGCACGATCATTTTTGAATGAAAAACGATTTCATCGACAGAAACATTTGTTCGACGTTCGGCCTACTACATATTCCGTGTCCCAGACGCGTGTACCGCTTAGAAAGCGAGTAGGTCGTGTTAAGATTATTTTTTTTATAAGCTGCCGCGCGGATAGAAGTAACGTTCCGATGAACAAATGGCAGCGCGTAGCGATCGAAAGTTGCAGGTTGCTTTCATCCTTTCCCCAGCTGCGTTTCTCGGTTCTCCTTCGGCTGAAACTTCCGGCGCGGCGGCGCGGCAATCTCCAACTGCCGGCGAAGTTTCCGCGCGGGCGAAAGGGAGCCGGGAACAATGTTCCAAACTCCATTTTATTCCGGATAAATGACACGGTTTCCGACTATGATGCGTAAACATTTTTGTCCCCAATTTCTCCCCGCAAACTCGATCCGAAAGCCCTGGCCCGCTCTGCTCCCCGAAGGTGTTTGCGTTCTCTTTATTCTCCGAGCATCGGAGATTGACGGTGGCTCTTATCGGCTCGCGATTCGAAATTTCCGTTGACATCCACAGAAGCATCCTCCGAGAATCCTCTCGGCGAGCGCTCTCGTGGAGATTAACGAACGCTTGCAATACTCGAACCGAATTGTCGTGACGGATCGCCATTTGCCGAGCATATTTCACGGTGTCAATTAGCTTGGTTAATGGAACCGGTAAAATTTCATCGCGGTGACGAATATCACAATTTTGTCGGATTTCGCGAACCCTAGTGAAATGACGTTGACTCCGTGATTGTAAAGTATTCCGCGGAATTAAATGAATTCGGTCGATGAAACTGGAACGACCGATGAAACTAAAAGTCCAAATTTATTACCGGGGACTGGACTTTCAGCTCTTTGAAATTTCACTTTTGAATACCTATGGTATTTCATTTAGCACCGAAGCAATGAATGCTAATTTGTAAAAAACCTCTTTCGACAACCAGTAATTTAATCTGCGAAACTGTGTTTCACCGAACAGATCCCGTTTCATTTCATCTCGTTAACACCTCGGGTTCAGAAGGATCACAAAAATTTGCATTCGATCGAAACACCTGGGAAATTATGGATCTTTGAACTTCCTGCAAAAAGATGTTGCGCTCACGTCAGAGGTCGAGAGAGGTCTGTATTTTTATGTCTTCGGACTTGTTTTCATCGAGGACTCTTTTTCGCTGCGAAACACGGTAAGAAACTGAAGTTGTTGTTTTTATATTACCCATAAGTAACTGGATTTCTATGAGAGGGGGGTTGAAAATTTGCAGGAAAGATGGCAAACTGTCCTTGATAATAATGGAGATTATATATAATATGAACCGTTCGAGTCCCAAGCAGCGCGATCGCGCTCTTGAGATTTTATGTCAAGACAACCCAGTATATTTCAAGTATTGTGGACAACTGACGGTGCGTTGCCGATCGTTGAAGTCGCGCGCTCAGATTTACTGACACAAGTACATCGCACAGCTCCTTTTAATATAAATAGTACATTTTACAATAGGTAGAATAATACTATAATAATGCAATAATACATGTAAGAGGTTGCTGCTGTCGGTGTGTCTTTGCGTTTGCCGATCAAGGCACATCGCCGCAACGACTGTTCGAGCCGTTGAGCTCTTTTCGGCGTTTTACCGATGCCGCGGCGTTCTTTGCGGCGCGGTACCGATGCCGCCGCGTTCCTTGCGGCATGGTATTTACCCGGCCGGCGAACAACATTGTCGCGATGATCGGCGCCTTTTAGATGTTTTAGATATAAAAGCGGGTCTCGAGGACCACGGAGCTCAGTTGCCGCACGACCACGAAAGAATCGACATCGAGTAACTTAGCTTACATACATTACAAAATAAAAATTCTCATTTAGAGAAAGCGCGGTTGCACTGTTCGGAATTCTTCGACAGTGTTTTTTCAATACCCCCTGGGACTCGTAACGGTTAAATTAAGAAATAAAAGCTTGAATTTACGACAAAGTTTATTTTAAATTCCAAAATAATTGATTACTTATGGATCTCCGTAATATAACGACAGCGCGGAGCTCTACGTTCGCAATCCTCGAGTTTTTTATTTCGCCGGACTCCGGTCAGAAGCGGCTGCTCTAAATGCACCGAGATCTGCGAGCAGCCGAGTGACGCGGAGGCTGCCGCAACCTGTGCACTTCGAGCGGCCGAAGAAATGGACCATGCGTTCTTCTCGGTACTGTATGTGTACACGTATGTATATCGAACGGTTCGAATGACGCGGCAAGAAATAGTCACCATGCGGTTCGAATCGCGGGCATATGCGCCTCGCTGTCGGACACGTGTACGTGTCGCGAATACTTGCATGCAAAGTGCTCGACAAAGCTCGCGTCCACCGTGACGGATCAGAAATAGAATACCGCAGAGAGATCCCCGCTGACCGTAACGCATCGCGTGCACGCGCGAACGGTGGCGAACGGTGGCGAACGGTGGCGAACACGCGGCAAGACAGCCGCCCTGACGCGTTACAAAACTCAACGGCAATGTCAAGGGGACCAGATATAAGCATGTCAACGACACGGTGTGCCCGTTCCGTCCCGTTCCGTCCCGTTGACGCGAGCCATCGCGAACAGGCCGGCCCAGAGACGCAGAAAATTCGCTTTCACGATCGCGCTTTCCACCTCGGCACACTCGATAATCGATAACGCGGCAGCTTGCCGCGGCAAGGTTAATAAAAACGGATTTTTGATAATCGACCGACCAACGCTTCGCGGATCACGTGCTCGATTCCGGATTGAACAGATCGAACACAGTACAGTGACTTCTCTCCATATACATATGTCGCCAAGACCTGGGTGATAAATGTCGCGGAATTATCCCCACTACCGAGGTGTATACTCCGTGAGGGGCCTCGGACGCCGAGGAGTGTAAACATAACACACGACGCTGGAAAGACATATAACGAGGCTTGTTGACATATGTCAAGAATTCACTCACGCTGGTACTTTATTGCATGATCTTCGGATCACTACTATTCGAGGATTTATTGTTTCATACGAAACACGTCTTAACCCTCCGATGGCACAGCCTGGGTCTATCTTGACCCAGAATATCAAAATTCTCGCTTAGCGGTAATTAACACTAGGCTTACGGGACCCGTCAAACTGGCAGGTTCTAATATTTTTAATTTGAGATTATTAAGATTCTAAGGATGCATACAGGAGAAATTATTTAGCAAATTTATTTGTTCGGGTATATTAATTTGAATTAAATTGACAGCTGTTTCATTAGAGATACAGAAAGACTAGCGTGCTACAAGAAATACCACCAAAACTATGTTTAAAAAATTGATAAATGAGCAGTGAATATTCCTAAACATTCGGAGGATTACAATTTGAAATTACTCTCCAGTACACATACTCTACGGTAACCAACAGCTTCGAAAATGTGATGACCTCAAACTATTACACACGGACATTTTTTAAGAGTTACGCTGCAAGATTCGGTAAACAAACAAAACGGATTTTTGTCGCCGAAAATACGAGACGTTCTCCCAAGGAAAAAGTGAGATCCCTCATTGCCGGGAAAGGTTATCGGCCGCTGAATCGGCGGTCGCGGCGAGCGCGTTGAAATGCAATGAATCGAGATAAGTATCGGGACGTAGTGGCGGGTATTTCGAAAGATTCGCCGAGCTGCATGGCTCCGGTAGCAAAATCAGAGGGTAAAGTTCACCCTGCTCGAATGTCGCAACTCCCCTCCACGTCCCCCGCTTCCCCGCCGCGAGTTCCTTCTTGCCGATCAGCGGCGATCGATCGTTCGATGCGATGAAGGTTAAGCGACTAGCTCCATCGGGGCTGAGCGGTTGCAGCTCGTGACGGGTGCAAGCGTTGCATAATTAATGAACATCCAGTGAAATATTCAAATAACTGTTACACGCCTACCGGTTGCCGGTATGCGCGCGCGCGAGTGTGTGTGTTCGCCGGAATGGGACTCGGCTCACGCAGCTTCCGATCCGCGGTAAAACCGATTTCGACTTGCTAAACCGATCCCCCCGGATAGTCTTGAACGGGCGAGCTTCGCGAGGCGGCCGCATAATTAGAAAGTATTATGCCCGGGCGTTAATTGACGCAATCAATTAACGGTAATTTCGTCGGTTCTATCGGCCGCGTCGCTTTACGACTTTCTCCGGGCCCGCGCCGCTCGGCGCTGTTACTATAAATCTTGACACGATAAAACTCGCGCGAGTTCCGAAACGGCGCCGCCGCCGTTACCGTTATTAATATTACTTTGATATTAATTACCGGAGCGGGTGCGTGCACGCCGTGGCCGAATTTCCGTCAATTTTCATCCGCAGCGCCCGTCGAAAGCGAATCTCGTTTAATGAATACGTTTTACGATTTCATGGTTTAACGATCAATTACCGTTCCACGTTGCTCGTTATTATGATGCATCGCTCGGGATCGTTATCTTTTGCAACGAACGGTGCTCCGACGATCGAAACTCCTCGCGTTTCGCGTATCTGGAACCGTCGACCTCGTCTCCGCACATTTTTACGATTCCGCGTGTGCGCATACGCTCGCGCATCTCGCGAACATTATTTTCTAAATATCGCTGCCATTAATGAATTTCTATTTGGGGAAACACAAGTTTATTGGACGTGGAAAATTCGTAATCGGTGCGAATGGAAATCCGTCGTTTCAATTTTATTCCTCCGCACGAACACTTTGCCATTACGTGTCTTTAACGTTAAATCTACCAAGCATCGACAGTATCTGGTAAATATTGCCTTATAAAAATGGCAAATCTAAATTTATCCATATTGTCCACAATTTTCAGTATAAAAAATGCGTGAACAAGGAAATTTGTTCCACTATTTTCCGTAAATGAATTTTTACAGTTTCAATGATTGTAAAATATAAAACCGGTCACTTGGTACCGGTAGAAGCGTAATTATATTATTAGGAGAATTTCAACCTTTTGTACAGGTTGCTCAATTAAAACAAAGCAATGAAGGTAAATCCAGGATCTTCGTTATGAAAATGCATTAATCAGCTGAGTTTGAAATACATATGTATATCGCTCGTGGCCGCGAACAATGATGCAATTTATTTTAACGAGGCCAACATCAACTTCGAGAATGCTTCTTAAAGAAATGGATCTCACAACACAGACAGAAGTCAATCGATTTACAGTATGGAAATGGTTGAAGTTTCGCCCTGAGGAGCGTACGAGGGTTAAGGGAAGTTGAAATCGTTGTAAATTCTGCGCCAAGCTGCAGTTAAATATGCAACAAATGGTACGGTGGTTTCACCGCAATCCATTTATAGTTATCGGTATTGCTTGGGTTTTCACGGAGAGCGGCTCTCGCGCATAAGCGAAGGAGACTTTGTTCAGGATTTTCTACAAGGTCTGTGGGCAAACAGACGCTCGCAGAAACATGCATAGAGCGCTCGATCTGCGATCCTCGATCGACTGGAAAAGACGATACACTCCGCTCGAAGTTCCCGGAGCGTTCTGCGCTCGAGAGCACGTGTCTGCTCGCTCGCTTGCTCGAGCACGCGTTGCCGTTTTATCCGAGCAATTAAAATTCTCGGAATAAGACCGTCTCGCCTGGCGAGCGCGTTCGACAATAAATAAATCAATGGAGCGCGTGCATTTCTTCGCTCGGTCGAGCGTGACACGGCCTGGACCCGAACGGTCAGCGAGCAACGACGCTAATCACCGGCGCAGGACCGATCAACGCGCTACCACAAAAGGACGGAAAAATTCGAAATTTCCCCTCTCTCGACCGGTGACCTTTTCGCGAGCCCGGAGATATTCGTCGAACGCGAGCACCCGTTCCCGCGAAATTAATTAAATGGACTCGCACGACGTCCAAGTTTTTTTTCCCCCGCGCTTTTCCAATCAAATCCTCGGAATTAGAGATTATTCCAGTCCAGGAAAATATATCCTGTAATTTTTTTTTTTTTTTTTTTGGAAAACCTCCGGGTCCAAGGAAAAACCAGAGGAGTAATTTCCTTTCAGCCTGGAAAAGTTCCCGCCTAGGGACCTTTTATATCACATTTTATATTAACACTCCGGCGTGCGTGGCTCTTTGAATTCAAAAAATGTTCGTCGTTCGTTATCTACCTCTATTTAAATTGAAAGTGGGAATGGACGAAGGCAGCATAATCCTGGCCAATCAAAGAGTTTTTAATGGAATTCTTTCCTCTTTGGGAAGGAGCGACTGCGCACAAAGAGCTCCTATTTGCCCGCGGGGAAAATGTTTTCGACGATTCGCGATCGAAATCAGCCGTGTCCGATGTTTAGACGATTCTTCGTAGCATCGAAAACTAGAACACATTTTATTTTATTTTTTTAAGCTCTTTAGACCCTTAAATGGGTCCATTTCGCTTTACAATGTGGTATTACAATTTTACAGGTTGGTATTACAATGTTACAAGGTCTAATTATGATTTAAATAGATAGTTTACAATCTTTGAAATACAACTGAATATATCTTCAAGCCTCGATATTAGGTTCCGCTATGAACATGTCAATATTTAGGGATAATCGGTAGCCCATTTTACCTAAAGATTCCAAAAGAACACATTTTATTGGATCGTATTTCTAAATATTTCGAATGGAGCGCAGGCCTTTGAATCAAAAACTCAACTCCTTTATTATTAATTATTTTCTTGCGAGACTTTTACCAATATATTTGTGACATTAAAATGACACCAAACGCGATATATATGTAGTCACTGTATACGGTTAAGTTTTTATTACTGTTTTTCCGCGGATGTTTCGAGGAGAAATAAAAAGAGTTGATCGTAATGACTATCACGGACGCGCGAGTCCGGGAAGACCGCATCAAACGTTTCGAGGCCCGAGGTGGCGTGTTCTCACGGTGGCGTTATGGCGCGGGAATTATTTATGAAATATCTGGCATCTACCTGGAGATTTGGATTTCTATAGTATGTTTCTGGGATCGCAACATCTTCGTAGCACCGTATTAGTCGGCGCGCTCATAATACCGAACAACGAACACCGCCGCGGCAAGGATACGGTCTACCATCGTAAGGATTACCTGCAATGGTAATGCCGTATAAGTACGGGCCGAGTGGAACCGGCGTGCACGTGTGTGCACCGTGCGCGCGCACGCGTGTACGTGCCTGCACGCATATATTGTCCCAGACGTAGCACGTAACAAGGAAGGGAACCCGCCGATCTATCTCTCCACCTACCCTTCTCGCCGCTAGTATGCACGGCTTGTGCATGTCCAAACCGCCTTTGTTCCTACACTTACAACCAGCCTTAGGTTAAAAACTATCGGCCTAGAGTCGCGGCAGTCCCCTTTTCGCTGCGAACTATACTTGCCGTACCCTAGCCACCGGATCTCGTAAAATTCAGCTACCCAACGCTTTACTGCCGGTCGCGCTCGGCGTTTTATAGTCGTTTCATAGTACATAGTTACAAATTAATGGCCGACGATCTCTTTAATGAATTTTTCGATATCGACGCAATTGCAATCGCGAGACCACGTGGCGCATTGTGTAACGCAACTCGACCGTTTCTTGCGGGGAATTTAGGTCATTCTGGGAGCTGCTTGCCGATTTCTATTTTCTTGGTCCCTTCCGAGGAACCTTCTTAGACCCTTTACATTTCGTTAAATTTATTTTCAATAGATTTTTTAACTTTTTAAAAAAATTTTCCTTTATACGTATGATATATATCATTCTGCGAAGTTTTCAGGTATATTACAGAAAATCTATTACATCTATTTCCTAATATTTATTGGTGTGGTCATATATTTTTAGGGCAATTATTTAGCGATCAAATTTCCTAGTGTCTCGAGAAGTATTATAATAATCGAAAATTCCTTTAACGAATTTTGCAGCAACGCCGTAGTTATAATCGTGGATATGATATAAGACGTTGAGCAATACGTTCCAATCATTTATTGTTATTTCTCTTTCCAGTTTCTTCAAAAAGTAAACACTGCAGTTTTTATGGTAGCTATAATTCTGTAAAATTAAGTAAAATAGATGGAATATTTCCGGTTTCTGGAAAATTCCTCCTCACTCCTGTATAGGAGTGAGCTGTTGAAATAGTTATTGCCAGGCATTAAGATGACATGTAGAGCATCTGGTCCGTGACGAGACAGAATTATCGTAGTTCTCAAAGGCGGCCGCGAGGTTCGCAGTCGCAGTCGGAGCGGTTCCGCTGGTGAATGTCAAGAGCACGGCGTTACACGCCACTAGATTATGACTCCTGGCGCCTCTATTGAAGAGTTACCGGCACGGAGAAGTCATGTTCCCGATGCTCTAAGGACCTAATCCAACGATCATGTTGATTTAAGTCTGGTAAAGGCCTGTGTACGAGTCGTGTTGCCCGAGGATGAAAATAAATCCGTTTAATTCAACTCCGGGTACAATCGCGTTGCTATGCCCACCGCCTCGATGCAATTGAACCATTGAAATATAGACAAATTCAATTTGTAATGTTTCTAATGGCCGTGCCGTGTTTCCAGGGAAACTAAAAAATTGAGAACCGTCTAACAACCAGCCTCGAACTTTCGCAAAATCCAATTTAGAGTTCCATTCATTGTAACCGGTTGTTTGAGAATGAAAACGAAACAGTTTCTATTCAACTCGAGATAAAATCGGTTTACCGTGCCGCGCGGGGTTGACTGAAACGTCGATGCATTTTATATTTTCAGAAACCAGCACCTCCAACAAATTAAACAGCGCCCGTAAAATTTCGTACAATCCCATGGAGAATTTTAAGCGTTGAGCCAAGTTGCCCGAGGTTCGAAATAAATTCGTTTAATTTAACCACGGTTAAAATCGTATCGCCATTACGCACCGAATCGATACCGAAAGGGCGAGCGGCTACTATTTTCGATTTTTCGAAAACGAGGACTGAATTATTTTAATGTCATGCTGGAAAATTTGGCAAATTCAAGTTAGGATTTCGTCGAGTCGCTTGAGGATGCAAATTCTTCCCTTGAATTTAACTGGTTACCGAACTTATAGCGAAGGGACGGGGTAAATAGAATTTTCCATTTTTTGGACATATTTAGTAATTAAGAGTGCGGATGTTTATGCAAGTTTCACTTTTTGCAGACAAATTTTAAGCAACTGGAACCACATGGAATTTTATTTTTAGTGGCAATAGCCTCTGTAGATCCAAGACATATAAAAATCGTACTAAACTCTATCGTATTTTTTTTTAATTTTTTATGCATAAAGTTCCGTAGTCTACTTATTACGAATTAAACACCGGCCTCGGAATATCGCGAAATCGAGTTTACGATCAATTGCGCCAGGTTACCGAGGCAGAACAATTTTCGCAGTCGAGGGTCCGAAGAGTGTAGAACGCCCTTCAGCATCTCCATGGAGCGGAGGGCGACTGGCCGCGAGGAGTCCACGGTCGCTCGGAAATCTTTCCCCAAGTAACCGAGTACACGTGGACGTGGGGCGCGAAGGGCCCTTCGCAAATAATCACACTGGTCTCTCGAACTAAACTCCTCTCCCCAGGCTTCCGGAGCTCTCGGGCTCTCTTGACCCTCCCCAACTGTTGCGAGGTCGAAGTTCTTGGCTGGCTCGAAGCAACCCGAAACGTATCGAGGGTGGCCGCAACGCGGATCCGCAAGCCGCTCGGAACGAATCGGCTCCGGTAGGTGTACGCGGAAGAGAATCTGGTCGCGGCGGACTTTGAGGTTTCGGGTTTCGGGTTTAGGGTTCTGGTGCCGGTGCCGGTGCTGTCGGATATAGGGCGATTCAAAGGCAGGTTCGGTTCAAATATTTGAACGGATGGCCCTAGGAGCTTTTTCTAGCAGTTAAGACGCCGTTTGCTGGCCGAGGAAGGAAAGTCCGCGGGCAAAAACGAAGGCAAGAAACGTGGGGACGGCGCATGGTCGCGATGATGTTCCCGACGAGGTCATAGAAGAACGATGCCGGTGCACGAGATATAAGGCTGGGGGAGCAAGGCTACCTAGGCTCGCCGGTCGACCCTACGAAGGGGAAGGTCACAGAACCCCTGGAGATCCGTTCACGTCAGCCTCTATTATATCGGCGACCCGGCGGAGCGTGCATGCGCGCGTTACACGAGGGTTGCCCACGAAGAAGAATATCGGAATACTGCACGCCGCTGACACCGCGTACGTAATACACGTGGGTCACGGCGTGTTGTGTCAACCTATATCTACCTACTTAACTCTGCCAGGCCAGATATCCGAGTAAGCACAGCCTCCTGCACATTCCACCTGCTCGCACCGGCACCCGGGGACCCACTCCCTCGGATCCCAGGATCGTCTTTAGCTTTCATGGACGAAACTTTGATTATTTTCACTTGTAAAAAATCACACGTGTACTCCAACTACCAGTCAACGTGTATGCGAAATCCCAGTGCAGAAGGATCGGTAGGTTTTCGGAGAAAAATTTCTAAAAATTCGTGCCAAGAACAACCTTGAACCAGAATAACAGCTTTTATGCATTTACAGTGAACACGAGTAGGTCAAATCAATTTTTCAGTAACTGTCCGAACGATATTCGTCAAACACTATACCAAGGGTGCCTCTTTCGAACGATAGCAAGTCAGTCTCCGGTGTCAGGTTCACTCGGGTTAGGGTGACTTTTCCAGGATCGCCTCCGAAATGTCTTAATTGGACACAGGATATCCTGCTGTTAGGTTCTAATGAACTAACGGGGGCTAGGAAAGAGAATTTAGTTTCCCTTGGCAAATCTGCTTTAGTATTTAGCGACAATTAGTGTCGCATAGTTGATTGCAACTCGTTCGGGGAGTTACAGTGTTGTTCAAGACACGTGCTGTTGCTGCACGGAGTTATTTAGGACAGTTTCAGTTAGCTACTCGTTTACCAGCAACGGTATCGATCCAGGACACTTCGGTTCAGGTAGAAGCACGCTTTTATAATTAATCCATAAGTGGGAGCAATTAAGCTCCGACGAACCGTGTAAATCGGACGATCGATATATTCCATAAAGACACAATATTCCATACTGTTTCTAAAAACAGGATCTCGTAGTATCGCCTGGATCCATGAGAGAAATCTAAGAAATCCTCGATCGAAGCATTCCGAAGATCCCGAAGTTGCATGTCAGACCCTGCATCTTGAGACCCTGAAGATCCGCAACTAATTCTGGTTACCGCACACGTTCCAATATTTATTTCCGCGAAAGGAGATCGAAAGAAATCAGATCAGTCTTCCGGAGGATGAGCGATTCCAAGAATCGTATCGCTTTTAATCTCGAAAAGCGTACAGTTGACGAAGAGGACCAGTCGCTGCTGTTTGTTCCACGGAAAACTTCAGTCCTCGAAAAAGAACGGTTCTACAAAACCGAAGTTGATTGGATATAAATCTCCTCGTCCGACGATTCCGAACTATCGACCCGCTCGGACAGCTGTAGGCAACCTCTAGACGCTCTGCTCTCTTTGATCCCCTAACGTTTGCCGTCGTCAAAAGAGTAAACGCACTCCGACCCCTGCCGTTGTAAAAGTTCGCAACTAGTCTCCGCTGGCCGTACACTGGGGTAATCGGCTGTTAACTCGTTCATTACTGGTTCAATCGTACCAACTTCGGGTCGGGATCCACGAGAGCGCGTCACGGTTTGCGGGGCACGGTACATAGGGGTCAGGAAACGTAGTTAGCCACGACCGACAGACAGCTCCGTTGCCATGATCAAATCCCGACCTACTCGCCGCCCGATTCGCGAGAATTCCGAACACTTTTTTAATTAATCCTCGACGCAACCACCCCGGGGCTAATTTAGTCTTTAAAACTATATAAATGTTCCACGGACCTCGGGAAAACAAATCCCTTGATCCCTTCTGTGGCCTGAACACTTCCAGTCCTATTTTTCAGTCTGGATATTTTGGCACGTTATTATTGTTCAACTTATTTTCTTCTTCAATTTGCTGTTAACGGAATGTTGCATATTTTTCTTTTCCCACGTGAAAGCTGCCGTTAGGATACATTAAAATATTTAGTACCTTAAAGTTAAATCTTCAAAGTTATGCGAGGTAATAGGTTTAGAGTATAGCACACCTTATACACGATGTATCGAGCCTCCCGTACTGTTTACCAAAAGCTCATCAAATTGGGAATAAATGTGTATGCAATTATTTCATATTTCTATTTCTGAACCGTGAGTTTCCGCGATAGTTTATTTATTTATTTTACAAGTCAGCTAATTTATACTTCCAAATCGCAGTCCAGAAGCAACCACGTTCGAATGTCGATCTTTTTAACGAATCATGCTGCGAGTAATCAAATTGATTAGTTTAAAGTACCGATGTAACATCGTTTGGATAATATCGTCTGTACTACAGTGTGTTCGAAATTGAAAAATGCGTGCGGCAAAGTAGAAAAAAGTCGAGGGCTGCGCAAAGACGAAAGCCGAAGTTGGTTCTACGTCACTCATGGAAACGAACTTCGGAACACGGGATCCAATTAAACGATCGGTCCGATAATTGGACACAATTTGGAGCGGCCGGATCATCCGAGTTTCGCAAGAACAATAACACACCGGACCGGTGGAATATGCGAAAGTGCGTTAATCAAGCACACCGGCTGTAATGCGTTTAATTCGTTACGAACAAAACCCGGCGTTATTATACCCTTTGCGCTTGCACACGCTACCCGAACTGCGAGAGCGAGAGACAAAGTTGTTGGTATTGCATTTCGTAGAATTACACAATTCCTCCGTTGACAAAAACAAAATATTGTCGCGGGCGAAACAATGTTTCGACGCCGGCGATAAAGTCGGGAACGAAATTCGGAAACGCGATACGCCGCGTCGGCAAATATTAGTCGACTCGAGAACAGTGAAAATCTGCGAGATATTTCGGTAATTGTTCGCGTTTGTAAACAGTGGTTTGCAACGGAGATTGTTGCGCGTGAAATTGCGGTAGGTCAAACGCAGTGACATTCGTTCACGGAGACCGTGATTTCGAAAAAATGCACCTTTTTTCCATGCCGTGACGCGAATTCCGCCCACGGCGGAGCGGGTAACATAATTTCCCCCGTTATACGTAATACGTAATACAACTAAAACCGGACTCGCCTAATACGAAGGACAACGCTTCCGCGCAAACAGCCGCTCGCTCTTAATTTAAACGCGCGTAACTCGCGAGAAATAGAGGGTGCCCCAGGGAAAAAGTACGCCCGGCTATTTCTTCCGCGCGGAAACGAGCGTGCGTTTTCCCCGCGCTTTTTAATGCCAAAAAAAAAAAACGGGGAAAAATGCGCACATTGTCCTGTCCGGTTGCAGGATTTTTAACGAAAGAAAGTTGTTATCGTTAAGGGTAGTAACGTGGCTTTTGCAGAGTCGGTAAATCGGTAAACTGCTGTATAATTTCCGCTCACAACCTTCAGCCACTGACTTAAGATTCGTCTTGCTCTTGATCCGACGGGTCCTAAGTCTGTGGCTAAACTCGTCACATTTTTTGCTCCGCATTATCGATACCATGAATTCTGACGCTAAAAACGTGCTTCGAGTTTTTGGTTTTGTTTTGCAGAGAATCAAGACAAATTATAGCTCAATTTGTAGCTGGAGATATTTTCTAACGCTGCGCTACTCCCGATTTCATCCAGAAACAATCATCCAATGGCATAAAAATCCTTGGATTCTACGGCACGCGCTTCGTCAATTTTTGGCCTATTTCTTACGCTTATGTTATCAAATGTCTGCATAATCTCGTCAGCTCGTGTCCAGCGTGCGCTAAATTGAACCTTCCTCTTTCGAACGAGCCCTTTCCCAGCGAAAAATATTCTCGTATAAGGAGGAAAAGTTGAGGCACGTGAAACCATTTTTCGGCTATTTTTATCGGTAACGTGGTCACACTATGTACCTTATCGCGAATCTAAAGAGTCTTAACGCGTTCCTCGCGCGGGCGGGACACTTAATTAGGTCGGACACCGTGTAATTGATTATCGTAAATCAGTACGTTCGCACCTGCGGTGTTTCCATAATTCCTTGAATCGATACGCATAGGATTGCAAGGCAACCGCCGAGCCGAACCACACACCGAGACACAGACATCGGCATCTGCCCCGTCTCGAAGGATTACCGTGCTAATCGATTTCCTTGATTCTTAACCCTTCCACACGATCCACGTGGATTACCACGCAACTTCCGGCGACACGGCACACGAAAACGGTGGCTAAAACCTGCCAGGTAATGCCGAGGCCCTTGTCGATGCGAAGGAATATTCCAAAGAATAGATCCCCTCTGCTCCGGATATAAATGACCCAGTCTGTAAAAATGTTCCGTTTGTTGCAGTTGACGCAGACATTTTCCATTTTGCATAAAGATCCATGGCGTAGATATTATTACAGTAATATTATGACGCGGTTGTCTGAGTTGACGGTAGGTTAATCTCGGAAGATCCATAGAAAATGATTAGCGGGAAATTTCCTCCAACTAGTTGAGACGGTTAGTCGGCGGAAACTTCTTACGTGTTACTAACAAGACGTCCGCGTCGTTCCGAAGCGACTCGCATAGTTACGCGAGAAATTAGTCTGGCAGGGGGGATCGGAAAATCTCCCGGGGAACAACGCCGGCGAATTGTTAGCCGGCCAGACACCGATTTAATGTCTGGTTGAACTACTACGGTCTCGTTAAGCCTCGCCGTACGTATTCCCTCGGGCCGGCGAGATAAAGGGGGACCGGGGAAAGAAGAAATAAAAACGAGACAGAAAAACGTTTCTTGTGAAAGCGCAACTGCTTACTTACTTTCGTTCTTAAGAGCTAGGAAACGGAGAGATAGTAATCGCCGGGCGTCGTGCTCTCTGATCTCCGCCCTTAACGACGAAAAAACACTCGATGCCTGGGCCGCGACGTCGCTTTCCGAGACGCCCTTAATAATTC
This sequence comes from Seladonia tumulorum, assembly GCA_913789895.3. Taxonomy (NCBI): domain Eukaryota; kingdom Metazoa; phylum Arthropoda; class Insecta; order Hymenoptera; family Halictidae; genus Seladonia; species Seladonia tumulorum. The sequence continues at coordinate 17,571,627 of OU565268.1, forward strand.
CCAGACGTTTCATGGGCGAGGGGAGGGGGTAAATAAAAATTTGGCGTCCGGAGCAGAGAGCTCCCGGATCGCGCTCTCGCAAGAAAATTAATATCATTTGCCCGAATAATAGACGCCCGAGAATTTCCAAGCGCCGCTTCCCAGCAAGCTCCTCTCTTTCTCCTTCCAGCTGTGTATAATTAAACGCGACAAAAGGTACTGAAATTCATTTCGGAACGGATTTAAAGTGTTCTCCCTGGTCCCGCGACGATCGCGCACGTTTTTTCGGCCCCGCGAATATAATTTTATAGTCCCATGTAGACGCACAGTGGTCCCAATCGACAGTTTAGGAGGAAAAAATACTAAAATCGTTTTTTCTATCGAGCACAATAACCATTATTTATATATTTTTTCATTCTAAATTGAAGGAGACCATAATGAAGTCGATGCGATTAATAGGTTTCAAGATATGGCGATGCAATTTATGATTAAAAAATTCACAAGTCACTTTGCGTCTCTGTGAAATTTAATTTTGAACTTTTTTCCTCCTAATTCATCGATTAGGACCACTGTGCGACGGTTTACTCTCGCTCCCCTTCTCCCCCTCGAACCCTGAGTCACGAAAATAGCAAATTAAATTACACCGTGTACGCGAGGCGTCTCTAGCGCCCGTTATAAGACCCCGGGCACGGTATTTACAAGTCTCACGGTGGCAGTCGTCGAGTTTAACAATGACGAATGTTAAGTAATACGTGTCCGCGGCAAGATTTGCATTGCAAAGGCCGACGCCGGTACACAGAGGAGGCGAAATTGGGTATATACGGCGTCGCCGCAAAGTGGCATGCGTAACGTCGTCGCCCCGCCGCCGCCGCCGCCGCCGTCGTGTTCCTGCCACGTATAATCGGGGAAAATTGAACCACTTCTACTTTTCATTATACCGGATGCTCTTGGAGTAGACGCCACACTTGAATGTTGTACGAGCAAACTCGAATACTTATGGCTCGAATTAACCCCGACGCTGCGGCGTGCAACAAAGTACTCGCGAAACCAGTTTTTGTGTAATATCTGCTCGCGGAGGAACGGCACACGTTCATTTAATCGCGATTTTTTTAGCACTGCATCATACGAAAAGTACGCAAATGTTTGTGATTATGATGAACGCTAAAAATCTTGTGGCAAAAAAAAAGAACTAGTCGCGCGGGTGTTCTCGTACGAAGAAAAGTAGCACTTCGGTGTAATCTGGTGGTTTTTAGTGGTCCGTTAAAATAATATGCTCGGTCCAAAGTGTTGAAAATTTGCCATTAAAAAGTCGTGGTACGGCAAACTCTCGTGTTCGTGGAAATATTCCTATTTTTTTTTTTTTTTTTTTTTTTTTTTTTTAACATTAGAATGTATGAAATCATATGAAGCGTATCGTTACATAGTTCATAATTATATTTTACTGTTCCATGAAAAGTTCTATTTTGTACTTGTGAAAATAGCAACTCGGGAATTATATGAATACAGTGTTTTCTCGATATATGTATGTCAGCAACACGGGTCCTGCCAGCGACATGTATCGTCCAGGAGATACCGTTATGTATTATGGTATTACGTTTACACTTCTCGGCATCCGGGAGATAATCTGCGGTAGTGGGGGTAGTTCAGCGACTTTTATCGGCCAGGTGTTTGCGACACATATCGAGAAAAGACTGTAAATTTCCAAAAAGAGTTACTTTCTTTAAACGAAGGCAAATCTGTGCTGTCTGAATATATTCAGAGAGGTAGAAATTTTATTTTCGCAGTTTAATTGAATTTCTAAAACAAGAATGTTGTTTAAAAGAAAACACAATAATCCGGAGAGCTAATTTAAAAATGCGGTGAGGAACCAAGGATTAAGCTTACTCAGAGAAGAGGATTCTTTTCCCGCGTCTTCTTTGCGTCCGGCGTTCATTTGCGGAATTTATAGTTTCGGATTAGTCGGTGCACGGCCATGACTATTCATACCGCGTAATACGGCCCGAAGACAATCCTTTCTTGTTAACAAGGACTGTATAAATAATAGCAACGCCGCACCCCCCCCCCCAAACTGTCCGAAAACCGTTCCCAAAGATTACACCCGGGATCGTTGTTTCAAAGCCATTCTCATCAGGGAAACGTATCTCGCGAAGTATATAGTCGGTTCTGTTAACGTTTACTCCGCTTCAAACTCGGCCGCGCGACGCGCTTGTGTTTGGTAACCGGCCACGCGGAATTTCTTAATGAAGTGGTCGTTCACCGACTTTGCTCTGCCGGAATCATATTTGGACAGAGAGTTCGTCCAAGTGGAGCCTCGAGCGAGCACTCCTGGCGAGCCGCAGTTGGACTTTGTCGTCGAACGAGGATGCGGATCCCTTGATTATGTCGCAAGTTGCTAGCGTTCTAATTTAGTGTGGTTAGAGAAACGAGTAAAGTCAATAACATTTTATTCGTAGCAGATATAACCACAATTAAATGTGATTGATCAAGTCTTCACTCTTTGAACACTTCAATTGCAATATTTGAAGACACAAAAAAAAAAAAATCAATCGACAAACTTCCTACAAAACATCGCGGTCAAGATTGCAGATTTTTGCAACTATCGCCGCCGCGGATGCGTCATCAACACATCATTAAACCCGCGCGCACCGGCGCGACGATAAATGAGTAAAAGTGTGAGCGGGCGCCGGTAATGTCTGAGACAAACATTTGTTAATTATACGCGTGTTTGCCGTTGCGTGCTGATTCGTCTAATTTAAAACCGAAATCGCGTAAATTTGCAAACAGCAAATCGTCGAGGCGTGTCGGCCCGCCGACGGGGGGTGGGAGGGAGGTGAGGGGTGTGCGTTGCGTGAGCGGATAAAAGGGGGTACACAGGAGAGAGCAGACGGTCGCTTTGCCGAACTCGCGGGTCATGTTGTGGTGGGCCGTTAATATTAATCGCCATTCAACCGGCACGCATTTCCTTCTGTAAATACGGTCGCGCATCCGCCGCAAATAGCTGAATTTTCCATAAAACACCGTCGCAACCCCCGCTCCTCCCCCTCCCCGTTTTCTGTCGAAACGACGTTTAATGCGCATCAGCCGTTTGATCTCACGGTTAAGCGAAATTATCGGCGCCGATCCCGATACTTAATTAATCGGATCAGAACGGGCGACCGTGGACGAATCGACGGCAAAAATCAAAGAATTTATGGAGTCAGTTAAGTGTCGCACAATGACACACAGCCGCCGCTCCTCCCGACTGTTACCATTTCGTTCTTGCGCGCGTCCGTCGAATTGCATAATTCAATTCTATTCACGGTCGACGGTTATTTCTAATTATAACGTTAATAACCTCTCGTGCCGATCGGAATATAATCATAAATTAGTGGCGCTTGCACGGCCCATTATTTCATTAATATCGTTCTCCGTCATCTCAGCAGCACGTTTTCCAGCCGGGTAATTAACGTCATTTATGCACCTGTCGGTCTTATCATCGACGCGATCGTTTCGCGAGAAAATGTTATTCACCGAACGGGTATCGGACAGAGAAAAAGAGAGAGAGAGAGAGAGAGAGAGAGAGAGAGAGAGAGAGGGATGTGTCCGGGGTCGTTACCGGGGCGAGCGTTACGCGACAATAACAATATTCCTCCATTATCTGCGCCGCGACCATCGAAACACGATATCTGAAGCATCGTGTAGAATCGATATGATCAACCGTTATTCACCGGGGACACGGAGCGAAAGAGAGAGAGAGACAGAGAGAGAGAGACAGAGAGAGAGAGAGAGAGAGAGAGAAGGGGGGGGGGATACGGGCCGGAATTCAGCGAGGGAAGCCAGACTTCTCTCGTGAAATGATACGGCTCCCAGGACCGTGTGCACCGATGCCTTATCGAGGAGCTTCCCTGGAACCCTCTTGCGCGACAAAATCTGAGAAATTCAGAACACGAGCCTTATGCTGCACGCGCACACCAGCAACGGCAACCAGCTTCTCCGAGTGGCCGGGTCTCTCTTTCTCTTTCTCTCGGGCAACGATTATTTCATACCTTTTTCTAAGTGGCTCCAAAGGGACTGCCGCCCTCGCAGCCCTTTTATCGGATCGCCAGGTCCTCTGGGGATTTTCACTCACGAAAGGGAAACGAGACCGCCAACATCTACAGGGCGGATCGGTGAATAAGTGCTGCTCGCGAATAGGCGTGTCCCGGCACGAACCGGAGATAAAGAGGCAAGGTGCAACGACGGAACACCGTACGCCTGCTAAAAGCGAGAGTCATGCTCTCTCTGCGCAATCCTTCTCTCTTTCTTCTGCACAGCCGCTCCGAAATTAGCTCCTTTTCGTACACTCTAGCCTCCTGGTTGCTGGGCCCAAGCAGCCGTGCTAATTAAAAGATAGCGGTGCAGTCGTTTCTCGATATATGTCGCGAACACTTGGCTGATAAACGTCGCAGAACCATCCCCACTATCCCCGCGAAGATCGAGAGGCCTCGGACGAAAAGAGAAAGAATAATAGTATCTCCTGGCCGATATATGTCACTGGAAAGACCCGCGTTCTTGACATATACAATAGAGAAACACTGTATATACAAGTTATCGCTTCTCTTTTGGACCAATAAAGATCTTCTTTACTTGAGACACAGTGAAGCGTAAAGCAAAGTATAGTTTCACTGAAAAATTTTCTAAAAAGTGTTGTACGAAACGTTTTGTCATGCACATTATACCAGTAAACACCGTGAACTCGTTACATCTGTTGAATATGTAAATTACACGTTTTCCCATTTTTAATAAACGCCGAAATAATTCTTTCGTGTTCACGATTTTGATTAAATATTTTCTTTTGGCGGAAGTTCTATGCATAAATTAAATGCGAAATACACTGGGGCTGTGTGCAGTTTTTTGTTTCTAGTTTTCAAACGCGTGGAGAGCGGAAAACGGAATAAATTTTTAAATAAAATCCTTCGCCGGTCGCCGGTATCGCGGGCTACGAAATATTTAATTGGATCCGGTAATTATTAAAGAGGTGTCCAGCGGAAAGCGTCTGAAATTCATCGAAGCGTTGCAACGCGCAGCGACCGCGTAAAACAAGCACGAGGTATCATAAATATCGTAATTATTGTTACCGGTGTAAACAGATAAATAAACGGTTTACATGTGAGTGGTAAACAGTTATACGGGGCATTAATTGATATCGAATAAAATCTCTCGTGGAGATCGCGGCCGAAGATACGAGAAGGCGGAAACTTGTACGCAACTGGTTGGTTAGGGTGACTCTCGCACCCCACGTATTCTTTTAACCCTAAAATGACTGTGTGCAAAGCGGCCGGTGAGCCTAAAGAACTAAAGAAAGCATATCGATCGGGCACCCTCTCAGCATACTATTTAAAATAGCTTTTTTATTTTCGTTTCGTTCCTTAACCCGCTGTGTTCTCAAGGTTCTTTATCATTTTTAGCCGACTGCTGCTACGAACCATTAAATTAAATTTACCTTGGCTCAAGATATCGTTGAATGCTCCTTCACCCGAATAACCATGGAATATATTTACAAGAACAGTAAAGGGCAGAAATGAAAAATAAAAATAATAATCTAGCGTGCAAGGGGTTGAGATGTCTAAAGAAATAGAAGCAGAGAACAAAATGTTACGGAAATTTTATTTAAACTAGTGGCCCATGTCACATAGCTCCTCAAAAATGCAAGTTCCATTCCAGATCCATAAATTTTTATTTGGTGAAAATTCATTTAAAGATATCACAGCGGCAGTATTCGGTATTCAAAAAATTGATATGTATCGATTCTGATAGGCTGATCGATCGAAACGAGTGGATCAAATTCCAAACAGTATAATTATTCTGTTCTTTGTTCTGTCTATTATTCCTATTATTCTGTCTATTGTCAAAATGTTTGAAGAAATCGATGTCTGTGCTTTACCCGCATTTTCATTGTTCGATAACACGGAGAAATCAAAAGCAACGGTGCTCCGCGCGATAAGCGAGACTCCATACGGAGCGGACTAGTGAGATATCGCTTCGCGGAAACGTTGCCGGCGTTTGGCTAACGAACCATGTACGGCAATGTATACAATACCTAACAAAAGGGACCGAGAACGTCAGAGAGGGATACGAGAACACGGGGGCAACCGACGATAAGAATCACATAAGTCATACTTATCGGCGACACACGTAGCGTCTGTGCCTCAAACGCAGACGCGACGCGCTCCGACCGAGAATCGTTTTCATCGACAGATTACCAAACATAAGCCACGATAAGCAGAAATAGATGCACTCGGTTGTAATTGGTGTCGATAACGGAAATGATGCTCGCACTTTCATCTTCGAATCATGCACGACTGACGCAAGAGATACCAGCGAAACTTCATATTATAAATATGTCACTCCCGTACAAAGAAACGCTCATATTTCATCGAATAATTAGATTTTATGCATTTCTGATAGAAACGAGTAGGTGCAATTTGAAACAGTCGACAAATTCCCGTAATTTGACAATGTCAATGTGTTAGGTTCAGCTTGTTGAAATTAATTTGAAATTGTATTTGGCTTCCGTTCTTTGCACTAGATGCGTACAATTTTTATTTTAGCAACAGCTATGGTATAAACGGTCAGAAATCGTTAATAATTATTACTAGTTAACGAAGTTTACACCCTACATTATAATTTAAGTCAGTGCGTACAAATCAGTGGCACTAATTTTACGGCCACACAGCTGATTTTACGCATTTATGACAAAAATGGTCGTTTTTAAGAAAATGAATAGCCCCAGTCACCATCGACCACCAGTTAAAAGTGTGCTCGTTGTAATTCCGCCAGGTTCTCCGTTTTGTTGCTCCGTCTATGTCCAGGTAATTGAATTAAAAATACAGGCCGCTTCGCGGTTAATTCCTTGAAAGGTCGACGGCGCAGTTGTTCGTTACCAAACAGGCTATCGAGTATCTTTATGCAAAGAGCGGTGCCTGGAAGAGGTGCAACTAAACCGGAAGCAACGGGCGCTATCCTCGTGAAATTCTGGCACGTCGATATCAATTAATTTAACTACGTTTCCGGGATCCTCTCTGGCGCTCAGCCAATTCCCTTCGAGATTCTGTCTCAAATATTCCCGTCCTCCTCCTCCTCCTCCTCCTCCTCCTCCTTCTCCTCCTCCTCATCCTCCTTGGATAACCTCCCCCGTCCGTTCGGCTATGGGAAAAGGATTACACCGTTCTTTATTCCGTGAATACCCTATGCATTCCAAAATAACAATTTCTCGAGCGTGCGCCTCGCTACGATAATACCCGATTAAACAATATTGGGAAATTGCTCTCTACGATGATGGCTGCAAGAAATTCCGAGTATCGCTTCGTAAAATCGCTCGTTCGACGCGGATAAAATTATACTCATGCTAACCACATTAAACGGGAAATTCTAATCCTTAAACGGGTCATCGTGTTCTAAACATCGACATAAATACATATTTCTAGATTGTAAATATTTTTAAAAGAATGCATCGAATACAATACCCTTTTTTCATTTATCAAAAATCGCGAGTACCCGAAAATTTTTAGTTTCAACATACTCTTCAACTACAAGTCATAAACTGCTGTGACTATAATCATTCGGGACAAATTGCTTACGTCAGATGGTAGTAATAACGTACTACGTTATTTTCTAACCGAAGACACAATTACAAACATCTGTGACATATTTGCCACGTATTCATCCCCGAATAGAATCTTTTGAACATAACAGCCATTACAATTGTTATATTAAGCTATTCTGTAAACCATTTCGTTTCATATTGCACTTCATGGACATAAGTGTGCGTATTCTGTTGTGCTATATTTTCCTCCATATGCCTTTCAAGAAGTATTGTTTTGACGGTATTGTTGACGGTATTTATAACAATAGTTTTTTCCATTCAAAACATGTAAAAGAATGAGCGTCAATGGAATTCACTTTTGGTAAGGTATACTAATTTAAAAAGGACAATACTTAAAAAGTATACTAACGTGTTGCTCTACGTGTTTTGAGTACAAGACGATTTTCCACATATCAAAATACAGTTGTCTACCTTCCCGACATATCAAGATCCAGTCGACCAACAATTTGAAAAGTAAAATTTTTGTCTTTAAAAGCTCCAATTTTAACGGGAGTTTTTGAACCGAGAACTTCGCTTTAGGAGTAAATAGCATTTTAGGAATAAATAGAACAAAGTTGTCGTCGAAAAATACAGGACTTGTGAACTGACCTAGCACAACCCCGCCGTGAGAGCACAAAGAAAATGTTTTCTTTTCTGTTATCGAAAGCTTCCCCGCACCCTAACATCGCGTTCCCCTCGCGAATAGTGCAGGATGTGCGTTAAAAAGTGACTGTTAGACCGGCAACAATCCCGTGCTCGTTTGTCGTCGACGCAATAAGCCGCGCAAAAGAGGCCGAGGCGCCGCGCCGCGCCGCGCCGCGCCGCACCGCGCGGTGCATTACACGGTGCAGCAATGTGACTCTCGTTGAATGGTGTATGGTTTCCGCTTTATATACTTTGCGGTTGCTGAACCGCTCATGGCTGCACTCTACTTCCCTCGTTTTCAGCCAGCTTTCCACCCTACGTATTACATCGCGTTACGCTACACCGTGTCCGTCGGCTTTGTCCGCTCCGTCGTCGCGACAAAAGGCGTTTTGTTCCCTACCAGTCGCGTAACCCCCTACGCGTCGACTTTATTATAATGCGTACGGCACGCATTCTTTTCCCCGGGTTTTCGCCGCTTTCCGTAACGCGACAGATGCACCATCCGTCGGGATTTCCTATACACATCCGACGACCTACGGCGTTTGCCGCTTGCGGCCATCATTTTGTTCGCGAACGTTTCACCGACACGATTTTACCGCCAGTATTTACTCGTCAGATGACCTTCAGGTGACCGTCAGTGTTTTCATTGACACCGAATTCCGTTGACAATATCAACACTCGCACAGAGTCGCCAGATTAAGGGCCCGGTCTTCGTAGATTCGCGATAAGATAGAGTGACTACATTACCATCAAAAAATGGTTTCACGTGCCTCAAGTTTTCGTCCTTGTATAAAAATATTTTTTCTCTGGTAAAGGGCACTGTACTGTATCCGAAATTCTGTGTCGATGAAATCGTAGGTATACCAGTTATTTGTAATATTTTTACATTTCGTGGATCATAACAAAATTTCGTTTATTTAATAAATTGTAATAAAAATTGATTTTCAAATTCGGTAAAATTGACCTTCTTTACGAGTAAACACTGAATATCACTAAAAAAAAAAAAGAAAGACAGAAAAAGGGAAAGTCACCGAATTTCTGTGCACAGCGGTTTCTTTGTTTGAGATTTCACGGCACGGTGGCCGGAGAGCGATTTAACAGCGACGAAAATCCAAGGAGACAATTTAGCGGGACGAGGACCTCGTTTGTCCGGGAACGCGGCAAGATTTCGGCGTTACGACGCAGTACGTCATTGTAGCAGGCACTCGAGGCACGGGTACCCACCCTCGTAACAGTGGAGCGTTACAGAAGCGTAGACTTACGACCCCCGAAATGAGGGTGCCGCGCGTACGTTCCTTTATTGTCTCCCGAATGCGCCGGACCTTGTGCGGAGGCCGGTGTGTTTATCACCGTGTGCACCCTCCTCGGAACGACGTATCTTGTTAAGGGAGTCCGACCCCCGTGATGATGATTCACTGCAACAGCGTTTCCCACCCCTTCGACGAAGGGGGTGGGAAACGTTGCCGACGTTCATGAACATGCAGCCCACCCCACGGGATCCGAAGAAGCTGCTTGTACCCGCGAAAACCTGCCCCTTTGCCCACCACCCTTTCCAGTCTTCGTTTTGACCCCCTTTTTTATTCCCACTCACCCCTACCAGACTTCGATTCATGAAAATTTCACGTGCTCAGGGGGGATGAAAATGAGAACGCCGGGAGAGATTTTAGAATCGTTGATTGCTTCGTTAGCGACGCTGTAGGTCCATTCCGTTGCCTCGGGCTCGAAGAATTAAAATTGGAACTTATAGGGGTTTTGGAGGTCTAAGGGGGGTAGTGCGTTTAGATTTAAACTTTCAGAGAAAAACGTGGACTAACAAAGGATCCCCGGTGACTGATACACGGCCGACTTTGATGTAACATCGCACAAGTGCAAAGAATTTAGCTGTACAGTGATACATACATATCGAGAGAACACTGTAATGTCTCCTGCTCGTTGTCGGAAGTTTTCGTTAGAAAAATAATTCGCCCAACTGCACCGCAAACTAGCTAATTAATTCCTAGATTTTCCTGTTTTAGGACAAACTGCGGGATGATCAATCCACGCGTTCCTGTTTCCCGATTCGATACAGGAAATCCGAACGAGCCGAAACTCCAGATTAAGTCGGATCATCTCTCGTCTCTCGGTGTACAGCATGTCGAACTCCCCGGAGACGGAAGAAGCGTCGTCTAAAACTAGACTAGCATAAATCTCGAGGATGTGTATCAGACCTGAGCGAAATTTCGAGAAAAAATATTTAAAATACTATTTGATATAATTTAATGTGGTTCAACAGTAAAATTGTTAGATTCCTTAAATGTTTTCACTGTCTTGTATCCCACCCAGTCATGTTTGCCATAAACACATAAAATCTATGGTCTAGTTACCACAATTTGGCAGTCAACATGTAAACCCCTATTCCCGTTCTTCTAGAACAAGGAATCCTTCGTTGAACGAATGAATGAAAATAGGAATTCCCGAAGACTCCACGAACATAGTCGAAGAATCGAATCGAATCGAATCGAATCGGCGTGATCGATGGGAAAGAGGATTCTTCCGTGTACGACGAATTCAGCGGCAAAGGTGAGAGTCTGCGAGCGTTGCGGTTCGAGCCGGTTAAACCCAATTTACTTCTGCCCGAAGGAAATACAATTACAGGGAACTGTAACGGCGGCGAGGTGAATTTAAACAGGAGCAAACAGGAAACAACGACAACCTGAATAATTCGTGAAATTGTCGCGAAGCTTCATAGGGCGGGTAATTTCGTGGTGTTTACGAGTCGGTCCGAAGTGTTCACCGAAATCGGTATCCAGGCACGTACTGCCAATTACAGTTGCATCAGGCCCCGGGGAAATCCGCGCGGCGAGGAACGAAGAGGACGATGGCGATTGCCGCACGTACACCGCGGGAATGTCGAATAATCAAAGTCGTGCGTGCGTGAATCCTCGCGCGTCATACTCGCGAAAATATTGATGGAAACTAATTTCGATCTGGTAACGCACTACTGGACTAATAATTCCAACTAACCACTTTACTCTTTACGAACTGACAACATTTTGTATGGGTATAATTGAAGACAATCGCGTAGTACAACGAATTCTCGATACATATCAACAATACAAGTTCTGTATCGTCAAGGACACAAATCCGAGTCGTGTTATGTTTACACTCCTAGGACTCCCAAGCTCCGGGGCCCCTCACGGGGCATACGTAGTGGGGGATAACTCTGCGACGTGTATCATCCAGGCCTTGGCGACATATTGTATATAGAGAGATCATTGTATCCACTTTTCACATCTTATCCGGGCATTCAATTCTATGTTCTAGGGGACATTATTTCCCATTGAATATTAATGGCCTCGAGAGGAAGCTCCCTTCACAATTTCTGACATTAAAGGTAACAAAACTGAGCGTTTATAAAGACGTAAGTAATGGTAAATAATTTTTGAAAAATTCTAGATGGAGTGAATCGAAGTTTTCAATATACCTTCATTAGAACTTGAGAAGGAATTTCCCTTCATGACCCTTCGGGAAAGATTGTTTGAAGGCATTCGAAGTAAGATAAACGCATTTTAATATTCCTTGGTAGCTCCCCTTCGCTAAGGGTTGACACTCGCTTATTAAACTCGTCCCGGTCGTGAAAAGGCAAACGAAGGAATTAGAAGCGGCGGAAGTTTGAGTGTCGAGGGTTGTAGACGCCGCGACGCGACGGGACGGGACGGGATGCGACGCGACGGGAAGCAATTGCGCCACGAAAATCGTGCAACAGGAATATCGACGGGAGCCAGGGAAGCGTGTGACGCGTCTGAAATCGAATTTCAAAGGGTGAGAGAGCCCGGAGAAGAGTGATATTCGAGGGAGAGGAGGCGGGCTACAATTAAGACGTTTCCGGGAAACAATCTCGACGGAGGAGAGATGCGAACGACAACGGGGGCACGGGGAACGAGGTTGTTTCGTTAAAAGGAGCATTACCACCCGGGTAGAAAGTTTATACGGGACGTGAAGAACATACGGAACGCCGGAACTAGGAGCACTTTGTCAGCTCTGGAGAGCGACAAGAGAGAGAGAGAGAGAGAGAGAGAGAGAGAGAGAGAGAGAGAGAGAGAGGAGCTAGCCGCCGCCACGCCGGTTTTCCCTCGAGTCGGCGCAGCAACAACGATAGCGCAGGACGGTCCAGGCCAACTTCCTCGTCTCCTTCGCAACATAAGTTGTACTCGAGCAACGTGAATATAAATGAGACTAACGAGCTCTCTGTGATGTCGGTAATGACGGTAGATTGCAGTCGGAACAAGCGAACGGTCAGCACCGCTGGATTCCACGTTGCCCGTTGTCACGACTCCGGCCGCTACTGGCTATACCTCTCTCCGATGCCATGCGATCGACGAATGTGTATATTCGGGCAAAACCTCGGCAACCAGTGCGGCTGCCTTCGTCGGTTACCAGGATTCCGAGGATCGACCTCGACCAGCTCGTTTCGGGATCATCGGAAACCGAAGACTCGCAGGGCAGCCAACTTCTGCGAGTACCTCGCCACGGTAATGCCTCGATAGACGGCCAGTCTCATAATTCATGGCACACACTTTGAGTCAGAATAACTTTTTCACGAATGGACGAACCCACTTCCATTTTTCTAACCAGCTAGTTGGATTCGTTCGCTATATGCTAGGTAATGAGAATTTTGGAAAAATATAAATGTTCACTTTTTTGAGTCATTTCTTTTTCCTACTGAAAAAAAGGATGCAGAGAATGTACAAGAGATACTCCTCAGAATGTTATAGTATAAATGATCACTTTCTGCAGTCATTTCTTTTTTCTACTGCGAAAGAGACACAAAATAAAAGGAGGATGATAGACGAGCGATCAATAAATCTGTGCGACAAATTAGAACGTGTCCTGCACACGTTACAGGTATATAACACCCGCAGTCTATTAACAACAATTAGTGCTAGATGCGACTCTATTATATTCCGATGAAATTTTTAAACGTCATTTTATGGGATATTGTGACGAGTTCCCGTGGAGATCTCTTCAAATCGGACACGTGTCCGAGCGGATCGGGAACCGGTTCTTTTCGAAAAGGAAGACCGCAGGATCTCGTCTTGAAAAGGATTACCTGTCCCGCGGTTGTGTTAACCGTAATGGGCGCTCGTGTTTCGGGTGTATCGAGTACTTTAATTTCGGAAGATGGTAATAAAGGAATAAAATGCGATCGTGTGGTGAACCGAGAAGAAACGGATTTGCCGGGGAGAGGGGAGGATTCGGGAGGGGGGCCGAAAATTTTGTGGGTATACCTGCGCCTTAACTCGGGTCAGGAAGCGATCCTCGTGCAGGTTAGAACGGTACCTCTGGTGAAAGGAGCCGCTTCCTCGTTCGAAGGTCTGGTACACCTGCTTGTCTCTACTGGTTTTTCGATCCCTATCTCACCGATACCTTTTCCCTCGCAAATTCCACTTACACATAGAAACCGATCCACCATAGACCCCCATTGTTACGTAAACGTTCGCTCTCGTCAGAAGTGTTTGCTGTTCGGTTTATCTTCGTGGGGACCGCGTGAGGGTCGAGGACATTTTCGACCATCGTAAAATAATAGTTCCGTGCTCGAACGATCGCAGTCCCGAGTATTTCAAAATTTATTCTGTGGAGGGGGTACAGAAAAATTGAAATCGATTCAATATTTAGTAAATATTTACCAGAATTTTTTGTAGCCCCACAGGCTTACACATTACAACCAGGGAATGATATAATATATTTACGTGTATTTTAGCATAAATCTTAGAAGCACGTCCGCTTAGGAAAAATTTGTGTCCCCCATCAGTTGTCGCCCCCTAAACAGGGTAAGTTTCATTTGAAATATTTTTCACAACGAGCTATAGTTTGGGAAATCATTCCGAGAGAATATTCAAATGGGACATCCTGTATTCGGGACATCCTGTATTTGGGACGTTCTGTATTTGGGACATCCTGTATTCGGGACAACCTGTATTCGAGACAACCTGTGTTTGGAACATCCTATATTTGGGACTTTCTGTATTTGGGACATCCTGTGTTTGGAACATCCTGTGTTTGGAACATCCTGTAGTCCAATTTTGTGGTTCTCAGAGATTGCTCCTCGAAGCCTATTCTTTCTGTTCCGAGTACTCCGGTCGCGTAATCGTTGAAAATGATTTCGGATAGGTGGCGGCAAGGACAAGCACGAAATCGAAGCGGCCCGGCGCGGCGTGGAATGCAAGTCGACCATTAATCATGACGATCGGTCGGCAGCACGAACATGAATAATTGGTGGTGGCGAGCGATCGTGAATAGAGCTCTTTCCTCTTGAACCAATTACCGATGCCACCGGAGCATCTCCCGGCCGGAAGATAGAGGGATATCTGTGTAAAGATTATCAAAGAAATTGTTTCAGGAGCAGAAGCGGTAATGGGACAAGGAGTGCACGGGGGTTGGCAGCGTCTTAGGACGATATTGATGGACCTTGGAGTGGAGACGTCAACCGATGGCCGATAAGAAAACCCCCCAAGATCAAACGGGCAACGGGTCGCGAAGAGGAAAAACCGAGCGCAACCGTCGTGGAACGGGAAAGGAGGAAAAAAAAGACAGGGCCGAGAAGCGGCGGAGACAAAGCTCTCCGAGGAGCGTGTCGACCAGGAGAGGCTCGTTATCCTTGATAAGTCAAAAGAAAATTGAAAAAAAAATCGATTCCAAGATTATAGAAGCCACGAACGAACGGGTATCAAAGAGAACCGACCTGTATTCCAGGGAAGCGAGTTATTGACACTGGTGATGATGCGGCTTCGAAGAACGAGCGATATAAAACGCGGATCCTATGGTAGGTACGCTCGACAAGGTTGCTCTTCGAGCAACAATTTCACTTTTGGCTACAATTACGCAAAGGTTATTGCTAGACTGCGGATCTTTATGCAAAATAAAATTTTTGAAACAACGTATATTTTTACAAACGACGTAATTAGTCCGCAACATTGTCCTCGCTTGTAAGGCCGCGCGGGCAAGGCTTGCTGAACAACTGACCTAGGCCATCGAGGGATAACTCGAAAAACAATGGAATTCCGCAGCGGGATAAAACGAGCGACCGGCAAAATCATCGCGATCGTTACGCGAAGGATTCGCCGCAAACGAGCGCGCTTTTCAGCGCGCCGAGAGACCGACGCAACATTGTTCTCGATTTTTCAATCGTTGGCGTTTCCTTTTTCCTCGTTCCCGGCTAATTGCTCAATGACGTAATTGCCGAGGCGAGCCACGGCGAAGTTCCACGACGAAAGATTCAACGGCGTGCAAGCAAGTCTCCCGGTGCCTGCGTAAAGTTTCGCCGGGAGAGAGAGAGAGAGAGAGAGAGAGAGAGAGAGAGAGAGAGAGAGTGCACGCGAGCAGGTACATATCGCGCGTGGCTCCGCTCGCGGGACACGAATCGCGTGTATTCCAGAAATAACGCGAAACTTCTTCGCGAAACACGTAACTCGACTACTAGGCAACAATGCCGGTAAGTCTGACGGGCCGGGGCGGCTGGCTGTTCAACCGGTTGCGTGCGCGTGTGTTCCAACGCTCACGTGCGCACACAGACACGGGAATATCGGTTTTGTATGGCCGACGACAGGGCCCTTGCACTCTCTGGTCGTGTGTGCATGCGCGCGTGTTCCGCGAAGGTAGCGCACGGCCTCTCTCTCTCTCTATCGTTTCCCCCGTGTCGTTACACCCGTATCCTTCGGTTTTATACCGACGCTTTATGGCCGACGATAAAATTCGCGAGCTCGCCTCAACAAACAAAACCGGACGCGACGAGTGCCTTCAAAGAAACCGATAATGCGGATTTCACCTGAACGAGCGTGTGCGCACGCGCGCTCGCACTCTCGCGAATTCGCGCGCGCGCGAGAGAGAGAGAGAGAGAGAGGAAAGGGAATAGCACTTGTCCGATCATGCCGAGCATCCAGACCGTTTCCCGAATCGATTATCTATCGAGGGAAACGTTCCCACAATAGATAACTGTTGCGCGGGCTTCCCCGACGACTTCCTGCGCGTCGAGGTCGTTGTGTTTCGTCGATTGGGCCCACGAGTGGTCTATTAACCGGGGCTGCGTCCATGTCTCGCTGCGGATCAACTTGTTCGATCTTGTTTCATCGATTCGCTGCTGGTTGGTCTCTGCGGTGCGAATTACAAGCGTTATTCAGATTACGACTTCTTGTATCGGTGGTAAGCAGTGCTAAATAAAAATTGTCTACATTAGTTAGTGCAATCTGGAATATTCTGGTATATTCTTGTATACTCATTGCGGATCTTTGAGCTGCATGGACTAGGAATTAAGTAGAAAGTAATTCCGTTGCTAAAACATTTGATGGGCACTGAAATAAATTTTGTTCCAAAGCAAAATTAGATATTTAAATATAATTGAAAGTGGGATCAGCTTTATACGTTAAAACAACATATGTATAATAAACCAGAGTTGTTCAACATGCCTGTTTGAACGACAAATTAAGCTGAAATTCAAGCGCAGTCATACCTGATCGAGTTCACTTTTAAAACGAGTCATAAAATCCTGCACACGGTGATATTGATAATTCAAAAATCATCAACGAAGTGCCGCGATTACAGATAAAACGAATAATGCGCGAAATATGCATTATTAGAAGGAACTTTGTCGCAGGCACAGCAAGAATTACGAGAGCGTTCGGAGGCTTTATGTGTTCTAAAATGAAACAACGTTCTAAACAAAACGTAAATCGGCTTGTAAATCACTGCGAACATGGTATAAACTGCAGCCGACGTTGTGCTTCGTCTCGTACAAGAAAATGACGTACAGGGCTATATCGTCGACCATGCACATTTCCCACCATCGAAATCGCAATGTCGACAGTGAATGTCCAATTAAACTATCATTTACCTACACTTTCATGAAGTGAGCACACTAGAATGAGTCACAGAATAGGTGACCAATTTTGACAGAAACTTTTCGCAGATGAAGTGTCTAGGCACAGTTAGAGTGCTTTTTATGGCATTATTACTTATTTTTGTAATAGATATCCAGGAACG
Organism: Seladonia tumulorum; assembly: GCA_913789895.3. Lineage (NCBI taxonomy): Eukaryota > Metazoa > Arthropoda > Insecta > Hymenoptera > Halictidae > Seladonia > Seladonia tumulorum. Next base: position 17,588,869 of record OU565268.1, read on the forward strand.
CTTCTACGAGGATTTTAAACACAATCATAAAATTTTATTTTCGTGCACTGTCAAAGCACCGTGCGCCGGTGTTCGACGAGAGGTCAATACACGGAAAAGTACATCATCGTTTCGTGATTTACTCCGAACCGGGCCCCGTAAAACGAATCGTAAATGATTACGGGCAGAGTGGGGGAAAGGAGAGGGGACGGGGGGCTGTTCTGGTGGAAAACGATGGGCACCGGTTGGGTTGTGGGTTCCGAAAGCATCGGCAAAAAGATCGGCGGCCACAAAACGAGCAGACGGAGAGGACGGACGGGGAACAGTGGCATTTCTACCCGCGAGGTGCGGTTCGTTTACGTAAGACGATCCGCAGGCATAAAAACGAGCGAAGGTAGCAAGGATTAGCGACATCCCTGGCGTGTACCGAATTAGAGGAGAGGCTTATTACTTCGGCTGCAGCTGTGCGCTGTAATCCCGCTGCGCTTTCCATTGGCGTGCGTGTGCGCGTGTGTGCGTATCTGTGTGCGCGCGGTACGATACCCTGCACAGGGTGGCCCTAAATTAGCTCGGCAAAATGATACCGAACGCTCGCCAACGATACAATCTGTCGCGTGCGTTCGCCCCCGAAAAATTAATAACCCTCCGTGAAACAATTTCGATTGTAGGAATTTTAGAAATTTATTCCAATTCGCTAAAAATCGGTGACAAATTAAGAATTACGTTACCACGATAAGCGCGCCAAACCAACGACACAGTAATTCCAACTTTCGAACTTGTAAAGATGGGCATAACTATGCCGAAGAAACTTCTCGGAATGCCGACGGAAAGGAAGTCGCAAAGTAAGCGCCGGTAGTTTTCGGCGGGAGTAAATTACGCTCGCGATGGTCGGCGAAATAATTCGGGAGCAGGCTGTACGACAAAAGAGAGGCCGGTGGCGAGCCTGTGTACGGCTCGGTTATTGTTTCTAATTTAAACCAACGATTTCCTGTCACAGCGAGCAGAAACTAGACGCCGCCGCTGCGGTTCGCCGCCGGTGTTCTCCCTTCTGTCATTCGTACGGTCTCGTTCGTTTCCTCGTTCGTTCTTCGAAACGGGGTTACGTGGGTTACACAGGGTTAGCAATGCGTGCAGAATACGCGTGGGCTTCTTAGCATGTCGGTCAACGACTCTCTCGTTCGTCTCGGCCCGAGCCTTGACGGAACAGCAGACGGCGCACAGTGGCCGATTCTTCGAAAAAATCCTGCAGAAAATAATCGACATCGGAGGTGTAAGGGAGAATTTGATTTTTTTCGCTAGGCGATCGTCAAATTCGTTCGCGCCGGATCAAACCGAGAACGAATCGTAAACCACTTGCTTGTCACTTCTATTGTGCAGTTACTGCCAGTTAGAGAAGCATTTCTTGTTTTATTAATCCGCTGTTACGAGCTCCTTCGCGTGCTCCCCGCTTGACTCATCGGTACCGGCTGCTCCAAAACTGGTTTATCGTGTCGTAAGCATTAATGAATTTCGTGTTGTACGGTCCACCGAATGATTCTCAATCTCTCCTCTTTCGACGAACGCTGTTACGTTCACGAAAATTGAACCATTACCTTCGGCGTTGTTTATCGCGTTCGCCCGAACTATAAAAATCCCACTGAAACTCCGGTCATTTATTTAATGAAACGTAAACCGAAAGGCAAGATTTAATCGTGTAACCTTCGGAAAGTAGAAGTGTTTCGATGACTGTACACATGGCACAAACGTGGTCCAGTATTTTTTATTCGATTTCTTACAGAAATGTCTAGACGTATCGATTTCTCGATGCGGCCAATTCGATGGTGTTCTAATTGAAATTGAACGAAAATGGGAAAAATCCCGAATTATCCCTTCCCAAATAGAAATATTTAATAATTAATCAAGAGATGTTTCTCGTGTCTCAAGAATAGTGTTCTATAAAAAGATAAGTATACAAACTTCGAATTGAAGATTCATAGAATTTAGCCGATCTCAGATTATTTATTTTAGAACTGTTCAAATTAAAGACTGTCTCGTAAGAAATGACGGAATAAATTTCTCGAGTCAAACGTATGCTATTACAAAAATAGGAAAAATTTTAATGCTCGGTAGTGGTAAAGCAAATTCAGCCATGAACCATACAAGTCCTCGGGGTAATCCAAGGTCAGGAAAGAAGTGAAAGTTAAAAGAAGAAGTACAGTCCGAGTATTTTGCATCGTTGCAATTAGTGGAAGAAGTTCTTCGAAAGAAAACGTCCAAGGACCTCGGACCGACGTTCCTCGATCATCGTGACATAGTTGTCCACTTTACACCAAACACGTGATATGTAATTTACGGATACATAGTATGATGTGTGTATTTACCTTCCAGGCGAATGTTCGACTACCCAAAATGCCTGTGACTCAACATCACTCAAATATAAATAGTAATACAATTTAAATAGTTCCCCGAATCAGATTAAGACTTATTACCCCACTCTAAATAGTAAAATATACCAGACTATACTTAAATATACCAGAATATACTAGAATTTACTAGAATACAACATATACCTTCCCCTTCTACGACCCCATTCCCCCACTCCTCCGCCACGACCCGGTCACGTAACGCGTTCAGTCTCTGTCGCTCATGCGCGGACAACGTACACGCGACTAATACGGTACCGTCACAGAGGGGGTAACTTTTTCCCCTCGATTCGCGTCGATTCCCCTCGTCTGGCGATTATGTTCCAAATGGAAGCTTCGCCGAGGTTCTGGGACTGTCGCCGCCGCAAAATTAGGTGGCAACGAAGAATCTCGCCGGCGGGGTTAGTTTAAAATGCATACAAAAAACCGGTGAGCGGTGTGTAATTTTTTCGGAGAGGGCGGTGAAACGTTCCAGGATTGAATGGAGGGGGGTGGGGAAGCAAATTGCCGTTTCGTGTCATTGATCCGGGGCGCGAGACGATTCCCCGCGAAGTCGACTGCGAAAATTAGCGACTAGCGTGGCTGGGGGAGAGAGAACTCGGATTCCTACTCGACTTGGTTGGCCGCTTGAATGACAATGAAGAGAGCGTTGAATGGACACGAAGGCGGCCCCGGGTATTTACGGGTCGGCGACTGGCGCGTTTTAAATACTCCTCGCGGCGATGGCCGGGCGCGGTACATACAAGCACACGCGCGCACACACAGAGACACACACCGATGGTGCCACCAGAAAAAAAGCGTTTTCTGTTCATTACCGGGCAAAAGCGATCTCGCGAGCACGCCCGAACGTAATAGGCCAGTCGACGCGAAACTGGTCGAGCTATTATTTTCTTTTTTACGACGTGATTACCGTCGCCTCCATCCTGCAGCTCAATTGGTCCATCCGTGAAGTACTCTCTTTCTCGTTCCCTCTTTCTCTTTCTCGTTCGGTTTCGCCCTCTCGGTCCTTCTCCCCGGCGTTCGTTGCACGAGCCAATTTTCAGCGATCCGATTTTGTTGCGACCGGCAAGAAGAACGAACCACGGTGGCAAGAAAGAGGAAGAGGGGGGGGGGGAATGGAGACCAGGGCCAAGGAGGGCGGGGAGAACGATAAGTAGAAAGGGACGGCCGAGGAGCGAAGAGAACCAGGGAACCTGGATAATGGCCCGAGAGAGACGGAGACAGGTCCACGTAATTTCCACGTTATTAATCCGGCCAGAGAGCTCTAGCACATTCCCATTTGCGCTCGTTTCGTCGCACATCCCGGGGATTTTGCTTAATAATCCCAAAGCTTCGCGAAGCACAGATTACTTTAAGTACTTCAACATTTATCCGAACCTACTTTTACAAAAACACACGCGCGCAACCACCCCGGACCGCGCGATACTTTCTTCGGTCGTGTCGCGAAATTAGCCGACGAAGATAACGAACAACCGGTTTTCTCTCTGTCTCTCTCTCGGGTTGTCGTTGCGACCCGCTCGGTCTCCATGATAAACGCCCGTTCCGCGACGCAACCAGGAAAATGGGAGATCGCCGCTGATGGGAAAAATTAGATGCTCGATAAAGAGTTCTGGTGGAACTACTTTGTAGTTTGATGGGGCACGTCCCGTCCTTGTACCGTCCCTTATTTTCAGCCAATCTGCTACACAGATCTCTCGAAAACTTATGGCGTTGCGGTTGACGTTGAGTTTCGCAACTTCGCAACTCGGACCTGAATATCTTCATTATGTCACAGTCAACCGTAACAGTCACACGTGTAGTCTACGGTTATCACTGGACTGCGGATCTTATGCGTTTCTAATAAAATGAGTATAGGCGAATGCAAAATTGTCAAGGCGTTATAAAGAATATCATTATTGGTGACTAGAGTGCGGATACTTATGCAAAATAAAAATTGTCCGCGTCGATTACAAGAAACAGAAATTAATTAGAATGTTATTTCTTCAATTGCTAATTTTAATAGACGAGAAATGGTCTATTGACAGTTTAAATTTTTTAAATTTGCCTACAATTTCAAATTTTGTCTACTCAATTCTGTTAAAATTCTGTTAAAATAATTAAAAAAGAAGGAGATGATTATTTAGCTGCTGTTCTTTACAAAAGATTTGGTAAATATTTATTTTGCATAAATACACGCAGTCCGTTATCCAACTTGTGGATCATGGATATATTAAATTTTGCAATTAAGAGATCCGGAAGATGGGAAACGAAAAACAAGCAGTAATATTTAGACACTGATGTCATTCATTGCTAATGGCACTAAACTGTCACGAACGGTGTCACGCTTGTTGACAATCAATTAACAGCAGTTAGATCCTGTAGAATTTGCAATAAATTTGAAGTGACATTGTTTGAAAATATCGCATTGGATCAGAACACGTCCACAAACACATTTTTCTGCGGTAACGACAGAAATTAATTGCGAAAAAATACGATTCGAATAGTCCGAGCGTAGAGCAAGGAAAAAAAATAGTATTATATATTTATTCGGGACGACAGTCCGCCCACAAATATTCGTGTTTTACAGTACCCGTTTGCCGCGGTTAGCAAAAGTATATAGATGTTGTCGAATTGCAGTGTACTACATGTATTCTACATGATTGCAAATAATGTTTCCGCGCTGACCAACGTTTAATACACGCTCTAATTAATATCAAACCATTAATTTAATAAATATTTGACGTCCGACATTAATCTCCCATGTTTGAACACGAATTATATTTAATTACGTTCTTTTTCGAAGAGAATGGCCGACGATACTGCAAATCACGAGAAAATGAAGTCCGACCGTACGGAGAAAAAAGTTCATGTTTAACGAAGAACTAATGAATTATTGGCTGCAGCGAATATAAATGCCGAATGTTTTTACCGGGATAAAGAAATCTCGGATTCGTTGCAGAATTAAAACATACAAGCATACAGGCAAGGTATATGGGCACCAATTATCTGAGACCAACAAGAATATTCATCCATCAATTCGCACTTCATTGCTATTCAGATTTCGTAGAGATCCATTTCTCAGCAGCATCGTTACCGGAGATGAAAAATGGATTCTTTATGATAACATAAAGCATCTCAAGCAATGGCTTTCTGCAAATCAAACCGCAATATCAACCCCTAAACCTTAGCTCATCACTTAGAAAGGTGTTACTGTGCATTTTGTGGGACTGTCGTGGCATAATATAGTTGTATTGTCAGCAATTACAACGGCTGTATTCAAAACTATTGAAAAAGAGGGCATCTTTGGCAAACGAAAGATGGCAAACTGTTCTTGATAAAGTTTGTTTTAGATTTCAAAATAATAGAATACTTATGGGTCCCCTAATACATTATTTCGAGAAATCTCTGTTATCTCAGGGGCAAGGGGTCAAGGGGGCAAGGGGGCAACGAGGCGCGGAGGAAAAGAGTGCGACGGGGATGGAGGTCGAGTCCTTCACCAGTTGCATTTCCCCGGAGATTTCTTGGATTCCTGTTCGAGACCGTGTACCTGTTAGAAACGCGCCGAGTCTGGGAAATCCATTCGCGAGCAGGAGACGATTCTTTACGGGGAATGCTTTTGGATAAGGTGAAGGAGCCGGTTGCCATCCCGTGTTACACGCGTTTCCTCCTTTTTTTACGTTTTTACTTTTTTTTTTTTCAAACGGCGCCGGAGTCGAGTCGCGGGAACGAGACGAATACTGGAACACATAATCCAGATTATCGTTCGAGCAAACGATTCCCTAAGACTTGAGCACCTCGTTCGCCGGAATTCATACGTTACCGGATCACCCGGGCAAACGTTACGAGTTTATAAAAATCCGATGCGTGTCCGCCGAGCTCGTCGCCTGTAAGGAAGACCTCGGACAACGCGTGGCAGGGGATGGGAACCGAGGAGGATGCTTTATGAATACTAACGAGAACAGCGTAGCACGGGACTTTCTCGCCCCGGGAAACCGTGCATATAATCGTCGTATTGCACATCATGAGTTTCCACGTTTTCGCGTTGCGCCATTAAAGCCCCCGCAATACGCCCGGCGATATTTCATTTCCAGCAGTTTTCTCGATTACAACGCACCCCGGGTCACGCTAAGTATGTATTTATTATTCCTTCCAGCGTAAACCCGGACTTTCAACAGTTTTCGGAAGCTCGCGTGCCCCTCCGGCTTTTTTGGTAATAAATCAAACGGACTACCCGGTGGATCCACCCCCCTCCGAGCCGGATAATCGCTTGGAAATTTGTCTTGTCCGCGATGAAAAATCGCGAGTACGATTTCGACTCCATTAGCAACGTAATTGAATACTTGCAGCACGAATGTGCACTTTGAAATATCTCAAAGGAGACGGTAATTATTTACTGCGGGCGACCAAATTACCGAGACCGCAGAACGAAAAATATATTTATTGTCCACGTGACAATAACATCCATTATGAAAATAATAAGAGTTTCAATATTTGGATTTTTTAATACAACTGAGGATTTTCTGCACGTATGATGAAATTGGGCAAGCAAAATACGAAACGATAAAAACAGTAGGAATGTTTTTATCTACAAAATCATTTATTCTAACCCTTCTACTCGCAAGAAATGTTTACTTTGTACATATACAGTCTCGACGCAAGTGTTCAAGAGCTTGAGAGAAATAATTTTTTTCAAAAATTGAGAGTAGGGGCTTTCATTATCCTTCTTGTTGACCGCGAGTCAAATTTAACACTCCAACTAAAAAAAAATAGAGATGGATCCGCGGTTTGACTGAAACGAGTAAAAATGAAAATACGTGTAGAGAGGAGCAGAAGCACGAAAAAAAGGCAGCATGAATATTTCGTTGGTCACGTCCAACGTTGCAGATGCATTACGCACGTGCACGTTTCTTCCATACGGGAGCCGGTGTGTTGGTTTTCATAAATTGATTCCGGCCGTAATGCAACGCTTAAAACTATTAGGGTATGTTTATCGGGATATTAATACTTCGCGAGATATTCGATAAATTACTTAACAATATTGCGACCGATACTGAAAGGTTTCGTTTTTGCTCGGTAAACAAAGTGTATTATGCTCGGTTCGCGTGCTTTAGTACCGCCGCCTAATGGCTTAAATAACAGAATTCGAGCAAATTAGCGAAACATTGCGTGTAAATGCATTCGAACGTTTCGGTACGCTGTGTAACAACATTTCCATGCCAACGGGTAAATCCATCAAGGAAAATTCGATTAATTGCGTTATCCCGACGACTCGATTTCGAAAAATGCAACGTTGACTTTACGGAAATTGAATGGGGCACCGGGGGAGGAAAAGATGCTCAGCAGAATTCATCGGGTAAATATTTGAAAGAACTCTTGATACTTCATCATGTTACAATGGATCCCGGCGAAGGTATTACGAAACGTTATAGATCTTCCCGCCGGTGAAACGTGCGAGGGGATTACGGGAGCCAGAAATCCGTCGTTTGCAGCAACGTTCACGTGTGCGGCACTCCGGGACATTTCAATTTACAAACTCTGGGCGTTCCCGGTAAGAAATTCTGGCACTGAAACCATACGCTCGGTCACGCGACTGTGTCACCGTGATCTACAATGCAACTTAAATAAACTCTTATCTTCGAAAACTATGGTGCAAGCCAACTCTTTCCCTGCACATTAAGTCCTCCTCAAAGTAGTGGCCAGGAAAGTGCTAACACATTCACTATCAGCGATCGTGCGCTAGTTCTTCTGAAAATTTTATGACCCTCGGTCAGGCATTTTTTCAGTTGCAGTAATAATTTCAATCGACGAATTTAACACTCGAAAATCGGAAAATCAATTATTTTAAACATATTTTTAATGGAATTTTATGTAGACCCATTGGTCGCCATATTGCCCAACTTACAATCGAGATTCATCACCAGGAGCTGAATAGCTAGGCGATAAAATACAGGGTCAAAATGGACCCGAATTCTACGATTCAACTTTTGAAGAATGATTTTTAAATTGTTTTCGAATCAAAAAACTCTCATCAACTTTCTGGATACCGTTTTTACCGTGTCAATAAAAATTTGTAGTTACAAAGCATATTCGTATGCCTCAAATGTAAACTAATGTCGCCAAATCAAGACTTGTTGCCCCACTCTAATTTCCCTTTCTACCGCGCTATGTATTCCCCTGTAGCTCCGGTACAGGCAGAGAGGGGGTAACTTTTTTCCCTCGATTCCTGCTCTCTCCCCTCATCTGACGACACTGCAGTCGCCGTAGAGACACAGGTGTCAAAAGAGCATAATAAAGAGATTACACGTAAACTAATTTGCTGCCCCATTCTGTGCTTCACAATCCCATTTCAATGCGTCGCATAATCTCGATTCGTGCAGGTATTTGCGGTCCCCGTTTCGTGCAACGAACGAGGTTTTACCGTACTCGTTTATTCAAGGTACGTGTCGCAGTGGGTTCTCTGGCGAGCCAATTAAAAATGTCGTAAAACCTCTTGCAGCGTCTTACGACCGCAGTTGATCGTGTGTGTAACCACGGTCGACCACGGGAACAAAGTTTCGCGGAACTTCCGGGAACAAGTCGATCGTTTCGTGGGTTTCCCTGATCGAAAGTTCGGTTAAAAGACGTTGAACGAACCCAGAACAATTCGAGGAACTCTAGGTCACGGCGCACAGGAAACACGCAACGGTCAGACACATTTCTCTCCTTTCCGAATTCTTTTTTTTTTTTTTTTTTCGACGCTGCACGTGTTGCTCGGTCCTCGCCTTTTTCATGCTCCGGTTACGATACGAGTGGAAGCGAGTTTGCTTCGGATTGCACCGGGGGGTCTTGCAAAGCACTTAAAATGCGAGTGACATTTAGCGGTGTGCGAGAAATCACAGCGATTCAGAAAACTGTGCATCGCGCTAATTCCGTTCTATATACAAACGCGATTTAATATCGAAGCCAGATTCGAATTAAATTTAAACGAACGCTCCGAGGGAAAATTACCTTTTCGGAGGAGCCTGTCGCGGAACGTAACCCTGTCCCCTTAAAAATTTAATGCCTCGCTATAAACTCGCGCGGAACCGGTACCGAGATTGTAACGAGGCGGTCAAGGACGCAAGAAGTGGAAACAGCGATAAAGATGACCCGTAAAGAACGGGTCAAACTTGCGGCTATACGACGGAGATTTTATGGCGCTCGCGGTTCTCTAGATTTTTGTCCAATGTCGCCGAAATTGTGCATCCTTGTGCACTTGTGCGTGCAACATATTTATGCAAATCAAACACGTTTCATTTCGAACAAGTGGCGCAAATATTTTCTCAGGCATACCGATGAATAAGTGACAGATAGAACAGAGGAAAAATTAGGAGAATTAAAAGGCACCGATTTCCAACTTATTAAAATAATTTTTAGAAAACGAATTTTTCTTCGGCTCGCGTAATCCATTCAGAACATTTTCCACAAACAAGGTCTAATTATCGAGGTATACATTTTTATTATTTGTCCCCCGCACAGCAGATGAAAAGAGTATCATTTTGGAGTGCAAATAAAATAATAGGATAAGAGTAACGATGACTATTGATACGTTCATCGAGTTTCCGAAGCGGGAGCACACAAGATGAAGAACGTCGGCGTCAGATTAAGGAAAGAATACCAGGCTCGCTGAGCGAGCATGGAGTGCGTTACCACTCCAGTTTTCTTTCCTCCATAAAATTAGCCTTTGTCAGGAGGATCGAGGCTCCGCTAGGGAGGGGAGTCAAAGACGCGGCAGCTGCTCCCGAAGTATTAGCTGACCCATCGTTGTCGCCTTTATACACCCGGCAACCTTTTACCGACGTATTTATTGTCGTGCTCGAGTTTACGACACCCTGGCCCATAGACACTATCGATTTTACGAGTCTAATGCTTTTCTCTCAGCCGTGGATCGTGAAATTCGATACACGTTTTCTCCTCGCCCCGCCTAGCCCTCAACCGTGGATCCAGAATTTGCCGAAACCGGTTCGGGGATTTTTGCTAGGAAAATCCTTGTGTTGCAAGCCGGAAATCGGCCGGTACTGCTCCCGGTTTGGCGAAGAAAGAGGCAATGGCAATCTTGTAGAGAAGCGTGAAACCGGAGGCAGCAGAGCTTGTTAATCGTTCTTTTCTTCGGTTGTTGCCGACTCGAATATAATCACGATTTATATTTGCGTGCGTACATGTTGTGAGCGTGTTAATTAAATTATTGGTGGAAACAGTGATTATCGTCATTAGCACATTGACGTCGACCACGTGATCAAGATGCAGAGTACATTAGTGCCACTCGAATACAATAAAATGCTTCATATACAATTTACTATGCAAAATGGTGAGACAGGACAACTCTCGATTTATGTCAATAACACGGGTCTTGCCGGGGTCATGTATCGTCCAGGACTCCAGGCTCTCGTGCTTCGGGGTAGTGGGGATAATTTCGCGACGTTTATCATCGAGACCTTGGCGACATATACAGAGAAATGACTGTATTTTTATGATTTTTACCGATATCCTCGACAGCGATCCAGCAATTACTTGATTAAATACTTTAAAAGGGACAATGACTGATTAATCAGCGGAGTTGTAAAATAAATGTCCCATAAAAATCCCCCGTTATCAGGCAGGTTCCAAATTGATGAATTTCCGCCATTGTCCTTTCGAGAAGGGAAGAGGGATTCTCCCGAGGGATTCTTTTCTTCTATTGTCTCGTTCGTCGAACGTCCGCCGAGAGGAGAGGACTATGGGCACCCATGGTTTCTTGCGGCACGATCGAACAACGATTCCGTCGTCACGAATGGAGTGTATTAATCAACAGTTATCTCCGATGGTCGGTTGTATCCGTTCGACCAGCGTTTCTAGGACGGATAATGGATAATCGTCGGCCACCTGTCCCTGTCGTAATCTCACGAGGTGTAATTAACGAAGCCTCGTTAACATGCGGACTAAGACAAGGGGTCAAAGCACCCATGGAAACCCACGTACGTAGCCTTTAACGGCGTATCGCGGCCGGGCCGGTAGGTAATAGTTCGGCGAAGCTGTGAGAAATATACTGGCTGAGAGAGAGACTGATCGCACGCTTTTAGTGCATTAATCTTATCGGCGGATGAATTCGGCCCGGTCTCTTAGCTGCACGCAACGCGCGCAGCCGATTCTCAACTGCCCTCGACTTTCGAGCACCGCAAAAGTGCATACGTACACACTAAATCTCGACGGGCCGATCACACACGCCGTTACACTGCCGGTAACCGCGTCGTAAAATTTGATAAAACGTCACGTTATAATTTACCTCCTCCCCGTATCGTCTAATTTGCCCCGATTATTTTTTTAAATTTTAACCACATCGAGCCTTGGGCTCACATCCGCTTTAATTTAGCCATTACGACATGATATGCGATATTTTAATTTTTTTTTTAATTAGAACCCGTCATTTTGACGAGTCCCGTAAACCTAGTGTCAATATATTACCACAGCGGGATTGATAAAAAGAAGTCGACGTAAAATTTGATCGTGCAGAGGAATTTTTTCGAAAAAGTTGTTTTCCTTGTTCCCGACTACACGGTCGCGGCCAGTCTATAAATCCACGGTAGAACTATTTAAATAATTCATACCGGCGTGACTGTCCAAAAATTTCCAGTATCTGGCTTCCGAGCATTGACCATCAATTACGGAGAAATTGATAAACTGCCTGGCGCAGTCTACAATTAATCTCGACGAAATTTGTTAACAGGTAAACGTGACCGCGCATTCGGCCGGGCTCTGATCTCGTAAAAAATGCCGGTACGTCGGTAGTCGCGTAAAATTGTTCGACAAGCGTCAACGTCACGGGCACGACGTAAACTAACGTCGGCGCAACAAAGTTACACGTTTCGAACGGGCACGCTCTCGACGATCTCGCGAGCACAAGTGTAATGAAATATGGCGTTCCTTCCGACGGCCTCTCTCGGTCTATCCGCTTTAAAACCGTGGCTACGTTACACGGGCCGGGAAGAAAAGTTTGCCCATCGCCTGACGAATTCCAATGTTTCTTCCTGTGACCGTCGAGAAACCACGTTGCGCGACGAGGACGAGAACGAGGGAAAAAAATTTTCGAGAACTGGTTTCGGAACTAAGAAACTCGTCCCCGATAGAACAGTCACCGGGGCCCCGAAGGATTTCAGTGTCCATGGAAAGGAACACGCCTCGTGTTAGTTTCGTGCGAATAAATATCGCATCCATCATTTTCTACACCAGCTGGAAAACATTTCGAATGCAGAAATCGACCTTGAAACGCCCTTGTTCAATTCGTTGGACATTTGTTGCCGTCGAATAATCGGTGACAAATTATTTTATGGCTTGTTAGGAAATTAGGACAAGAAATTAGAAAAAGACGTTCCTCTTATTCAAGTTAATAGGATTTTCAGTTGGATTTTTATAAAGAATTTAATGGAATGAGCATGGAAATATAAATAGAGGATATACAACATAAAAATACTAAAAATATAAACTTTTTACTAATTTATATTTCGGATAACATATTACATTATACTATGTCGCATGGTGTTCGGCGAAACATTCTAGTGTCCAATGAACATTTTGAGGATAAAAAAGTCACCGACGTGCGTGTCAAACAAAGTATGCTTCTCGACCAAATGAAGGATCTGGGATAACTGCAGTGAGTTTCCAGAAGTCCACTAGCCGAAACCTTATCGCTTTCCCCATTTAGGAACCCAAACTTTTATTGTTTATAATGAATCGAAGGCTCTGTAGCATTAGGTCACTGACAACGCACGGGCCTACTCGAGTTGCATCGATGCTATTCCCGCTTACCGTTCTGTTTACGTTTCGGCGCTCCGACAGTCGGATTTGAAGCTCGCGAGAAACTCAACCGAATCGCGCTGGGCGACGAACGTGTTAAGGCGAGGCCGGGCCGAAGGGATTTTAAATTTTAAATCTCTCCGCGGCGCCGTTTAAAATTCTTCCCGCCGCGGCGATGTCCAATTCCGCGTTTCATATTTAGCGGGACGCGGGCCGCGTCGCTAAACGTTTCGTCCGCGACTGTTTCTTCGTACGCGTTGCCCGTAGACGGCGCAAAAGCAACGAACCGAGAAACCGAACGTCGAGAGTTTGTTGACACTGCACGCGGGCCGAACACGCTTCCGATACCCTCGGCGAAAACATCGCGCGCCGCCTTTGGTTTCGCTGGTCTAAACAAACGGGTCGGGTGTCCCTCGAAATCCGGCAGTTCCCAGAACCCCCTCGGATACCCATGTCTATATCCACGGACTCGAGCTCCACGCGTTTATCGTCGGAAAACAAACTGGCAGCGACCGTCCTCGATAAAGACAACTTTGCGTCGCATTAACATTCATCCTTACCATACGTTTAGTACGGTCGGATCTGCTCGGGCTTTTGTTGAAATTTTGATGGGGTTTGCTCGACGACATACGAGCCGTATCGCTGGCATATATTATTTCATCGGACAAACACGACAGCTCTGTTTATTAGTATCGGGCCAATTAGGCACTTGAAGTTTACTCGAAGACACTCTCGGCACTGGGTTCACGGAACGCTTCAAAATGGCGCATTCTAATATTTTTAATTTACAATTATCGAGATTGTAATATTTATTGCTTGGGCTAAGAACTTGGTTGGATATATTCTCCGTACTTTTATAAGGTGAAATAATCACCGTTAGCGCTCCGTGAACCCAGCGTTACGTAATATTGTCCCGGAAACGAAGTCTACAAATTCTAATACACGAGTGTTTCAGAAATTCAGAGAAAGTTGACACCGACTCGAGAAAGTACACAATTTCAGCCTTTTTGTTCAAACCATCAGAAGCATTCCTATGCTTCGTCACGCTGCACAGTTTTATATCATATCATTGAACATTTTTTTTTATTATGCAAAGCAAATAAACGCTTGGATGCACATTAACAACTTTCGTCGAACACTTTTAAACAAGGACGAAATTCTTAGCAAATTACCGACCAGATATTGTAAATTTATTTCAATTGCTAATATTAAAAAGAATTCGGGTACCAATTTCATAAATTGTATAAAAAATAGGTCACCCATTGGCCTATTCTCCGCGCGAAACCCGATTCGAACGGGTGCCCCGTGTTTGCAACCCTGATTGGTCGATTTTTGAATAGCCAACCGAAAACCGTAGTTCGTGATCGGAGCACTCGCACAACTACAAAGAATTATTATAGCAACGTTGCAAGCATGACTGCAGAAGGGTCACGATGTGTCTGCACGATTGCCTCGATCATCCCTCTCACCGAGTAGCATCGAAATTCGTGTTTTCCCGTCGTCTAACCAAGGATCGCGATCGCCGAGACGCCATTTTGTTTGGTGCACGCGATCGAATGTGCGATCGATGAAGGACTCGAAAAGAGAGCTTCGTAAACATCGCCGGTGCCCGCAGAAACGCCATTGCACGGCCCGGCAACCGGCGACAAAATTGAGAAAACTCTCCCACCGTAGATTCCCCGTCAATTTCACGAACCGCGGCAAAACGGTTCGCCTAGGCATACTAGTATACTAGAGCACAGCGCGCAACAAAGATCGAACACGCACCTTTTCAATCGTCGAGGTTCACAGACCGGCCCGGCAGCATACGAGCCAGGGTTTTCTTTGGTGGTCCGCCACTTCGCTTCAGGTAATCCAAAAAAAAAAATGTCAGCGTGACCGGTCGCTGTGTACGGAAACAACCAAAAACCACCTTCGGTTGTCCGAATGTCACCAAAACCTTCTCTCTGGCTCTCTCGCCCTTACTCGCGCCACTGTACTCACTCGAGTGCGTTCGCCCCGAACGGGGAACGGAACAGAACCGAAACCGAACGAAATTGAAACGAAACGAAACGAAACGAAACAGAACAGAAAAACCGGCAGTGGTTCGCGAGCTCACGCGGGCGTCTTCCGGTTTTCACTGTCACATCGATGATCACTGTACGTCGAAATCACACGCGGGTTATCAAAACAAAGAGAAACGGGGAACTGCACACACGTCCGAGCACAGGGGTCGCCTCCACGTGGGAACCGGTAACCACTGAATAAGAACGTCCGTCACGTCGGAGCGGCAAGCCGAAACTAGCGCGGCGCGCGGCTCGTGAGCAAGGCGAGCCTAGCATGCCTCTCTCTCCTTCTCTCTACGTTTATCGGTCTATCCCGTGCAGTCTTACACCGCGTGTTCCCCCCACCCCACCGTCCACGGCTGTTTCTCTGTCTACCGCGTGTATCCCCACCCCCCCTCCCTTTTGCCGCTTACCCTGCCCCTCTGGCCCCGCGGAACGACTCCCCTTCACGCGCAATCCCTTCTCTCCTCTTCTGCACCGTTCCACCGGTCGACGACGATCCCTTCTCCACGAACGATCTCTTACACAGACCAGCCAACCCGGTCCCTTTTCCAGCCGAGTCCCTCTAGTCCGGTATACGAATATCCAGCTCGTGTGTACCGTGCTCTTTCGTTCCCTACCCACTTGGGAGAAGCTCGCCGGGCGTTATGCACCGGTGCACACCGTGCACGCAACTTCGGGAACGATGCAGTTCTCTCTCTCTCTCTCTAGTTCTCTCTCGACCGAGCTCTGTCTCTACGGCGGCGCGGCGCGGCGGTCGTGTTCCAGCTTGCGATCCTCTTCCACGGACCACGGACCTCACCGACGCCGATCGTCCCGTGATATTCGGCCTGTGATGAATGGACCCTGGCCCCCGCGTCTAATCACACGGCGAATTTGAGGCGACCTATATTCCCGGATGATTCACAGTTCCAGGGGCCCAACCGTGGACGGCTATCTCGAAATCGAGATAAAGCATGGAAAAATTTTTCGAACGATTCGACGGCCGGAAACCAGTATGAAAGACTCCTTTTACCCTCGGTGACGGTGATAGGAGGAGATAAAGGTGAACGATTTTTGATTTTTGAATATTGCAGGTAATCGGTTATGGGCACTATCTTAGTATTGGGGAGGTTGGTGTTCCGAGTACAGTAGTATAAGTGTTTACGTCGGCCAATGGCCGATAGAGGGTGTTATTGTCTGAAGATATCATCTTCAAAATTTGACCTTGAAAAGCATGGCGAGGACTTTTTTCACGGATTCTTTTTACAAATCTATACCAATCTGGAGGTGTAGAATCACTCTGTACATTAATATTTTACGAGAAGGAGTAAATTAAAATAATCAAAATATTTCACGTAAAATTCTCACTATTTTCAAAATCCTTCAAATAAAATATTATTTTAAAAACTTTTTCTGACAAATACAATATTTTATTAAATAAAACAGACTAACTATATACTATTCGAAACAATATTTTATCCAGCTCTGTTAGGTTTAGCTTAAATCTAGGCGAGTTCTGGATCCAATTTGGGTTAATCAGGCTGTAATAATTAAACTGCCGATGTTTATGCAAAATAAGAATTGTTAGCAACAATTGGAAGGAACAGTCACCATGTGAAACGTTCTTTTTTTCTTTAATAATGGTATTCACACTTTTAAATTCATTTGAGGGGCACTCAATGTGATTTTTGATATGTTCGGTAAGAATTCTGACCGATAGATTTTCATGTGTTAATAAAACTTACCGATCGATAGATTTTCATAGTTGGAATCATCGGAATTTCAGAAACGCTACGATTTTTTCCGAGTATGGGTTCGTGCTTGAACTGATTTGAATAATCGAACTTCGAAAGTTTGAATTTCATTCGCAGCCACTCTAAAACGCGTGTCTTCGAATGTTTGCGCTTCGTATATGTTTGCTCACTGCTTTTCGAGTGACTTCGAATTCTCGGAGAAAGTCGTGTGTGTGTTTTTTTTTAGCTGTATGTCTTCGTTTCGTTTGTATTCTGCACGCTGTGAAAACTAATTTGTAACCGACGGTTTGCGAGAAGGGCATAGACATTTAACGAAATTTGTACAGTTATAAGACCATGAGGAAGTCGGAGACGCTGAAAACGAATTTTTAAAAATTTCACTTAGATCCTGGTTTTGTTTAAATTATTTCTTCCCTTTTCGTATGGAATTTGCCGTTGTTATTCGAACAGAAATAACCGACTCGCATTGTGGCTTGATTGTTGGAGAAGAATTAAGTTCCACGGATTCATGAATCATTAATAACGGCATTTGCAATTCTATCACGGTGTCTAATACCTTATAATTGGGATCTTGATAAATGGACATATTCCTTTAATGATTGATGCGTGTTTCTCTCGAAAAATAATATATATCTAGGTCCGTTGCTTATTTTAGCATCGTTAGCAAACTTTAACGTCAGGTTCTCGAACTGGGTTAACAATTTATTCTGCTTTATCCGTGGCCACGCTTCATTAATCAGCATCGGGTAATTTAATATTTTATCTTCTCGTAATTTGTATTTCTTCAATTACGACTACTCTACGCATCGTTTCACTATACATTCGAGGCGAGGGAAAAAAAGTTTGTTTCATGGCAGATGACCTGAATATTCGTTCGCACAATAATATACAACTTCTCGCAATATTGCAGGCCACAAAGTTGCTTATCTGACATTGTATCTCGAGATATAGTTCTCTGTAACAGCCAGCTGTTCGGCAGTGTACTCGCGATTACTTTATCTTGCTGTTTCAAGAAATCGTCACTAACAGTGGTGTCTGCGGTTCGAGCCATAATAGCTTCATTCATGCAGCAAAACTTTCGTATCGTGACATTTTTTTCCTGGACCACACGCACTGTGACCGAGTTAACCGGTCGGGGTCTATTTTGATCCAGAATAACAAAATAATCATTCCCGAAGTACCCGAATTTTCAAGGATTCTTTTCACCCACTCAAAGTGAATTTGAACAACAAAGAAGTCCCCAAAGTTTTATAATTTTTTTAATTTTTGGGTTCGGGATCAGTCCTTCGGTTCTGCATTTGTAACAATAGAAGGATGATCGCTTTTACAGGAAGTGCATTTAAAAATATTGAAACAAGTTATACAGTTGTAAGAATCTGCCGAACACCCGGTACGTCGATCGCCTGTCTAAACGAAACCGAATCCTGAGCGGAATTATTTACGGTACAATTATAAATAGTATCGAGCTACAGATTTTTATGTATATCGATAACATAATAATATGTATGCAAATGTAATCGATAGCCGCCGAGATAAGGCTCGCCTCCGTTAAGGACGCATCAAGCGAATGCTCGGTTTCTAAAATTGCGCCCCGGTGGTTTTTTGCGACGTGCCTGTGCTCGTATGTCCGGAGGAAAGTTTCTCGAGTGTCTTTTGCCCGGAGGCGCGTTTCAGAACCGGCGGGCCTCTAGGATCGGTTTTAAAACTCGTCGCGTGTTTTTCTTTCTTTTTGTTTCTTTTTTTTTTTTTTGTTTTTTCCTTCGCCGGCCAATTTGTACGCGAAGAGATCTCCGGAATTAGCCGAGGCCCCCGGTGCTCCCCATCGGGCAACCATTATTTACAAGCCCGATTCTCTCATTTGATTGTTGAACCGCGTGTTTCCTCGGTTTTTCTCTTATTTACTGCCTCGTTAAAGCCGCCTTACACGGAACTTATCGTATTAACTATTGTCACGCGATACATCGATCAATACGTTGTTCCCGGCGCGGAAAGTTCGAACAACAGGTATCGTTAGTTACGCGAGCATTCAGAAAATTGACATGTAAAACAAAGCGAGCCCAATTTACGGCCGGAAGGATGAATCGTGCATCAAGAGACCCGTCCTTACGATGCCGCCGCCGCCGCCGTCGCTGCGCTGCCTCGAGATTTATATCCGCCGGTGCCAATTTGCGCGGCGTGTATAATGAACCGCGAGCAACTAGGTAATTACTTGATTTCGTTCGCCCCGGCAGACCGAGGCCGATTTTCGGACAGCTCGAGAGCCGCTCGAGCGGAATCGAGATCTCACCGAGTGTGCTTCAACGAACGTTTGCGATTTCTGCACCGACGGCTCTCGAGCCGGAACAACGTTTCCCTGGTGCCAAGATTGCCAAACGTTTCCTGCAGCATCGTCCTTTGTTACTCCCATCGGTCCTTTCAATTTCTTTCACGCGTTCAAACGCCACGCGAGTTGTATTAGGGGTACCTACCCACCCATCAATTATTTGCAAAGAATTTGTTTTGCCTTTAGTTCCGCACCGATCGTTGAAGAGGAAACGCGTATTCTTTACAGTTTTCGGTAAACCAGCCTGCGTTCAAAATATTCTAAATTGCGACGTCCGCAAATCAAATTTTATTAATCTAATCAATTTTCAGAAGAAACCGAGAATAAAGATCTGTGGCCCCGGGGTAGTCTTGGTTTTCTACTTTAGCGTTCAACGCGTTGTCGCTGGAACTACCGCACCGCAAAATGGTGGATTTGACACTGTGAGCGACGGTAAATTGCGTCCAGATCTGAACAAACACGTGACCGCGGCACTATTTACTCCAGTAGTTGCCGGTGACTAGAGTAACGGTCCGATCGTGTACCAGGAACTCACAGCGAGGGTGTGCGGATCAAAGACCCCTATATTTCTCTCGTTCCACCTCTCGTGCCCCCTCCCGCTACCCTTCGCGAGAGCGTCTTCTCTCGTCGGCTGAAATTCTGTTAGAGCGCCATTACTCGGCTTGGTCAACGGGAACAAGTTTTCCCGGGCCGTTTGCGTAAGCGTTCTTTCAGGCGAACTCGCATTAATTCTATCGCGGTGAAAGACAGAGAACCTTGAACCCTTCGCGAGTCAACTTTAATGATTTCGTAGGTGACATTTACCGCAACCGGAAATTGCAATTTGCCCCCGAGCAATTACGGAGCTGGAAAAAGATCTGTGGATGGAAAATGGAGTGCATCACGAGGTGTCGGGGGAGAAAGGTCGTTTGACTCCGTCGCGGCTTAGAATAAGCAACCGAAAATGTCCCTCCTCCTGGTCGGAACTGGGGGCGAGATGCTACACCAGTTTGGCCGAGGCAAAAACGTCTTCGTAGATCAGTGCCGGGGAAAATCAATTGATCGATTTAACATAGAAATAGGCAAAAACCGTGTCGTTAACATCCGAAGGGGTGCTTTCTCTTCTGTTGGTAAGAATATATATTGCTCTAGTTTAATTATCGTGCAGTTAAACGGACGACGATCTTGCTTGCTCATTCAATTTTGACGTTGGAGAAGATCCGTGGATGGAAAATGGAGTATCGCGAGGTCCCAAAGGAACAACAACCAAAAATGTCCCACGGTAAGGTGTTGCGCTAAGACGGTCCCGATAGATCAGCGCCAGGGAATTAATTGGTTTATCGAGAGTGGAAAGCGTGAACCAAAGGAAGCGTCGTTAGCGTTTAATAGAAGGATGACATTGCATCTTTTTCAGGGATCTCGATACACCTATCATCCCTCTCGAGTGACTCGTTACCCAATCAATTTGGCAAACGCAGGTTGCCCGGCTGTTTACGTTCGACACGGAACGGAACGGAACGGAACATTCTTGCGCCGGCAACGTTCGCAGAGGGAACGAAGCAAGTTAGCGAAAGGGGCGAAGCGGAGAAACAGGGATGAGGCGGAATGGTCGGGAGGACGAACCGAGCTGGCTGGATTTCTAGCGGCAAAGTCAAGTCGGACAAGTCCGAGGGAGTGCAAGAATCGGTCGGCCCCGGCACAGCCAGCCGCGCTACGTACTCAAGGCTATCAACCTCTAAGCTTCCATTAACTGCTGACTGCCGATGTGTGCGCGCGCGTCCGTCTGCGGGCAACACGTACGAAGGGTCATACCCATTCCGTGGTATTTTACCCTCGCTGCTGCCCGCAATTTTGCGGTCCTAAGCTCGCCGACTGATTGCATTGCCGGAATTTTTATCGCGTTGTACCTCGGACGCACGTCATCGGCAGCGGGCATGCAGATTCCAGCACGGCTGCGCGATTTCTATTAAATCGGACGGAATGATTCTATCGCTTCGTTGTTCCGATTGTCGGCCATCCGAGCCGCGAATCTAGGCTGCACTTTCAATCCTTGAATCGCGCCATTCTTATCTTCCCAGACGCTTCCGTATAACCAATACACTTACAATTATTTTCCATCGCTACTCGCTTCTTGGGAATTCTACACTGTTCGTGAGCATTTAAAAAAATTGGAAAATCTTGTTTACGGAGAATCTTATTGTTTAGAATTATATTTCCCAGTAATTTTATACGGTTTTTTGAAAATTGGAACTTTTAGCCCCGGCCTTCCTCGTGTTCTTGCAAAGGTGTAGAGGTTTAAACGAGATCTTTTTTTCAAATGAGTTTGAAATTTTATCTTTTCATTTGGTTGCAATTGGTCACATTATATTTTTAATGCCATTTCGCTAACCTTTAACGTCCGCCTTCAAAACATCCCTCCTCCCGTGATTTAAGCCACCTGATAACCCTATTCTTCGGATCTTCGTCTTCTACAAACCCGAACGATACAAGCCATTGTTCGAAGTTTAGAAAAATGAGATAATCACCGGATGCGAGGTCAGGGCTGCCGAGTGGGTGGTCCAACATTTCCCAACAAAGTCGCTGCGAGTCTTATCAGATAATGTAAATCACAGGTGAAGGAACTTTTTGACGACCGTCTTAAAAAAGGTAGCTGAAGCTCCGAAGAATCTATCGAAATCGATGACGCTTATATGAAAATCACATTCATCTACGATCAATCGATGTTACGTATTTGTGACAAAAATGGGTGGATGTAATCTTCAGCGATAAAAAGATTACAAGAACCTTTTGCGGTCAGTTGTGATTTTTCTCTTTTATTTCAGAACTTGCTGAAACTGTGTATAACTTAATGAAAACAGCCGAGAGGAACCGGACAGGGTTTAGAGCAACAACACGTTTCTTACAACTTCGTAAAACCACCGAAGAGAGAAACAAATTTCTAGTTGGTTCCTATGCCTTGCAAATTATGCAAACGATTTTTATTTTGCACGGAGATTCGCAGACGAGTTTTATTTGGAGGAGGGTTTGAAGGCTTATTTGGCAAGAGTGTGAAAAATTGGTGATTTTTATTCTCGGAGAGGTGCCGTTATGGGGATTACAAAATTTATGAACGAAGAATGAGCGTTGATCAATGTGACCCACATATCAGTTGCTTTCGAAGCACACGGCTTCCTGAAATGGAAATGTGAGTGATATGGGAGGCAGTGCACACACGCGTTCTTTATTCGATCGATGATATCGGGAGATATGGGGAGGCATTAAGGAATTATCGTGCACGGACCGCGGCCGCGGTCGTGGTTCTTTTTTCGGGATCGACAGTCGGCCAAGATGGTGGCGAGATACACCGGTTCGACGCAGAGGGTGGCGCTAACAGGTTCATCTTTGCTGCACAATGAGTCATGCCCTGACTATAAAAACTAGTCCGACGAGGCAGCCCGGACAAAATACCTGGAGATCGAGCCTTGATTCCAGATTTATCTCCGAGCGAGTTACCTGGCCGCGTTTTTTTGTCGCTTTTGTTGCACAACAACACGCCGCGCGAATAAGATACCCGGCCCCGACGTGATAATTTAAATAGTAACAGGCCCGGGGATATTGCAACGCGTATACACGTCGATTTATCGTGGGATTACTCGCGCAAGAAGCCCGGAGTTAATTTGTACAACTCCCGCCCCGATCACGATTTTATCAGAAACGAATTAACTACGGGAAAAGCGGTAATAAGTATAGTTTTCTGGTCTCGCGGGGTGCTGAGAGAAAGAGAGAGAGAGAGAGAGAGAGAGAGAGAGAGAGAGAGAGAGAGAGAGCGGACGCGCGCACGGGCTTCGGTCTCCTCGGGCCGCGGCTCGATCTTCGATCGATTCCAGAAGATCTCCTCGGGATCGTGACCTTCGTTCGGTCATTATAGCCGTCATAAATCATTCGGGGAAATTACATCGCAAGCTCGCGTGATGAGAGAATTACTCGTCAGCGTAGAAGGGAATATTCACCGCGAAGCGGTACGAAACAGTTTCCTCGGTTGTTACCGGAGAGATTGTACAAAGCCTCGAAAGATTACCCCATTCAAACTATTATCGGTCTGCGTACGAACGCGCGCGCGCAAAAATAAACGCGCTCGCCGAAACTTCAGTCGATTTCGTTTCGAAAAAAACGAAAACAGAACGGATCGAGAGGAAATATCAGGGGGTGGGGGAATTCGCGAGACCGTATCTACTCGCCGATAACTTCGTATCTCTTTACAACGCGCCAGTAGTTTTTGATTTTCGCTAAAAAAAAAAACGCCGACCGTGCGCAACTTTTCATATTTTTCATCGAACGCTGATCGTATTATTGTCCATTTTCGCGGAGCGAATATTTTAGTCGTGAAACGCTCGGCGAACGTTCTCTCTATCTCTGTTTCTTTTTTTTTTTTCGTTTTACACGACAGTCGCACTGACCTTCCAATTTCGGGTCGTATCAATTTCTGTCGTCGACCGGGTTCGTTTATAAACAACCGGCGCGATAATTACGATCAAGGGTCGCGCACCGGATCGGCTCGGCTCGGCTCGGATCGGACGCGCACGCTGCGCAGCAGCGGCGTTCGACCACCGACGAGGTATAGGATCCTATACCTCGTCGGTGGTTCCACTGACAGATAACAAAACGGGCCGAGCAGAACGTTGATTAAAACTGCAATTATTGCGCGTGACCGCAGAATTCGATAAAAGCCGAAACGCCGCTCTGTCTCCGATGCACGGGCCGAATAAATGAATAGGGGCCACGGGTCGCAGTTTCCGGCCCGTCCCGAAACCGATCCACGAAGATTTACCGAACGTACGCCAGAAAGAAATTATTCGATGCAACTTTCTCTCGCTGTTCTCTGCGCGCGCTCTCGAACCCGTTTCAACCGCCGCACGCTGGGACATTTGATCCGAAAAACCGGACGAAAGTCCATTTTCAGAAGCATCCCGAAATTAACAAAATTTAATGCCCACGGTTCATTTGGCCCGTAATGTGGTGTAATCTTTCACATTTATTAATCATTCATTTACAACTCCGACACTTACCGAATTTAATCAGTATTTATACACTCACAAACCGTAATATATCAAATTTCTAAGAAATTTTTTTTTAAGAAAATATCAAGGTCACTTTGATTTTCTAAATATTAATATTCCCCTAGTAGCACACAAATATTGGATAGATATTTTTTTCAAATATTGGAAAAATATTTTTTAAGCCACATTTTTTCATATGAGAAAAATATTGGATCTGAATATTGTATACATGTACAAGAAATATAAATTGAATGTTTAAAAAATATAAGCTAAATACTCGGAGGATATAAACTAGATATTTAAAAAATATAAAGTAAATATTAAAAAAATGTGAATTCAATATTTGAAAAATATAAATTCAATATTTAAAAGACATTCAATAAAATTTTCAAATTTAAGAAGTTTCAAATTATAACAAAAATTAGAAACTATGAATATGTATTACTTGTAACTTATATTTTTATGATATTTTGTTGCCTGTAATGTTATTACGATACTGTAGTCTGTTCATCAACATGTTACATATTCGTAATTAAACTACACATAATACTTTGCTAACTATTATAGCTTCTCATGTTAAAAATTATGATTTATAATATTAACTACTTGCTCAACTTATTTTCATTGCAAGGAAATATTTGAAATACAAAATAAAAATATTTCATTTTATCTTTGTGGTTATCAAAATAAAAATATTTGATTTAAAGTAGTATCTTATTTTTTAATGTAGAATCATCCCCTGTTCGGTTTTGCCATCAGTTACCGATCGTCCTATATATTCCATGAAATAGTAGTGTCCTATATATTCAATTTTGTGTTGAAAATTTTAAAAGGTGTCTTTGGACGCTATTGGTACAAATAGCTTTAAACTAGCCTTTAGAACCAGTTTCGCTAAACAGTAACGTTAAACTAACGTTTTTGAATTATTATTACTTATTCAGCGTCGAGTAAGAGAAAGAAATTTCAGACCAGTGGGGTCTGGCGATATTCAAAATATGAAATCGCTTTATAATTTTATTATTGAGAGATTGAATTCGTCCGTTCGTTTGACGGTGCGGCATCGCAGTCACAGCTGCCATGATCATCCTTGAAATGTAATCCCGTCGCGGTCCCGTCGTAATTACCCGGACGATAATTCGTTTCTGATTATTGAAATTCATTCGAGCGCAACGGTTTGAAAACCGAGGCTTTCCCTGGCACGGTAACACGAAAATTATTGGTTTACAAACATTTCACGTTGATGTCTCGTAATAAAGAAAACGGTGAGTTTGTTTCTGCATGCTGTTTCCCTGTAATGGATTACTCTTTCCCCGGTTTTAGCGTTACGAATTAACAGACAACCCGTGGTTAGTCCTCGGAAAAATACGGTTCTGAATGCAACGAAGGAAAAAGAGTGGTGCTATTAATCTTCTTCTTGCTATAATATGTAGAAAGGTCCGTTTCCGAAGATCCAGTTTACGAATGATCGATCAGTAAAGCACAGGCTTTAATAACAGTTGTGCTTTCTAACAATTTTCCTCCTAATGGTGTAATTAATTTCAGACCACCCGGTAGTAATCGGTTCTTTACCATTATTCCTACACTATTAACTGGGGTAATGCTGGCACATCGTACGAAGAACATTAACATTAAATTTTTCTTTAACGTTAGCAAATCACTCTATTTTCCATTTAATGGTTATTTCGTTGATCTCTCTAGGTTTTATTTATTAGTAGACTGCGAATCTTTATGCTGAATAAAAATCGTTAGCCTTAATTGCGAGTCATAGAAACTTCAGAAGAATTTATTGCTCTGTTAAATAGTTTAATAAAATTGTAAGAAATGTATCGATACTCATAAATTCTTGTAATCTTTTTGATTCAAATTATAACCACCCATTTGTCCCTATAAAAACATCCAATCAGTGGCCTACTTATTACCGATAAATATAATAATGCGGTCAAAGTATTTCTCAGTCGTAGAAACAATATACTGTTTGAAACCATAATGGATGTGCATGGTACTGTAGGCTCGGCTATTTCTTCGAAGTATAGCGGTTCTTCGTTAAGTGCCGGGACTATTTTCCTCGCGCATCTTCCACCTCGTTTTACTTGTCCTCTAATGTATTGTAGCATCTCTGGAAATCATCTAAGAATCATTAGCACTAGAACTACCGGACGGGAGAAATTCTTTATTAAACTTTCTTGTGCACATGTCATGATAAAAATCGCAAGTAACCTGAACATTTCCGCACGATCCGATTCAGAGTGATATCTATACGATCGATATCAAATTAGATCGTGCACACGAGTTTTCACATCATGCGCTTCCTGTAATTCTAATATTTGTTTTTCAGCCTTAAACTTACCATAAAATTATATGTTTCGGACGCGCGTGCCATCGTCGGTACGCGCAGTACATACGTGTTAAACACGTATAAATTTATGTATTATTCAAAATGTTGTACTAATAATTAGAGGTTTATCCGTATTATCAACTGAAAATGGAATAGCAAAGAAATTAATTGAGACTCGAAATAGAAACAGTAAGCACTATCGATTCAAAGGAAAAGGAAAAAAAAACAGCCGATGCAACCCTAATCACGCTAACGTAGCAATGCTGCCCCAGCTTACGGTACCATTTCCGAGGATCCAGTTCATAAACGACTGATCAGTCAAAGCGCATCGTAATAACAGTTGTAACTTTCTAATAATTCGCGCGGTAATAGCGTAATCAATTTCAGACCACCCGGGCGCGATCATTTCCTCCGGCACAGTGAAACCTCGTTTATCCGAACACGTCGCATGCGCATGATTCATACAATAATGCGACATTCCATTACTTGCAGGAAACATTGCCCAGCTATCAATCACCGATTTCGATGAAAAACAGAGATTTACAATTTTCCGTTCTTCACTCTAGGAGTAGTAAAACGGAAATAAATTTCTCCTGGCGAGAAAAAACTTCTGGTGACATCTCACGGTGGTCACAAATCTTCTCTAGGCGGAGGTCCAGCGATGCTAAATTTCCAACGGCACTAGATGACCTTCACTGACCTTGGTCGACGAAAGTGTTATAGGTCAGTGAATTTGGGATAGACTACATGCTTACCTAAATAAAAGCATACAGTTCCGTGTAAAAAAAAAGTAGCAGAGGTCACCTTTTGAACTGAAGGCACCTGGAGAAGATTTGTGACCACCATGTGATGTTCTCCCAAACAAAGTTTCATTTGAAATAGTTTTTAGAGCTATAATCTGGGAAATTGAAGCGAAGAAAGTGTAGCATTAATTTTTAAGAGGTTCCACTGCATCATTCGGGCTGTATCTTCGAGGCCAAAGAAAAGCAAAGGATTTTCTCGAGGGCGAGGAGGAGCGTCGGCCGTGTGAGATATAGCAGGGTCGATCTCCCGTGTCTTAGGGTGCGTACAGGTGGAAAATACCGATAAAAAGTTTCCTGAATGAATTATGAATCCCAATGGCTGACGGTCTGTGGATGCGAGTGTAAACCGGCCGGTCCGCTCATTCATTCGTATCCCGGCTACGTTTTATGGGAATTCCATTGCAAATATTTCAATACACGCGGAGGAAGGTGGCTCATGGGACGACCTTGCCTCGTCCAGCCTTGCTCCCCCTCGTATCATTTCCATCGTATATCACGCATTTGCCACGGCGTGGCGTGCATTCCTATCGCGCGGACGCACCATCGTTCGTCCTCTCCCCTCTCCCCCCGGCCCCGAACTCTAGACTCCCCTTTTACGAACAGGAATCCGAAGGCGGATGAATGATCGGAGTACAAATCAAGACAACGGACGATGAACGATCGATCCCCCGTTCCGTTCGGTTCCGTTCCGTTCCATTCCGTTCCATTCCGTTCCGTTTCGACGGGGAAACGCCAAAGTTTTGCCTTTTACCGGTCTAATGAATCGAACAGGAACTCTCCCAAATTACGGCAAACTTCTCGAGACGCTGGCACGACGCGTGATCCGATCACTATGATTCTCTATGTATTCTTACTCGATAGATGGAACTCCGATACTTTCACATTAGGACACTTCCCGCAAATTTCGTGTTTAGCTCGTGATTTATTTCACAATCAGTCAGACGCAACTCGATTATGTCTGAAAGAAATCACCTTGGAATGACTTTTTTAAGACTTCTAGCCTTCTTCATGAGAAGAATAAAACAAGACCAAAAAAAATGTCAAACCAGAGTTTTATCTGCGAGAGTCAAAACACGTTTCTGCGGGTTCCATAGTTTGCAGTGCTTTTGTACAGCTTTAGTACAATGAAGACGATGGAATAACGGTAATAAAGGGAAAAGGGCTCGGCGCTTTTTCACAGCACGCTCGTCCCTTTGAAACCAGGGTCTTTCTCTCTCTCTCTCTCTCTCTCTCTCTCTCTCCCTCTCGCTCGCGCGAAAGACTTTAGTCTTCCTTCGGGACGAGGGCACTTAAAGTTACGTTCTTGCCGGCGAGTATCTCGAAGACGTTACCGCGAACCGTAGTCGCAAAGAACCGCAACGCGCCGCGGCTAATTTTCAGTGGTTCCTCCGCTTGTAATTCAACGTTGTTGTCGCCGTGGCTCGCGTGCTATAGTCGCGCGGGACTCTCGTTCACCTGCGCGCCAGACGTGGTTTCCTCGCCGAGCGGGTATACCCGATGAAAGATCGAGCCGATCGGCGATGTTGTTTATTATGAACCGGGGGGCCCGGTTTGAAAAAATTTCTCATAAACGCAATTAAATATATATCCCGCAAGGTATCCGGTCGATCGTCGCCTCATTAGCATAGCGATATTCAGCGATACGGTCGTAAATAATCGAATCGTAACGTTTATCGTAACGTTGGAAATCCCGTAAAACGGCCGGCCCGACGCGTAATAAATGGCCACCTCAAAGTTACTGCTTGTAGCGAACAGCAATCGGCCGAGGCTATCATCAACTACGTTATTTTATATTCTGTCGGTGTATCATAATTCCGGGGAAAATTTAGTTCTAATGCCTGGGTTATCCTCTAATTACCAAGTTTTAATGCGCGATAACGCTCGAAACTTTTTGCCTGATGGTAGAAGCCGAGTCGAGCCGAGCCGAGCCGCGAACACGTCGTAGCGCCGATGTAACGAGCCCGCGAAGAAAAGTATTAAATTGGTCGGTGGTTAATGGGTTTTCTATCCGTTACGGTGAAAATAAATCAAAACACAGAAGCACAACAGTTATAATCACGTTTGCCCCAGCGGTTTTCTCTTATTCAACCGGGCAAGTGTTTCCGAGCGGGTCGCAAGAAATCACTGGCGGCGTCGCGTCGCGGCGCTCGCGGTCTCGAATACATAACAACCGGCGACGACCAGGTTATCGCCGTTGAATTAAGAGTGACGCTTAAACGGGGATGTAAAGCGGGGAAAAGATACAAATCAAAACAGAGAAGGTGACCCGAGTCGCAACGAAGTTGACCCTCGAGTCTTCCCGATCCCTCCCCACCGCTCGAGCCGCCGATATTAATCAAGGTGTTAGGTACACTTTTCGTAATCCGCGGGCCAAATTTCAAACGAATTGTCCCGGGATCTCGTCTCGGGCGACCAGCCCAGCCACTGGGCGTTTTATAAATGGTCCCCGCGGAATAAGGTATTACGGGCATTAGTAAGGGGTTGTCAACGTCTCCCGCCGAACCTGCCGCACCAGCTGCCGGTACCAGCTCCGAGCCTCGGCGAATTAAGCGGTCTTAAACGCTCTTTGATACTCCCGTCGACGTATTGAATTATTTTTCACCGTGACACTGCACGGCCCCGTCCTCGCCGGAATTTTTAACGACACTCGAATGCGGTAATAAAAATGTTGCGCCCGAACACGCACCGACACGGAGAGAAAGGGAGAAAGGGGGAGAAAGAGAGAGATAGAGATAGAGATAGATAGAGAGAGAGAGAGAGAGAGAGAGAGAGAGAGAGAGAGAGGGAGAGAGAGAGGGGGAGGACGTGGAGGTAACGGGGCAAGAAGGAGATTGCACGTTGCCCGAGATCTGTTACTTTTCCCATTAACCGCGCCACTTGTCAGGACCATTACGCAACTATGTTTAATCCGTTCCGTTTTCTGTCACTCCGTCCGCGAGGAAACAATTTACCGGCGAGGGCAATCTCGTTTAGCCGCTCCGTAAAAATTCACTGGTAACTCGCGGATGATGGAAACGCTCCCCCACCGAACCGACAGAGGTGTCTAGGTTCGTTCGAACCTGTGCCCATTCGGCTTTTGATTTACAATTGCAGCGGTGTCTCGACGTTCGTGACAAATTCAGCACCGAAGCGTCATTTCTATCCCGTGATAGAACTCTTTTGATTTTAATGTATTCTTCTATGAAAATTTTACCCACATAATTTTACGATTTTACACCAAACGTGACATGTTTGTTCAATCCACGTGACAGTGGAAAAAATTTATGCAAGATCTAGCCCCTACCTGCCCGTTCAATTTTTAATCATTTTCTGTTTATGTCGGTGATGACTTAGTACTAATAAATCTATCTTCGACACATAGCTTTTAAACGATTCAAAAAGGAAGACTCGAAAATATTTTTATATCTTGTACTATCGGTACTTCATGTACCTTCATGTATTTCATGCATAATGTCGGCATATCAAGTTTGGACGATTATATAATGGTTTCTGCAAAAGTATTCTAGTGTTTGGAAAAGCTCTTGGTGTCACCTTCCAGAACAAATAATCAAAACTATAGGTTTTCACTCAAGAAATGCAATCTTGTAATCTCTACATAGCTTTCCAAGGTTACTGCAATGTCAAACAAATACAATTACTATTTCTTGCATATCCTGCAATTCTCTTCTGAAACATTTTATTGTACCACATATAATTTTCAAGTGACACAATTTTCTAGTATATTCTGATATATTCTAGTTGTTCTAGTATATTCTCATATATTCTGGTATATTCTGGAATATTCTAGTATATTCTAGTATATTCTAGTGCCTCATCTGGTCTAGTAGTGCTAGTTTTCTGCATGCCGGAGGATGAGCGCCGCTGTTCCGAAGCATCAGGCGAATCTCGCGTCGGATCGTGCGCATTTCAGTCGGACTTTTAATGTTTTCATTTGGCTGTGCCTAGGCCGTTGATTGGTTATCGCGTCGTGTAAATCCGAGAGATTTTAATATCGGCCCGAACCGTATGATTACCCGCGCCTCGAGCGCGTCACTCGACACGCATGTTTAATCGCGTTGCCGCCGCCGCCGTCACGAAATTGCCCGGCCGTGTTTAGCGCTTGTTTCGCGCGAAACGCGTCAGCTTCGGAATCAATGTTCCCCGGCGAATAATTAGACGTCGGTATGCGGGAACGACGCGATGGATCTCGCGAGGTGTTCCTGGCTCTCTCTCTCTCTCTCTGTCTCTCTCTCTCTTTCTCTCTCTCTCTCTCTCTCTCTCTCTCTCTCTCGCAAGCGGACGCACCCGTGGGGTACCATTACTTCACCCGTTGGGACGTTGAAATTGAACGTTGCCCGATACCGGCCAGAGCCGTACCCGGTAACGGTTATTCGCGAGAACCGCGGATCGTATCCTGCGGAAACGGCGGGTCTTTATATCAACCTGCGAGGTACCGAGTCTTCTTCCCTCTTTTCCTTATTTACTGGTCCCGTTTTCCTCCCCGCGTTCCGTTCCTGCTGTTCCACAATCCTGCCGTTCCGTGTTTCGAAAATTGATCATCGATGCGTACTCCTCGAGGAAATACTGGGATTCGGCATGAATGTCCTCCGTCGATTGCTCAATTAGAACGCAGAACATTGGCCAACTTTCAAGCTTTCTAACAACGAAAAGCAGTGACCCTTGGCACTCGAATGGCGACTGTAAGGCGTCACTAAAAATTTCTGTAATTTCCTAAACTTCTCTAATTTCTGTAATTTCTGTATTCAAAATATTTTGTATATTATTAAATTTGTATTTGACAAATTACTAAACATTTCAGTATTGTACGAGTCAATTCCACCATTTTCGTATGTATAACACGAAAAAATATATATATACAGAAATATATACAGAAGGGAAATATTATAGGTTGGAAGAAATGTTTCGTCTTCGAGTTAAAATAACTTCGAGTGCAAAGGGTTAATATTCGTGTTTGATGGATTTTGTTTGAAATGCTGGTCGCCAGATTGGATATTATGTGGGGTTAACAGCATAATTGAATCCGACACAGAGAAGTGCTATAGAGCTACCCTTACACGGAAAAGATTCTTAAAAGAATTACGATGACAACGCTGAATACATTATCCATAGTTATCGCTTCTCCGAATCTACAAAAGAATAGATGGAGTGTTTGAAATATCAAGATCGGACACACGAACAAGTGCCGGTAGGTTGTGTCGAGGACAATGACGTTGCTTGCCGCACAGCTGACAGAACTGCTGCGCATCGTTCTTTATATTCAAACTTGCAGTTCTGCATTTTTTCACTCTCTCTGACGAGCAACGATACCATGTAATGTCACCCATATTTTTTCAATTTTACCGTAAACTTTCGGTGGACCCAAAAAAGGGCTTATCTTCGATTTCATTGTCCGAAGGTAACTAATTGTTTTCTTTTATATATAGAAATAATTTCGTATGTAGGTACACATTTGCTATTCTACTTACAGGTATGAAATGATTAACAACAGCTACCGTAATATGTCCTTGAGTATCATTCGATCCACAAGGATAAAATACTCAATGACATGGATATCGAATAATCGAACTAGACTAAGAAGTATTAGAAGAATGATTACACTGCGGATTTATATGAAAAATAAAAATTTTTTACGTCGATTACAAGTCGTAGAAAGGAAATAAAAATTGACTTTCTCTTTTAATAATTCTAATTAGTCGATGGTAATATATTGATAAAAAATCCATTTTATCCTTCCACTGTTTCAAGTTTCACCTACTAATTCTTGTCATTAATGGATAAAATCCGCAGTTTAGTGATCGCAAAATACAACGCTAATCTCTTGCATTGTGCACAGAGGAGAAGGAAAGAGAATCATATCAAGTTCGCTTTTCTTTGCCGTTACGCAGCAGTTAAGCGTGGCCCGCGCACACGTGCGTCGAACGGTCAGGTGAACAAGAAACATTAAAACCCGAAGACGTGTAATTTTATAATAATAATAATAATAATAATAATAATAATAATGATACTGACCATTGCCGGTTGTTCGCGATCAGGCTACTCTCCCTTAACGATTGGACCAACTTACCGCGGGAACATTGATCCCCGGTTCTCCCTTACACGCTCGCTGGCGGTATCAGGTGTGGTTCCGCGATCGACGTGTTAATTACGCGCGCAGGAACGAGGACGCGTTTAATCGAAGGAGGTCGATCGTCTGGTCCGGCTCGTAAAGCTCGTCGGTGAATCGGCAGAGGTCCGAAAGCGATCCTCATCTGCGGGATTACCGTGGTTTAAGGCAGAAAACCGGACACGGGATTCTCGAGCGTGTAAGAGCAGAGCGGGCCGGTGGCGACGCCGGTTAGGCAGCGTAAGTCGCGGCGTACACGTATGGTACACCGTGGCCGATAGTATTCAGAACCAAAGTATTCGTGAGCTCGAGCGGATGGGTCTACGTGATCGGAGTCCAGATAGCCTGGCCAGACTTATGGCGAGAGCCCTCGCGGATCCCATCCCGCGCAATAAATGTTGTAACGTATACACCGAGCCCGGGTGTACACGCTCCCGGGCCTCTGACGGCGCGCTGATACCAGGACCGGACTTTATTTAATTAATGTAACCGATACCTGCGCCCGTGTCAATGCAACTGCTCGCTCGTTTCAATCGTTCATTTGTACTCTGCGCGCCTACCTGCCGCGCCAAGCCACGCCGCGCCACGCCACGCCAAGCCACGCCACGCCACGCCATGCCACGCCGCGTCGAGCGCCAACCCGTGCGAATTCGAGCAACATTCGTCGGTGTACGTTACGTTTAATGGCCGAACGTGGTTAAATACGTGTACCGGCCAGGTATCGGATTGTTATCGAACGACGCCGCGCGCCGCGCGCCGCGCCGGGAGCTTCTGAAAAAGAGAAAGCTAAACGCCGTGCCGCGCCGAGGTTACACGCTCCAACACCAATTTACGCCGAGTAACCATCCAGCCTGCGATGCACGAAACTGCTTTTGTAATTTCGGTTCGAGACACTCGTGAATATTACTGAACCCGTCGCAGGCCAACACGATCATATTGTCTGAGCTCAACCCTTTCCTAGCTGTTTTAAACCTAAAAAGAAACATTTCTTCCGAACTAGAATATTTCCCTTTTATATAATACATTTTTTTTTTTTCATGCTATACAGACGGAAATGGTACAATTAACTCGTACAGTACTGAAATGTTTAGGAATCTAAATACAAACAAATGTAATAATGTAAAAGATATTTTGAATAGCGATACAGCAATTTTTAGTGGTCTTACAGTCGCCATTCGAGTGCTAAGGGTTAAGTCGTGATTGGACCCGTGACTTTTCGACTGAAGTGGAAAAACAGAAAATTCACCCTAATATTTCTGTGCCGTGGAAATTCATCCGATTTTTAGATAGTGTAAAACGTTCTTTCTATCCGGGGTTCTGGAGAGTAACAATGGTCTTGATCATTGACTTGTTTTTTATATACCATTTAAATGCTACAAATAAAATATGTAATCACCCAATTCGTCGCTATAAAATTTCTGCGGTTATTTATTAAAATACTTGTCGATGGCACGAATTTATGGGAGACCCAATATTTCAATTGTTTAATTGAATTGCAATATAATTGAATTACCACAACTTTGGGACAATTCCGCGACGTTTATCATCGAAGCTTTGACCACACATATAGAGAAATCGCTGTACTAAGAAAATCCGTAAGATTATGTAAAAAACAAGACAACTGCGAGGACACGTTTGAACCCGTGTCACATTTGAACTCGTGCAGCCGGTTGGCAGTCTCTCGCGAGGGCTTGCGGCGGTTCGGCGCGAAAGTCGGCCGTGATCTCGTTGCAGGGCACGGCGCGTAGGTCAGCATAAATGCATATTTCGTGTACGACACGCGGCGAAGAATTCGCCGGGCACTTATCTCGCGCGAACGTTCGAGTGGTTTCGAGGGGTCCGGTTGCGATTATCCAGGCAACAGTTGGTTTCGGCCGGCGACGGTTCAAAGTTGTGCTTGCCTGGACCACGTCGACGACGAGGACGACGACTACGACAACGACGACGACGACGATGCATTATATCCTGCGGGATTTTTATCGTTCCTCGGTTGGGGACACGGTCGCCAGGGCGGCGCGTCACCCGGTAAAAGTTCCGAGTAATGGCATTCCGCGGCGTTTCCGTGGCCGGCTGGCCGATTTCGGACGTTAATTGGCTCCTACGCACAAAGGGCTTACCAAATTCGGAGCGTAATCGGATACTCGGTGCAGGGGGGCACGCTGCAGGTTTCTATGCGGACCGGTTGCGGCACGCTGCACGACCGGTTGAGTCATCCCCCGGTCTCCTTCCGATCCTCTCTTCTGGTTCAGAAAGGCCCGCGGAGATTCGAAACCGCGAAGTCCCGCCGCGTCGAGTCTACGAGCCGTTTTTCCCCGGATCCCACGGCTCTCGGACAAGCATTCCTAGCGTCCTCGGATCGCCCGCGGGAATCCACGGTGGCGTTTAAGCTCTTTCGGACGTTCCCTTTTCTGCTTTCTTTCTTTCTTTCTTTCTTTCTTTCTTTCTTTTTTTTTTGCGTTTCGACTCGATCCTTTCTCTGGAATTTGTCATTGGCCGGCAGAGAACTTGGTCCCAAACCTGAGCAGAAGCATACCGCGCCGAGTCCTCGTTGCCCGGAGACACCGTCGTCCCTCGTTCTTTTTCTTCTTCTTCTTCATCTTCTTCTTCTTCTTCTTCTTCTTCTTCTTCTTCTTCTCTGATTACCTGGAACGCCATTAACCCCGGGCGAATCGACGGAACCGCGGATCAAATTTGCGGGGAATCTGTGGCATGATTTTACACGCGCAATTGGCTTCGAGATCCCATTACCGGCGAACGGACGTATTTATCACGTGGCCGACGGAAATTGGGTCGTTCATAATCCCGCGACGACTTCCGGCCTCTCGATATGTATACTCTTCGCGGCGATCCTTCTTAGCGTTATGTGCTGCACGGCGAAGGGATTTGTTAATTGCGAGAGAAGGAACGGGACCGTGAGAGGTGGTTTGTTGTGCAGGCCCGTGGACGGGAACTTAACGCTAAACGTACCGAGCTATAAACGTAACAGGTACGTTATAAAAATCACAAGATTTAATTTATTTAGACTTTGAGCGGTTCTTAAACGTCGCTTGTTTCTGGCGGTGTAATTTTTGGAGCGATCGTCGCAACGCCTCGCGAGTAACAATAAAGCTCACGCATAAACGGTTCGGCTTTTTCCTCGTTCTCAGTCGGCATAATCTGCGCGGCGGTGCGTCGTTTTCGTTCGGCTTCTTTCGGGACGACCAATTAAATTATTCGAATTGCTTGTCAACGGAGCGATTCGTTCTTATCAGAGGGCCTGAATAGTCGAATCCGAGGACTTGCACGGGCCGTGTAACAACGCGCAGTCACGAAGCCGCGCGTTTATCTACGGTTACGGGCATTAAGTAATAAATGCCCATGCCGGCGAGAGCATGCGAGAGGTCTAACTGTCCGGCGTTGTTGCGTTGCGGCACGCGTGATCCTCCATCCTCCCGTCGTTCTTCTTTTTTTCTCTCTCTGCCGTTATCGTACCCTCGCGTTCGATCAACATCACCTATATACATACGTGTATACAAGTATAGGTGGTGTTGGTTCGATGCGTGCACGCGTTTATGCGTGCAGTTTGCGAACTCAGACTTCAGACGCGACGAGAAGCGCTGTCTTGGTTACACGAATTTCATTTAGTCAAGCTTTACCGTAATCGCTCTGTTGCTGTTTTTTTTTGTAGAGAAAGTCGTTCCTTGATGCATTTAGTGCTTCATCGCTTTATCTCGTGTCAGGAAGAAAGACTCGAAGTTCTTGCTGTAAGAGAAATCCGGCTGCGAGATGTAATAATAATACCTCGGACTTCAACTCTGCGTGGAGGACAGGGCAGGAATGTCAAGCGTCGCCATTTTATTTTTTAATTTAGAAATTCACCGATACGTGATCTTTGTTATCTTCAATTTTGAACATTTTTCCTCCTAATTCGTTGATTCGGACCACTGCGCGACGGTCCCGAACGAACGCGGAGGCGCGCGCGATATTTCAACGGCTAACGGAACACCGCACCGATTCGATTAAATTCAACGCCGGTAGGTTGAGCAGCGCGATAAAGATGCCAGAAACTAAAGAAGCTGATTTCCCTCCCGCCGGTGCTCTCTTATCTGGACACGTAAACCTCCCGGACGATGTTCCCGAACGCTACATACTCCGAGGGTTTTGCATGCTGACTCGCCGAGTTTTATGCTAGCCGACCGAGCCGTGAAACTTTCCAACCGATATCGGCTAATTTACTGAATTTCCTTTGACGATCCACGCTCGCGGAATTATCAACCCCCTCCTTCAACCGGTTCGTTTTTCGGTGAGGCGCCGCGCCGGCACCAAGCGAGACCAAGTTGATCCCGGAGGTCAGAGGAAAAGTGCGGTGACCCCGCCGCCGCCTCTGCGATATTCATCGAGTCGAATTTCCGAAGTTGAACGGGCGCCGATTACAGTTCGTTTCGAGCAAGGAGGGTCACTGTTTGGATAAGTGGGCCGCAAGGGTCGGCAACTTATGTGGCCCGCGAAAATCGGCATGCTCTGGCGGCCCTCCGCAGCGACAATATTGGCAGAGTTCTCGCGAATCCATCGCTACGGCACACCACTTCCCGCTTAACCCCTTGTACTATAATATCGACTCAGACTCAAATATGTAAATATGTATATTATTAATTCCCTTTGAGTTGAAATTAAATCCTGTTTCATCGCAGTAAATATTTAGCCATTACAAATCACGTGATTATACGATAAATATAAATCTTCTATTTTTCCTAGTAGATTATAGGCAAGGGGTTAACGGGCCCAGAAACATCAATAAATCAAACAATTATTTTCAGTATAAACACTAATACAAAAATCGAACTGGAGCTCAATTTACTGGACACCTTGAAGTTCTTGAGAAATTATTTTTCTACTATTTCAAGCAAATCTACTAAATCTGACGACAACGAACCGGGGCAATTTTTCTGAAAAAATTTTCTGCATTTTCCGGAGTGTAATTTGATAAATGTCCCCATAGGTGCAACTCGCACTAACCCAGTTGGCCGCGTTGTTGCTTCCACGAGCAACGAAATCATTTTCTCCATTGAAACGCGAAACGGGAAACAAGGCTGTGTGATTGTCAACGTCGGGCCGCCGCGCGCCGCGCCGGTGTCCGGGATACATAGACACCGGATGATCGGGGGAATTTGTTTGTCCCATTTATTAATTGGACGGTCGCGAGCGCCGCCGGTGTGATGCGCGCATTAAATGCGACCGGCGTGTCAGGTCGCGCGAGGCGGTGTGGATGAAATTTCTGCCGCGTTTAAATTTCCATAAATTCCATATGCAACACTGTCATAATACGCGAACGAACGATTAATTCCGGAACAGATGGCGACAATGTTCAGAAAGCTTGCTTCCTACGAGAAATTGGTTTCACGTGCAATGTGTCGTGTTGCGGCCAGACCGACCATTATCCGCGTCTCGGCAAACCCCCACACGTGCAACATTTATACAGGAAGGTGCCTGCACACAAAGAGATTTCACCCGCCAGCCGAATCTCGTTTAGGTATATTAAAACAGGATGACGGCGTATCCCTGACTGATCCCCGAAGAATTGTTACCGGTGATCCGCCGGGACGTGATCGCGTGCCATAATCCTAATACGACGTCGTAGGCGTCGCGGAACGACTTTCGACCGTGTCCGCTCGCAAATCGTACAGTTTCAAAGCGGTTCCTTCGGAGGATATTAAATTACGAATCCCTCGATGCCGAACATGCGATCTGTTCTCATATCGTACGAACGAATCTCCGTTTAATCGTTACGGCCCAGTTTCTGGGATGTTCCGGTTAGGCTATTCCCCGCAGAAGGTTTTGAGACGTTGTTGGGATAAAGAGTCGCTAACCGTAGACGAAGCAATTCATTTTTTTACTTTTATTTTCTTAAATACTTTTCTTCCATGGAATTTTTGTGTCGCCAATTCGTCCAGCGTGAAACATAGAATTTGTTAAATAAAATATTTGTCACAGGCAGCCGAGCACGCTTTGCGCGTTGCTGTCTGTGAAAAAAGGATTAGCCATTTGACAAATAAAAGGGTGAATTTAGCAGGAGGATGAGTTTGGTGCGCGTAACGGTTAATTTGGAACGCGAAACCTGTACATATTCAACGGTTTCTATCTCCGATCACGGGCCAGTAAACAAAACGTATCGATCTCCGGCGGCGCCACCCCCTCCGCCCCTTCGTACCAGGGAACATTCGTCGATAATAATTCGCGGTTATGGCGAGGCGCGGAGAAAGCTTACGAGCCGAAATCAGATGGAACTTCCGCGCGAGTGTGCTCGCCGCTGGAAGATGCTCGGATGAACGGTTCGAGGTAGAGGCAAGAGACAACGAAGGAGGAGCAGAGATACAAGGGGAGGGCGTGTACGGTGCGGCTGGGTGACCGCGTGGCTGCTTGCCAACCCACATACATCATACCGTGACATAATCATCCTATATTCGCACCCCACTCGTTCGACTTCCCATGCTCCTGACCCTCCCCGTAACCCCCGGCGCTGCTGCATTACGCTCTCTGCAGATAGTCTCATCCGTAGTATTACGTATTACGTGGCGCTATCATTGCTACGACGCAGCGCTTGTGCTAAACGACATCCTACTTCCGACCATGGGTAAGTAAACGTCGCATTGTGCCAACTCCGAACGCGAACCATGGAACACACCGTCGACCCCCACCTCGGGGGAGAGGGGGCTTGATCGACGATGACGACCCGGGTCACTGTAATGCACCTGTGCATGCGGTCGATGGAGACATCTTTACGCGCCGCTCGGCGTTAAAATCACCGAAAGCCGAATGGTAAACGGTCGCTCGACTACCAAGACGCTTTTTTCGATTTTTTTCTGTAGCGGTAGAACCTCGTTTAGGCGAACGCGTAGTATCGATCAAACGGATTTACAATTTTTCGTTCTTCGCTCTGGGAGTAGCGAAACAGAAATAAATTTCTCCTGGCGAGAAAAAACTTATGGTGACATCTTATGGTGGCCACAAATCTTCTCTAAGCGGACGTGGTGCCGTCCAGCGATGCTAAATTTCCAACGGCACTAAATGACCTTCACTGACCTTGCACGACGAAAGTGTTATAGGTCAGTGAATTGAAAACGACAATTCCGTCTAAAAAAAAAAGAGAAAACAGCAGAGGTGTCACCTTGAACTGAAGGCATCTGGAGAAGATTTGTGACCATGAGATGTCTCCCCAAACAAAGTTTCACTCGAAATAGTTTTTAAAACTATAGTTTGGGGAATATTACTTATAAATATTTGAGGAGGAAATTCACAAGAACGACTTGAAACATTAATTTCTATGCGGATACCATCAGAGTACCAAGTTTGATTAGGGTCTGCAAAATGCAAGGAGCTTGAAAAAGTAGCCGGTGCCTTGCGTCTTAACTTTTCAATTTTTGCTTCGTTAAATAAACCACTTCGATTTTATGGAATATTTGAGCGATCGAGGCGTTGGGAGATTTTAATCAATCTTTCAGCGTTTCGATCTCCAACGGCGAGTCTTTTTCTCCAAGATAGAATTTCTAGATGGAAGATTTATTTTCGTAAAAGCCCGCCGAATAACCTTTCCGCGTCTAAGACAGCAAGCTCATGCACCGTAAGGGATGATATTGCGGCATCGTTGCTGTTAGATGGTGATAGATGGGCGTGCTTTACGCTCGAAACGGACAGTCGTGAATAAAATTCCGCGAAATAACAGACGGAACTGGGTGCGCGCGTTGCTGCGCTCTACTCAAAGTATTCTCATCCATAGCATTATGCAGCGCTATCGTTCCTCCGATGCACCGCTCATACTAAACGAAAGGGGGCGCCTTTGCGTTCCACTTCCGCGCATGGTATTCCGATATCGGGATACGTCTGCGGCGACCACTGCGAAATTCCGTGTACACCGGTCCCGGGTGCAAATTTTACCGCAAAATCTTGCGATTCTGTTGCGTAACGAGCCTATGTTAATCCTCAAATTATTTCATAAATTTATTCACTCGTAAAACATGCGAGTGCATGTCGATAAAATTCAGAAATTCGCTGCGAATGTTCTCCGGTAATTTTGTAAATATTTCGAACTCGTGCGATACTTGTGCGTTCGAATTACGAATAATAACCGGGTCGCGAACTCCAAAATTTTCCGCCTCGGGTTCACAATTTTCGCATGTATTTAATTTGCTAATTGGCGCGCTTTGGCTTGATTCTGTTAATGGGAAAATATTCGATGGTTTATTTTTTTTTTTTATCTTCTGAATCGACAAAAAAGCCTGCCGCGCACGAGAGCCTCAAAATCTGCCGCGTCGTTCGACTTTCCAAAGCAATTTTAATTTCATGCGAGCCCGGCGCGCACTCAGGGGCTGCTCGCAGCTATTTTTGCGTCAACTACTTTGACATTTATATAATTCATTCGAATGCACGCTCGTCTGCGAACGTTCCGAGAGAGAACAAGGCACCATCCTGCCCGACTAAAAGCTAGCCAAGTCTGTTTTATTCATCACATTCGCCCGTAGTTTAAGCCATAATTTCGCTACGACCCGCACGTGCATTCTCTGCAGTCGGTCTCCGACAATCCCCTTAATCGTGAAGATCTGCATTGTTTAAGCACCGCGGATGCGACCTTGTTTGCGAAATGTCGCGATAATAGCGGGGAAAAAACTTTATCCGCGGACGTTAATGTTCCGCAAGAGCTTAGTCTATGTA
This sequence comes from Seladonia tumulorum, assembly GCA_913789895.3. Lineage (NCBI taxonomy): Eukaryota > Metazoa > Arthropoda > Insecta > Hymenoptera > Halictidae > Seladonia > Seladonia tumulorum. The sequence goes on from OU565268.1 coordinate 17,631,062, forward strand.
CCGCGCACGACAAAAATCCCATAACTGCTGCACAATGATACAAATTGACGAATTTAACAATGCACAGCCAACCCTCCTATAAAACGATTAATTACCATGTGATATAGAAACCGCGTTACGAGAAAGCTCAGAATCAATTTAGCACAAATCGGATCAAATTAAATCCGACACAAATCACTGTATCAGATTGTTACACATAAAATGTCTGATTCGTCACAGTGACTTTAAACAACCATAACTTTCCTCCAAATAAAACTCATCTATTAAAGTAAACACTACTGTAACCATTCTCTATGAAAAATAAAAATTTTCTTCATTCATTGTAGCACACGGGGGCCAAATAAAACTGTCTTCCCAACTTTAATAATTTTCGCGATTTAAAAACTATATATATATATATATTATTCAATTCAAAATACAAATATAATATAAATACAACACAAACATAAAATATACAATATTACAAATATAAAATATAGTTTTTTTTTATCTGTGTCAAATTTCATGTCCTCATATCCATACATAAACTCATAAAATTTGCAGTGTAGTAATAAGCGAATAGTTATCGCGATCGGTTAAACGACAAATAGTTTATCGCTCGGCGAAGGACTGTCTAGAGGACAGAGCAGAATGTAGGCTATTTAATTACGTCGAACGATGGCATCGATTCCTAACGCACGGAGGCACTCGGAATTCTAGCGGAACGGCCGTTGCCTCGACCGGCGACATAAATAATTACGAACTTAATGTCGACGTCGAATCGATGATTTCGCGAAACCGCGGTGAAATGTGCGTTATATCGCGCACCGGAGGCGATTACGAAATAAATTTCCTGATAAAACGCGACGGGATTTAACACAGTGACGTCCCCCGACCGATTTTATCTCTCTGCGCACGGCAGCCCGGGTCGAGAAATTTACTGACGTTTTGGTGAAAAATTAACTCGTTCCTGTCAGTATCTGCCGGACTTGTGCGTATTGCTTCGTTAATGCCCATCAACTCTCAACAGGGGGGAAACTTAATCAAATTTTAGTGGAAATTCTAATTGAAACGCTCGCTCGTGGATACTTTAAATATCGTATTCTTCATCGGATTGCTTCATTAATTTCGCTCGTATCTTTTTTCCCCGTACGTGAATCTCTTATTAAAACTTCAATAATATTTTTGTGGACAACCAGCAAAATTATTTTGGATTTTTCTATTCTGAGATAACCACAGATGAATTTTCATTCGTTGCATAAAAATATGCATTAAAACTGTAAAATACAATACTCGATATCAAAGAAAATTTTTGGTCTACATAGGCTAAACTTAAATTCTAGGCTAAACTTCACTTCAGGAAACCAGAAGTTTGTAACTTCTTTTTAATGCAATCCTGTAACTTTTTGCGCGAAATTGCTAGAAATCCAAGTTCTAACGCGAGGAATCCACTGGTTCGAAAGTTATGCGTGCGCAAAGCACGCAATCGAATAAAGATGTCCGACAAAATAGTTCACAACGATAGGGAGTATCTTCTGAATCTTAAGCAGCTACACATTTTTACGAACCGGAATATTTTCCTCTCGGTGGCCTACATAATTATGCGCGAACAAGTTTCTGCTTTGGCCTACTTCACAAATTATTCGTGTTTGAAGTTATGAGTATTACGTCGTTTCACGGTGTTAAGGAACTCTTCTGGGGCGCATGAAATGCTACGTTGTAGATAAGCCTTTGTCTAAGCCCTCCATTTTCTGTCTACCTTCAGCCGAGACGCTATTAACGGAAACAACCCACTGCAATTTAACGGGGTGGCAGATTTCGACACAATCTTTTTTATTCGACACTTTCAACTTCCTGAGCAAGGCAATCATTAACAAGCATTATTTTCTTATACGAGCATCTGCGTTAATTATCTCGTGCCGGTAGGTGTTAACATTACTTTCTAGGATAAATGGTTGAAGCAATACACCGAAGCGAAAAATTCTTGTCGACACGAAGGGTGTCCCAGTGTACAAAAATAAGCTGAATTTTCAAACCTGATTTTCTCGAAAAGGAGGCGTCAAATGAAAAAAGTTTAATCTATAGTTTCGACTTATTTTTCCATGTAGAATTATCCCTTCCATATTGTTAATACTGGGACGTCCTGTATGTATGCTTTCTCGCATGATTCAAATCACAAACGCATAAAAATCCGCAATCTAGGGACTTAACCCTCCTCGGCGTCACGGGGTATACCCCGCGAGGGTGGGGATAATACCGCGACATTTATCATGCAGACCTTGGCGACATATATAGAGTAATCACTGTAATCATGTCCTAATTCGACGGGTAGAGGCTATTGGTGTAAATTCGGTGTCGAAACTTTTATCCTTAACGTCACCGATGAGATTGGGGTTACAATAAAATCCGGTTTAGCAGGCGCGCGGTTTGCAGGGACAGGGGTTGGGGGTGAGGGGCGCTCAGAAACGTATTTACTACTGCAAAGCGCGAGCAATAAAACTACCGGTGCGTGGTGTAGGTACAAACGAAATACGATATCGCCCCGGTGTACTTTCACAAGGCTTAATACGAATTTATTAGTTGTCCCGTCGGTGCTCGCGCGGGGTCTTACTTCATCGCGGCGTTGTGTCGCGTTTTGACGAACAATGGCGTACACCGGGAAACGTGTAATTTAATGTGATTCGTTCATCCGAATGGCCCGCGCCGCGACGCGCCGGCTCGTTCAGTTCATATCTCACGACCCGGGGTTACACTGAATGAGCAATTATCATTTTTCCCGCGGCGATAATACGACTCTTTTTTTTCCGTCGAAATGCCCATCTGATTCATTGCGCCGCATTGTTGCCGAACAACCATAAACCAGGCGAAATGGAATTTCTCCTGCGCCCCCTTTCTACGCCGCCGCCGCCGCCGCCGCCGCCGCGCCGCGTCGCGTCGCGCGCCGGTCCGATCGTATTTTCCCGTTCGCGGCGTACACGGGTTTCCTGTTTTCAAGGCGGGCCCGCCATCGAGATTCAATAAGATACTCGTCGTCGAGGGGGAAATGAAAAAGTGTAGTGTACCACCTATAATCCTATGAAAACGGGCGGCCCATAACCGTGCATCATAATACAAAGTTTACTGGGGCACCGAGCGGTTCCGCGGTCCAAGGTGGAAGGTAAGTCGTACCAGATAATGCACCAAGTTTTAATTGTTATGGGTCATCACGGCCCGAAGTTATTTCATTCCGCGGCTATTAAATCAAAATTATTAGTCGTGATTTCTTACTGCCTGCCGCCGCCACGAGCTGCCCTTTATATCGGGTGTTTTATTGACGCGGTAATACAGCCCCGCGGTTTCATTGTACCTGCATTTCGCAGAATGCTTTTTGCACGGCTCATTCGTTACCTTTACTTCGATGCGCATAACGTCTCAATTATCCTCGCTACCGCCGGAGATTCTGACTGCGGATTTTATTGTAATATATTTTTTACTTTAACAATTTTTCTTATCTTAGCAACCTTATTTTTACGTTTTAGGTTCGTTTACGTTCACGACTAATTCTTTTACTTTCTGCGTTTTAAAATATTTTTTAAAATTCTGGAACACGTATTGGAACTCCTGTTTTTATTCATAATCGTTGGAACATTGGAGAAGTTGTTGCAGATAGAGGGTTATGTAGAAGCATGGAAAATACAGTGAATTCTCTGTATATGTCGTCAAGGCCTGGATGATAAATGTCGCGGAGTGATCCCCACTACCGTGGGGCACCCCTTTCGGCTAACGGCTAACTGTGTGCCAAATTTCAATTTTCTATGTCTTCTGTGCTTCTAGATTTTTTATAGAGGAGAGAAACTGGCAATTATATATATATGTCAAACCTAACCTAGACCTTAACAAATACAATTTTGTTAGTTCTACTTGGAACTTACACTAGATATTACAATATGCGTAAATAAAAGAAGACATTTCCCAGAATATACAGTAAAGTACGGCAAAGTCTCGAGTTAAGCTGAACGGAGCTACACGATCTTAGTCAGCCTATCCCCTCCACTGAGGGGCGTCCCCCGCGAGGGCATAAGCTGTTTGCGCAAAATAGAAATTGTTAGCATCTATCGAAGGCTCTAGAGACCAAGTAAAATAAAAAAAAGTACTGGATCGTAAAGGGTCAAAAGGCGATTGAAACGAGCGAATGTGAATCGCGCGATGCTCTTTGTTAGGACGACGAAAACTAGCGCGTACATGAGCGCAGCATGAACGCGGAGGATAGAACACGTTCCAGAACTGGGGGAAAGTTTGAAATTTCCTGGGCGGAGAGAAGAAAGTTTGAAAACAAGCCGTAAAAGGGAAATCGCCGAAGTAACAGCGTTCTCAAGAAACCCTTTTTGGACAGAAGATCCGCTGCACCGTTTCGTTAGATATTCCCCTCTTTCCACGGGGCCATATTTTTTAACGAAGTGGTAGATCGTGATGGCCGTTCGTCGACCTGCCTGAAAAAAAAATCCCAATTCTCGTGACTTCTGACTTCCGTCATGTCGAAGATGAAACTCGAATGCTTGCCAGGGACGTACGGAACGCGGGCAATTTCAACGGCGAATTTCACGGATTCGCCTAAGGATCAGGATTTCGATGGCGCTTCCGATCCATCTGCCGATTTATGTGTAGCACGGGAAATTTACGTGGGACTCGCTCCGCCATGCGCATATCTGCGGGCTTCCGAATTTCGAAACAATAGCCTCAACAAATGCAGAAAATAATACAACAATACCCCTACATTCTCTTAATCTTTGTATTATTTTATTTTGCACTTCACCCTTTCGTCATAAATGCTTAAAATCCGCAAACTATTCGGTGCTTACACATTGTCGTTATGTACAATATAATATAAAGAAAAGAATTTGTTTTATTTATTTCCTGTTTCTGTCAAAATTTTACCAAAAAATAATAATTGTGTGTCTATGATTTCTGTTAGGAGGGCATATTCGTCTCACGTTTGTAAAAAGTTAAAAAATAACCATCTTTTTATGACACTGAACCTTATTAATTAACCTGCATTACCAGCAAAGATTCAAGTGAATTTAAATTACGAATCAGACTTTACGGAGAAATATAAAACTGAAGAGCCACATTACCACCCCATCCCTTACCATTATGAACGTCTGCATGGTCGGAAGGAAGGGCAAGGCAGGAACGGGCTGGACCGGGTCGGGCCGGGCTGGTCCGGGAGCGTGGCGACGGTCCTCGAATCGTTTCGTTTATCTCGAGCATCGTCGTTCCGCGATGAATAAACAGCGACGGGGGTTCTTCGAAACAATTTAATCTACATAAGCTAACAGCTACCTGTCCGCTCTCGTCGCCGTCGGGGAGATTTGAAGCGCTCGGCGGAATGTAGCAGAGAGTCTCGAACCGGTGTATACGTTTGAACGAGTGGGTCTCGACTGTCTCGAGACACGGTGACACGGAAGGAGCCGCAGGGAGCGGCTGGCATCCGTTGAAGAACCGGGCAAGAACGGGCGGGAGGATAGGCAACGCGGGGACGAGGCGAGGGAAGAGTGTCTCTGAAATCTACGGGGCCACAAATAAGAGATAAAGCTAGCCCGGCACCTCGTATCTGGAATCTCGCTCCCCTATCATCGAGGCTCTGCGGATAAGACGAAGGACCTTCGCCCCGGAGCGTAGACTTTAGACGATTGAATTATCGTTGCCGATCGATGCCGATCCGCGGATCCCGATGCATTCTCCTCGGCTCCTCCCGAAGTCACGTATCGCGGCTCGGGGTATGTCTCCTCTACGATATATGTCGCTGGCAAGACCCGTGCTGTTGACATATATCGAGAATTCACTGAGCCATGAGTCGTCAGACGAAAACCTAAAGGAGGGGGGGGGGGGACCTTTCGAACCTACACTTGTGTTTTTTGCATGGGATTTTTTAATATTAAGCGTAAAGGTGTTCGAAACGAAGAATTTTGGATTTGTTAAGAATTTTGTACACAGCGTAAACAACTGAAATGTAACATTTTTCTTAGGGTTAATATCCGCGGTTACGGTACACCGGTTTCCAGGCGACACAGTCACGCGAGCCAGTATCAAAGTGTAGATTGTAGATCGTACGTCATTACCAGTCATTTAGATCAGTCGGATTATTATCGTTCGCCGAACGGAACGCCGATTGTCGTGACTCGCGACAAATGTGCTTGCCGCGGCCCCGGTTAATTGAAATAATACGAATCGAACGATTTCCATGGAAACATTAATCTTCCGACGAGAATTAATTAGAGGCCACTGGCTCGCTCGGTAATGCAACGTCGCGGCTCGTTAGTATTCTTCGATTATGACCATTAGTCAGTCTTGCGCGCACGGCTATCGAAAAATGTTGAACAACATGGGAACCGGAGAAAAATTACGACACCGGGGACTCGGCGATCGTGGGCGGCGATATCGATCTTCGTTAGTTCACGGATCCGTTGCGATCTGTGGCGCCATGTATTGGGTGAGCGCTATGTTTCGATGCGGTCTTCCATAAATTAATATGTACTGTTATGCTCAAAGTAATTGTTCGTGTATTCGGTCATTTAGTTGCCGGTGTTCCCAATAACTTTCTCCCATCGTTCTGGTGCTAGTTGAATTCCTCTGTTGCAACGAAGAAGACAGAGGTTGGTATGCGATCTTCACACTAGAGCTACCGAGTAATTAATACAGCTGACAAGACTACATCTATTCGAACCTCGTGCCATTTTTATTGGCTCGGTATAAAGAAGTTTGTTCAAAAATTTCTGATGAGAACATTTTTATAATTTCGATAATTGTGAGGGGAAAAATTAGAGTTACAACCTGATCCGAGTTACGAGACTCGGCCTGCATAAAATGATCATTTGGTGTTTGTACCTCGTCAATAATTTCATCGCAGCCGATTAATTGTTCCGCGATCGAATGTACCGATTCTAATCGCGCGATTAACCGGATATTCTTTCTCTGTCTCTCTCTCGCGAACAGCAACATGTTTATTTGGTGGCCGAGGCGAGATACGATTGTCGACAGGGCAGCGCGTAGGTCAAGCATGTATACCTGCTCGAAACTGCAGCGATTGATTGCGTTCGCCGCCGCGTAGCACTCGCCGAACGACACAATATTTTTCCCCGTCGACCGGCAGACTGACGGCGCGGCGCGGCGCGGTGGCTTAGGACGACCGCTAACAACGTTGGCACAAAGTTCGTCCAAAACGAGCGGAATAACGTTATCGGGATGACGAGGGAACGGAGGCGTTGAAATTATCGTGCTCATCCGCATCAACGTGTCCCATCTTGTCACGACTCACGCCGAGACGTCGGAACTCATCATAATCCGGCCGGAATCGTTTCAGTGTACGCTGACGCCTCACAACCGGTTCCGATTCCCTTCTACACAGCCGAATGCACGTCGACCGGGTCGGTTCCGGCCCTGCGGACTCTTCGAAACCTGTTCGGAACGAGATTCGACCACGTTCGTTCGGTTAAACTACTTTGGAACGGTGCACGAAATTGATCTGTGCCTGTTCTCCGCGCTTACGGAGTAGAAAATCACATTACAGTGAGTGCTCGATATATGTCAGCGACATGGGGCTTGCCAGCGTCTTGTATCGTCCAGGATGCATAGCCTAGCCGAGTTATGTTTATAGTCCTTGGCGTCCCAAGGATAATGCTGCGTCCTTTATTCACTGGAAGGTGACTTTTATGATTTTTAACTCGCAGATCAGACAAATCACAGATATACAATTTAAGCTAAGACTTGGACCGAACAGCTCTGTATTAGACCAGTATTAGAGGTTAGGACAATTAGTTCGCTACATATCGTGAGAAAGAAATGTTGAAAAAATTGCAATCGGTTAGAATTGCAGCGAAAATGCTAAATATATAATGCTAAATATATATTGAAAATTTTAAAAATCTAATTCGCATGGTTCGATATATAAAAAAATGTATCGTCTTTTTAAAATATTATTGCCTGTGCCTGTACGCGTTTTGCTTGATATCGACCATATTCTTGACGGCTGTACATTTATGGTGGAATAGTTCAGAACGAAGACATTATTAATTGAAACACTTGGCAAGCATTTCGATCATCATTTTTACGAGAATTTAGTTATCCAGGATTAAAATTCCAGTCTCGAAATGAAAGCGACTTTATCGGGTCGTTCGGCCAGATACCATTCGGATCAACTTTACGATCTGCTTTGTCCTTGTTTTATCGCGTATCCGTTCGCTTTATTGGCCAATGAAAAATCAATACATCCACTTTCTATTTGTTCCCCCTATTGCTCATTGCCGGGAAAGGTGCAATAATCGCGACGTACGTTTACGTCGTCGCGACAATAACAGGTCCGGCTGTCCATTATCCGGGCCCCGTTCACCGTGCCGAACGAGAGGGAACCGTGCTCGATGATAAGTTAGACACAAGAGATATCGGGTATAGGTATCCCGAGATCGTTGTCTTCGCCCGGCCGGTTACGGAATTTATCTCCCATTGAACGGGGCCTGCCATAAAATTTAATTAGAATTGGATTCCCATTCAACGGCGGTCACGATGCTCCTAATAGTTAAGCTCCCGACATGGGGGTCGGGGGCGTACAGCGGGACAAGAATTTCGTAGCGAAATCGTCTAATAACGGATCCTGTCCATTCCACTAAAAAAAGAAAAATCGGACTAAAATCAGCGTTGCGTGAAATCTCGTAAACGAGTCGAATTTATTGACACCATCGTTCGGAACGTTGTCTTTCTCCTATTTTCCTCCCAATCTTGAGAAAAATCTACCGTCGTGCGAAAAACTGGACAAAATTCAATTTTAAAATATTAAAATACAAAAGTACCTAACGTTCCCATTGCAATTATTTTATTGTTACTTCTTAAAAACTAGATGAAGTTGCTATCCACTTAAACGTTTTCGACACCGTACTCTTTCATTAAATGGTACAACATTTTTTCTTCCGAATTCCTCAAATTCTTCTTGATGTCTCCAAGCTGATCGAGCAACAGAAAGCGTCACTCATAAAGAAATTGGGAAGGACCTTAAAAACATAAAATGACAGAAAAAATTAAATCTCATCAGTTTGAAGATCCTTAAAACTAGTATCCTTTACAACAAAAGTTTATCGGTCCATTAACAGCTAAAATAAGTTAGGGGTTACATTGCACACGAACGGTGGTTGCACTGCCCCGAAGAGAATTACGTATTAAGAGAATTACGTACGAATTAAGAGAAGCGTTAGCCGATTTTCTTGGTCTACATGAGAATCGACCCTGAAGAAATACCGACTAGTGTGCAACGATGCACGCACACGGACGCTCGTTTTTCTGCGTTTCCCGGTGGCGGGTTTCAGGGTGGCTCGGATGGCCAGCGGGGGTCTTTAATTAGCGGACTATTTAGCTTTTATCTTATCGGCGGCGAGGATCGGATAAGTTACGTGTGCCCGGGTGAGGAGCTTTCTATCTGGATACTGGCGTCCACTGGTGGACGAATAACGAAGAATCCCGGCGAGGGGGTTCGAGAGGGGATGGCCTAAGAAGGACGAGAGGGAAAAAGGAGCAAGAAAGAGAGCAAGAGAGAGAGCGAGAGAGAGCGAGAGAGAGAGAGGTGGGGGGGAAGGGATGGGAAGAGGGGAGGAAGGAGTCCTTCGGTGGACGACCTTTTAACTCCGCCGTTGAGGAATACGCCGCGCCGGGCGAACGGGGACGAAGTGAGAGAAGAGGAGTCGCGAACGGTAGGACGTGGCCGCGTTGGTACTTACCTTAACAACTCGACAGATTTGTGAAGCTCGCCGTGATAAAAACAGACAATTACCGGGGCCGTACCGGGACATACGTTAACCGCAGCCCGGTGAGCCTTACGCGTGGATTTTTGCCGGGCTCGCTGCTTTATGCCCGATGACCGACATTATTTTCGAGTTTCCTGCGGCGCGGCGGCGGCGGCGATGGTTGCGGCTACGGCGGCGTCGCAAACGTCCCGTCGCGAAAAAGAAATCACGGTATTCATAGAGTACCCCGGAGGACATCCGTTTTTCCCGGCCGCCGCGACGCGAACGGAGAGAGAGGGAGAGAGAGGGACTCGCCGGGAAGATTAACGATCTATCGGCGGTCGGAGTCGATTGATTCGATTCGGGTGAACGTTCTCTTGAAGTTTCGCGAACTTTCCGCGTCCCGTGCTGAATTTGCTACCATCAGAATCCCTTGTAATTGCAGTAACTTGTTTGACACGTCGGCTGTTACCCCTCGGTGATATGTGGGTGACACCGTTCTCGGATCAACCCGAGGAACATTATATTCGAACAATTCCAATAGAACTCGTTGCGCCGAGAAGTAATCGCTTTGGTCAATTTTAACCTAACCGTTTCGGATTCCTTAACCGTCTAGTGTAACTTTCAGGTCACATGCTAATATGTCGACATTTTTCCAAATAATTTCAGTTTTTTCACTAGATTACGTATACGTCTTAATTATATGTAGCCGCGCTCCGATCGGCCCATGTCTTTTCGTTAATAACTCGTCAACGAAAGACCACGCAGAACATTCCTGCAACGGAAAAAGTTACTTCGAATGACCTCGGGAATCATTCCCTTCGAGGAAATACAACGTTGTTCGGACACCCGGTAGAATTTTACCGTTACACAAAATTGCAGAGAATCGTACCCCCAAGTTATTCGTGACTCTTAATCTCTTTGTGTTCGTTTCGGTAATTACAAGAAACAACAAACATTAGGTATAAATATTACTATCAAATCGCGCGATTACGAACCGTTTTCGATGCTCCGTGAATCAGTGGAAATGTTAACGACGCGACGCGGTACGAGCGATGTCCGCGTTATTACGAGCAGTAGGTCCGCCGCGATGTCGGCAATTAGAATCCGCTAATGGATTCTAAACTGTCAATTACGAGGCTCTGGCATCGGATAGCGGCGCGCAATGATAGAGCCCGCCTATATTTTCATAGCGCGTAAAACCATCACCGGTATCACGGGACCACGTCCGTTCTCGTAACTGTTGTTTAGCATCTCACGCGATTCGTTACTCGACCGCGACAAGATCGTTTCGGGCGTATTATATATTCGATCGGGACACTTGGATCGCCGGCCATATTTTAGCGGTGGTTATTGGCATTCTCTTCGAGGGAGCCCGGGGTACCGTTAACGAGCTTTATTAACGCGGCCCCCGATCGAAACTTTATCGAGTCCTTCGCGGTTCTTAATTTCCCGTTTTCCTGTTCCACTTTGCGTTTTCGCGATCCAATATCCCCTCTCCTCCCGCCCCTTCCCTACCGTCGGTTTCAGTACTGTCGAAATCATGAATCGTAAATATTAATAGACCGTGTATACACGTTTCTGTATTCGGTTTGCGTAATTCGCGATCGGACCGCATTAACCAGCCGGCTGTAATTATTGGCCGGCGGACGACAAATTAAATTGCGATGCATATCTCGCATGTATCGACCGTTCAAAGGTGTGATTAAATACACAGAGGATAAGCATTAGATCCAATTCCGGTGTCCCACCCGTTGACCGGGGCGAAATCAGACAACGTAGTTTTCCATGCTCTCGGGCTCCATGCCCGGCAATTTCGTCCGCAATCATAGAGACAAATGAGAATTGCCGAGTGACGTTAGCACTGATTACCGACTGGATTGCTAATCTATTTATAATTGTCCCGCCGCTCAGTGTCCCTAAATACGATGCTAATTAACACGGAATCGTTTGCTCACGCATTCGACATCGATGTTCGCTTATCATCAAAAATTGCCACGCTCGTCAAAACCCTATGAATCTGCTACCTGTCTATAGCTTTTTATCGAAGCTGTTCGTCTGAAAATTTTCACTTCGTTCGTAGCCTATGATCGTCAGATTTTTATGACAAATTAAAATTTCCCACAAATAGAAATAGAAAGTTATTTCCTCTGTTAGTATGTTTAATACGCTGCAAATGATACTACGGTAGAATTTTTTAGTTCTTCTGACGCCGTTACTGTTTCAAATTACTCAGTTGTCTCATAAACGCACAAAATCCGCGGTCCAATTGGCATTTAACGCTAAACGTACCGAACTATAAATGTAGCAGATTCATATTGCCTTATAAAAATGACAAGATTTAATTTATTTAGACTTTGCGCGGTTCTTATTGCAACGCGTGCTGTACCAAAGATATTTATTGAATCGTTGCTCGTGAAAGCGTCATTATAATTTAAAAAATTGTCAAATAAAAAATCTAGAACCGGTCATTTGACCGGTGGTGGTACGTTTAGCGTTAAGGTAGCTTATACTCTCTGGAGAGTAGAGTCAGTCGTGTCTCAAGTAATATAACGTTATTATTACGTTTATCATTTTCGTCTGTGGCTTCACAGTGTGTACAGTTTCATGGTAACGAATCTCAAAAAAATAATCCGCGATTTGGAAATAGTATTTATAATATTTTTTTTCAAACTTTATGAATAAAAAACATGACATAAATGGTTAACCCATGAGACACGTGTGTGGAAGAAGTATAATTAAAAAAGTGATAAACGACTGAACGGTCGATGAATGAAAAGGGTAACTGAAAAAGCCTAAATGGACCAACGCTTCGTCCAGATCGGGGTAATCGAATCGAAGCGAGGGGAAAAAATAACCCTTTTCGCGACAGAGACGAAGCGCGTCGCGTGACCTCGGTGGAAGGGTGGGGGAATGGTGTCGTAGAAGGGGAAGGGTAGAGTGGGGGAACAAGTCTTGAGAGCCAAGACTCCGTAGACCCGCGATAAGGTAGAGTAACAACGTTACCGACATGGGCGGAAAATGTTTTTCACCCGCGTCAGCTATTACACGATCCCTTCATGAATTTTTTCTTCCGACGAGCGTCATTCGGAGAACACGGGTAGCTCGATGCGTGATCTTTTAAGGTAGTTATTACCGGACAAATCGAACCGGTCGATAGTTTAAGGAGCACCGGGGCAATTATCGTCCGAGGGGGAAAAAAAAAACGCGATTAAGGACAGCACGGTTCATCCCGCGATGAAATCGCGTGGTATCGGTGCTCATTAATTCTTTGCGCGTTTTCTGCGTGGTGAACTCGAACGGGGTCTCCTCCGGAGATGAGCCGGCCTCGGTTCTGTGTCACCGCAAAAAAGGATTCCCACAGCAAGAAATTGTTGTCTACCTAGAAGTCCGCGGTCGGTTGAACAGTTAGCGACTAGATTGCAGGCCCGGCCTGTGTTCGAGGACACGCGGAATACCGGGTCAACTGTTCCGGGGTTCGTCCACTTTGGATTATAACTCCATCAAGATGATATACTGGATCGGTCCGACAATTTGCGTATAATGCGAGGCATTCATCATCGGGATCTTTTCATTAAAAGTAGGATTGTGGCGGCGCGGCGCGGCGGCTGTGGTGCGCATCGCGCATCGCTGATTGGAACACAAAAACAAAGATTCGTTGTTACGGGCGACGAACGTGTCTCGATGTCGAATGTAAACGCCGTTCATAGTCGTCGGAGAGAGCGGTGGACAGTATTCTTGCGATAGTGTTCGACGCATGTACCATATCGGTATTATTTAGAAATAATCTGCTGTCGGGCTTCGAGCGTTACTAATTGACCAAAAATAATGTTGATGATGCGAATGCATATTGACGTGCTGCTGATTTATGTGGCGACTGCACATTAGCGGTGACAAGTATTAATGAAGGCAACTTAGAACCTGTTCTCAAGTGTTAGACTGATTCGAAGCATGACTCTGGAGTTTAAATATACATATATATATATTTTTTTTTGTTAATATAAATCGAATTTTGTGTCACATCAATTGTATAAGTCATTACTACTTAGCTTCTGTTGCTTGCAGAAAAATATTCTTCAATGATAGCAGTCTATTGATAAATTATAGGACGACTTCAAGATCTTTTTTGCTTAATAGCTTAAAATCACGTTCGAAATCAACTAGCCTTTTCAATTATTTAGATTAAAACAGCCCCTATAATAGTAATTTTATAAAAGCAATTTCCCCTAAAATAAAAACCCCTAAAACGGTATTGTATTTAATGGTTTGTATTTTTGTATTTAATTTTTGTGTTTGTGTTTAATAAGCAGTGGATTTTTATGCAAAATAAACTCGTTCTGCATCGATTGCAAGAAAAAGGGGAGAGACTTGGGAATTTCTTTCTCTCGTCGTTTTCAATTGTAGCTGCTCGGTTGTATCATAAATGCATAAATTCCGCAGTCTAGTAATTAATAACGCGTAATTAGCAGAGGCAGGAGGTTTGTTCAGGTTTTTGCGATTCTGGCACGCAGTGCAGCATGCCAATACTCTGATGCTCGTGTAAACGCCGACGGACGGGCAGACAATCGGCATTTTTCATTCCCGCGAGCCGCGCGTAAATCAGGCTGTTCCATCGCATAATACACCGTTTAGCGGCGTTGTTATTTTGAATGCTGGTCGCACAAAGGCCGGCGATGCTGCTCCTAATATCCCGGCGGGGGATGCGCGCGGTCACCGCGCAGTCACCGCGCAGAGAGGGACATTTATACGCCGGCAATTAAAAACGTCCATTACGCTCGGGGGAGTACGAGAGGGTCCGTTCAAAAGAAAGTCGCCGTGACTCGGGTCCGCAAAACGCGATTACTCACGGCCGCAGCCGGCCCCCGGAATCACAATTACGTTAAATAAACAGCGTGGCAATCTTCTGCTCGTGCAGAAGTGTCAGAAAAAACTCGGCTCGGCGGAGCATCGCGATACCCGGTATATCATCCTTAATTGCGTACCCGTTGCACTTGTTCGCTGGCCATGAAATGGTACCGACTTCATATTCGCGGGGACCCGGTCGAGACCCGTGCTGCCGTAACGACGACGGAGGGACCGAACCCGGGTCCCCCCTCCCGCCCCCTCTCGTCCCCATCTCGGGGAAATGGTCGCAATTAAAGTATCGTAAAAAGATTTTTACGCGCTCGTGAAATTACTCCTGGGTGGTAAGGAACCTCGCGTTGTTCCGCCGAAAGGGTGACCGACGCTTTTGCTCGTTGCGCGGTGCGCATCCTCCGCGCTGCGAGAAAGGGCCCCCGGTTCACCAATCTGGTGTTCCTCTCGATCTCGGGCGTTTATTCGTTGTAAATTTACCGTTAGCCACGGAGCGAGAGAAACTACCGGCTACGACGACGACGACGACGACGACGACGACGGGTGCCGCATAAAATGGACGAGGCAACGATTCAACGGGGAATTGGGTCAGCCCGGTGGTTAATGACTGCCGGAATAAAAACAATAAACGCACGTGTGCGCGTTCATTTTACTCGGTTACGCTCCGCGACAGACGGAATCCTTTCGCAATTCGGTCAATGTCGGCCGGACGAACGTTTATTTTTGGGCTGTTACGGCGTGGATCGCGCAGGCTCGTTCGATTCCTGACTAAGCCGAGACACGCGTCTTTCGAAGATACGAGGAAAGTACGCGAAACATTTCTGAAGAGTCAAGACTCCGTAGATTCGCGGTAAGGTAGAGTGACCACCTTACCGACACAAGTAGGCGAAAAAGTTTTCGGTCTAACACGAGAATATTTCTCCTGTAATCAATTTCTTAACAAATTAAATTAAAGTATCTTTGTCGTTAACCTTCGAATCGAATAACTTTGTTTCCAGGATCGATGATTCTAACGTGTATCGAATTCCGCAGACATTTTCAGAGCCACCATTCGACTTGCTAGGGTTGATTACTCTTCCGTGTCCGCGATAACGCAGTCAAGCCGGGTTGAAACGGCGAATAGTTTTCCGGTGCGGTCGGTGCCAGAAAACGAACGGGGCAATTGGCGAAGAGCAAAGGTACACACCGAAGGCGTACAAACCAGCTGCCTCTTCTCAGATGGTCGTTAGTCTTCCGTAGACAGTGGCGTTGGGTCTAGCATCGCCGACAGCTCCCTCCGCGGGTACGCCGACCTGTTGAATCTTTTATCGCGACGAATGCACGTCGATTAGACAAGTTCCCCGACGTTGTTCCTTAACGTCGACATTCCCCCTCTCCTGCCCTCCCGTCCCGTCCCTCTGCTACCACCCGGGGGTTGATTGGGGACATTTATAATGCAGGAATCGTTCAACGCAGTCCGTGCATTATGTTCGCGCTTCAATATACTTTCTTATCGTGATATACGAAGCGAGAGGATGAATTATGAACGATGGGGATCGGCTGGGAGGCAGCGGCTGCCAGGGAAAAATATTTAATCGTGGTTTTTGTGTTCGGCCAGCGGGTATATCCGTTCACGATCTAACGCTCCTCCTCGGGGTTTTCGCTTTCTGATCATTCCCGGGAATCCTTTCTTCCTCGTCTTCTCTCGTTTCTTCCTTCCTCTTCTTCATCATCTTCCTCTCTTCTTTTTTTTTCTTTTTTTTTTGTTTCATCGCGAATTATGAATTCTTTTCTCCGGTTGTTCCCACGATGTTCATCGCGAGCGCGAGCGCGCGCGCGCGCGATCCTCAATTGCCGGCCGGCCGGCTGGCCGACGTGAAAGCGGTTGGCGAAACTCGATTGCCGTCCCGCGACGAACTTTAATAAAGTCGAATTTAGTCTCGCAATCATTTTTTCGGCACACTTTCACTCGTCGCTCGCATTTGTTCCGCCGTAATTAATTACCCGGGACCCGATAGGCGGCCGAATAATACCGTTTCCTCTTTGAACTGCCGCGCCACTGATACGAAACGCATTCCGTCGGTGCCGTGGTTGGTTAACAGAGCTAATTTGCACGGGGAAGCCGACACCTGAGCCGAGGTGCGCTCCGCTGCTGCGCCGCGGACGGACGTCGTTTCGCGAAGGAAAATTAGACGTATCGAGTTCGCCAACGACGCCTCTACGACCGTGGAAAAACGAGAATCCACGGCGGATCATATAATTTTACGACAGCGCGGAGCGAAATACAAGCGCGGTTTCATTAAGTCCGAATCAAAATTTACTATTCCGCCGGCTTCATTAAATCATCCCGGCTCCTTGCCAGGTGCCAAGGTAAGAGCGGCCATAAAACGTTCCTCTATGTTTTATACGATCTTTAATTCCGGCTTTGTGTTTCATTGCTTCTGTTCAATTTTCTTTCTAACACCGTTGCGTTACCGTTCCTCCTCCTCCGCGCGTTTCTCTCGTTCCGACAAACCTCCGACGCGAAATACGCGCGGCCCGTCTCGGCTCCCGAAACATTGAATTTTTATTCCACTCGCCGCCCATCGGCTGCTGATTCAACGCGGCCGCCATTTTCACTCTGGTGTGCTTGTTCCGCGTCGCGGCGGTTACAGGTGCGGTGGCACGGCCGCGAATGAACTTTCTAAAACTACCCACACGAGCATTTTCAGTGAAAGTGTTCGGCTCGAAGACACGAAAAGAAAAGCGCGCGCCGCGCCGCCTCGTCTCGCGCGTTTCAATCGACATTTTTCGCGAAACTGATGCCCGCTGTTTGTCTCTGTACGCGAGCCGGCATTCTGCCTCCGCGAAATGACAAATGAATTCAATAGCGGTTGACGTACGATGCTCGGCTCTCCGGCTTGATGTCTTCTTAAGCCTCCTCGGCACACCATCCGAGCCAGCTGGGAGCGGCTCCGGTGGCGTTTTAACGGACACCTTCTTTGCCCGGCGTTCTTGCCGCTCGCCCGAGTACCTCTAAAAGTGTCACATGTTTTTCCACGTACTTGCGCAAACATCCACAAGTTTATTTTATTTCGAGGTACGAAGCTCGGTCTTCGAGTCCTGCCTTCAGCTCCTATCCACATATATAACTTTACTTTTATATATTTCGTATTTTATACGAACAGAAAGATAAACATATCAACGACAACGTTATGCGAC
This sequence comes from Seladonia tumulorum, assembly GCA_913789895.3. Lineage (NCBI taxonomy): Eukaryota > Metazoa > Arthropoda > Insecta > Hymenoptera > Halictidae > Seladonia > Seladonia tumulorum. The sequence goes on from OU565268.1 coordinate 17,648,821, forward strand.
GTTTGGTCAAAATGTGGTGGCGAATGCACGTACCGTTGGTCGATGCTAAGAGAAGCTCAACTCGAGTTACAAAAATATTACTACTTACTTATAATAGTAATATTATTGCTTTTTTGGGGGCGTGGCTTCGAGACCTTGGAGGCGTGGTTTCGTGCCCATAGAGGCGTGGCTTCGTTCCCTTGGGGACGTGGCCTCGTGCCCGCCGTTCTCTGTACGCCCAGGCCAAGAACACCGCTGCCCGCACGGGCATTCGCGGGACGGCTTAGTTGTACGCTGTGATCGGACTATGCGGAGAGTGCGCCAGCAGGCATCGACGTCGGCCGATGTCTTCGCGAATGTTTAAATGGAATCGCTTGTTATATTTCAGCAGCGAATCGTCCGGCGCATTGTCCCCGCGTTTCACGGTCCGTTTGAATAACGTCGCGTCGTCGTTGCGCCGCGTAAACCAAGTTCCACGGGGAACAGGAAACAGATAGCCGGCGCGCGCGTTCAATAGCTTCGGTAAATACAAGTTTCGACAATGTCGGCATTCAGCCGGACGGCGCGGAGGTTGTTTTTGAGGCGGACGATTCAGAGTCGACGCGACGCGACGCGCGGCCGTTTCCAACGTTGATAATCGTTTTCCGCCGAAACGCGTGCTCACCTGTCGCCGTTCCTCCTTTCAAACCGGCCTGAATCGACGGCCGCTGCCTTGGAAACCGTCGCCCGTAGACGCCGCAAAAACGGTACCGCTGAATCAAAACCACCCACTCTACCGAATAAGCGATTTTCACGACGGTTTTTGCTCATGAACGCGCACCGTGGACTCGCGTTGCGTTGGCGGGCGAGCGGGCTGTCTGTCGCTCCTCGAGCGTTTGATTAATTAACGAAGTCTGGAGTCGTGTTCGCTTCGTTCGAAGACTTCTTGCAAATCGGTCGCGGCTCGTAAGGACCTGGAAAGCGGATTTTCGTGACTGACATTGGATTTTTCAAGTTTTCTGGAGACCCCGAGAGAACCTATATTCTCTAAGCAAAATATTACTCAAGTATTAAATATTACTTAATTTGGGATTCCCTCGAAATTACCGACTTCGCTGACGTATTAACCCTTACGCTGCCACGGTGGTCTTATGGAACCGACGCTTGTCTGTTCGTTTGGGTCATGGTGGTCATGGGCGACTACCACTTTTCTATCTCTCTCAATCGTTTCTGAAATTTGTTGGAAAGATATACCACCGCTAAGACCACCGCTAAGAAAAATGTGCTATCGGCAAGATTGTAATATTTTACAATCTAAAATATTGTAGTTACTTTAATATATTTTGCGGTTTTTTTCCATTGTAAAATTTTTAATATTAAAATTTGTATTGCGTGTAAGCAAGCTGGAAGAAGAAAACCCGATCCCGGACCCGGTCCTTGACATTAAATTTTCAGGTCAAATGTCTTTTCGTTGCGTTATACTGTACGCGTTACGATAAAAATTTGTCCCTGAAATTCAAGGTCAAGGAGAATTTTGCGGCAAACTTTTTTCTCGCAGATCTTCGTGACAGCCAACACCAAACGTTTCTTTACACCCTGTACAGTTCGAAGCGCAGTGTCTCGGGCACGGGAAGCACCGGCGCGGCGATGCAGCTCGACCGTGCGAAGGCCGATCAGGATGCATTTCGCGTGTAAGAGCTTTAAAGAAAATCGATCGATCGGCATTTTTACGCGTTAGGTGGGATGAAAGGTCCGTCTCCTCCCAAGGCGCGTCAGCGGATGCTGGGGCCATAAAAGCGGCCGGGACACTCGAGGCGTCTCCGGTAGGATCATGGTGCTGACGTTAACTAGGCGTGGGATTAATCGATCAACCTTCCGCGCGCGTCGTTTTCCTGTCGCAGGTTGCAGTGTCAGGGATCGTTCGCCTCCTCTCCTCTGACCTCCTCTCCATCGCGGCAAGCTCGTTTCGTCCGCGTTCTCTTTGCCCGTTGCGGAACGGCGCGGAGCGGAGCGGAGCGGCGTTCAATCGCCCGCGGAAAAGTCACGTTCGATCGTAGCCGGTGAAACGTGCAAAGTTCAGCCGCGATAATATATCATAGCCGGTGTGCGGTGCGCCTCACGGGTCTTGCCGGGGCGAAACGCGCGCGACGAGCTTTTACGCTTTCGCGCGATTTAAAGAGATATACCCATTGTGAATTATGCCTCGCTTCCCTGTACGATGACGAGCATCTCGTGTCCAGTATTTACGGCCATTGTCTTGGTACCCAGCTCGGGGCTAGTGCCGCGACCGCATCGTGATCGTTATTGAGGCGCGTGGGTCGTCTTCTTCCTCTCTCCCCTCCACCGCTCTTTCTCCTCCTCCTCCTTTCTTCCTCTTCGTCTTTTCATCCTTATCCCGGTCGACCGGTCCGCACAATGTTTTCGACTTCGCCTGTATGTACGTATTACTTGGATCAATGGTTCCCACGTGTTCACATAAGGCGACCTTTCGACAACTTTTTCAACCCTAACCCTACCCCTACTCCCGCCGCTCCCCACTCTGTAGAGCACGTTTAATTCGATGATAAATGTCCGCTCGGCGAGCCGGCTCGGGGAGCAGACGCGAGCGGAATACGTGCCAGCATTAAAAATTGCTAGGTACCGATGTTCCCGTTATAGTTTCACGATCCTTGTTCTATGGCCTCCGTGAGGGCAGGTGGGTAAGCACCAAGCACTCCTTTGTTCGCTGTTCAACCTCTCCTCTCTATGCGCTCGGCTGACTTTAGGTGTCAGCAGCGGTCGCTAAGAATGTTTACCGATGAGCAGTAACGCGAGCGAAGCAACGCGCTACGATTCGCGGTGTCGCGCGCCGCACGATTCCGGGAAGGTCGGTTTTAACCGTCCGCGTCCCGGCCATGAATCATAGTAGACGCCGCGGAACCTTTTCACCAGCTTCCCCGTGATACTTAAAATTTTAATCGCGGTCTAAATCTCGCCGTGATACCGTCGCCAGGAGTATTTCACTGTTTATTACCCGAAATGGCTTACAGGATTAGCCGCATAAATCTGCGCCGATTTACGGAAGCCTTTCGGCAAACCGTAACGACACGCGTGGCCTTGAGCAGGTGCATTGTCTTTGCCCTACGCTTTTCTCTAGAACAGACGGCGTTGAGTTTTGTCCTGCAATCAGCCCCCGCATTCGTCATTCGTCAGACTCCTTCCGCGACACGCACAGTACGCTTATGCTTTCAAGAACCCGACCGGACCCGAACAATTCCGTCCGACCCGATCCCTGGCATCAGGTACCCGAAGCATGCGAGTTGTCGGATAGCTGCAGCAAGATTTGTCGCATCGCGTCAGGACGCGTCGGACGAAGCGGATTCGCGTGTTCTCGCATGTACGACCCTTTACACGGATGTTCCTCGTCACGGCGGTCTACACTGTATATACAGTTATAATTGCCGCGATTCCGACGCACGGTTGCGAGTGCGTCTACGATTACCCATTACCCGGATGAATATCTCGGATTACGGCACAGCAGCTAAATAAATTACTGAAGTGCGCGGTCTCTCGGACCTCGTCCCCCCCCCTCTCTCTCTCTCTCTCTCTGGTCAGTTTCGTAGCCTCACCCTGTCGCGCTCGGGCACACGTACACGCGAGGTGCCTACTTACGTGGCCCCGGTCCGCGGCTTGCATATTAACAACGCCATAATGCGTATGCACCGGTATAAATCGCGAACGGTCGGGTCTCGATTCGCGCGCGCGCTTGCGGGGGCACACGCGCGCAGAAAAGAGCATCGCGGTTCGATCTCCATTTGGTAACGAGGAAGCGGAGGAAGGACACGGAGCGGAGACCGAACGGAGAGGAGCAGTTTATGCGAGCCGGCTGCGCGTAAATTTCGCGGGCCGCTGTATTTTTGCGAGACGCGACGGGGACCCCGTGTACCCGGCGCTAGTTATACGGTAACGTTCGCCCCTTTATGAAAGGTTTATTAATTCGAGGGTATCCTGACGAGGAAAAGTGCGAGCAGAGCCGAGCCGAGTCGAGCCGAGCCGCTCGCTTCTGTTTACTTGTTTCTTTTTTTTTTCGGATGCCGCGCCGGGGGTTGCTCGGTACGAACGCGATTGCTTTCGCTTCTTCTGGCGATTCTTCTTCTTTTTTGTTTTGTTTTGTTTTGTTTTTCCTTGGTAGAAGCTGTTGCTGAAGCGTAAGACGACAGTGTAAATTGTTTACCGCGGCGAGGCTCTAGGACGACGCAAGGTTAGTCGACCGGATTGTAAAACGCGGGGCCAATGTGTCGGTGGATTGGCTGCTGAAATATTACAAACGATTCATAACATAACTCTTCGTTAATCGGGTGAGAAATGTATACAAAAAACTAAACAGGGGAAAGTTGATAGAATTTTCTAAAATTTTCGAGAATGTAAGGGATACTTGATACATGATGGCCGTGGCCGATCGGCCCGTGGCATTCTTCGCATGTACTCGGTAAAATGCCTGGCAATAAGAGGGTTAAAGTATCAACGACAAGTCAATTGACAATATACGAGGTCAGTCGTCTAAATCACATCTGAAAATTTGAAGAAAGGAGGGGGTGTTTGAGATTGTTTAAATATCGATATTGGGGAAAACGGAAGCATATTTTGCTCGGTTTTGGTAGGTATTCTAAACAAAGTTACTGAAAAATAATTGCACGTTTTTAATTGTGCTCTAATAATTCTGGGTTACAGGGGCATAAAAGTTTCCACAGCGCCTACAATCAGAACCAACGAGCAGACCGTTTTTACCAGCGATAACGAATCTAACTTTATTGGAGGAATGAAATAAAAAATTTTCAAAGTACGCAGACTTTCCGTGTTGGTGCATGGCTCGTGGAAAAAATAGTTGGTACAATGAAACTCCAGTTTATAAGGAAATAAATAAATTTGATCATTTTTAACAAGTTTGGCAACACCATTCGATCCGTTACCAGGTTTTATAGTTACACCGTTTTATTAAATGAAACGTAGCTTTTTTACGGAATATTGAGAAAAATACCAGGGAAAATCTCCGGTTTCACGAATACCGTGCGTTCGAACTTTAAATAACGATCCGCAAACAAATATTTTGGCTACCTTTCCGCGGAATATGTGATCGCAGTTGTTACAAAAATGCGATGCTGTTAGCGAACGCGTTTGCGCATTTTTTTTTTATTGAATTGGTATTTCAAAAAACTGCTTGCGGATTTAATGCGTACCCGAACAAGTAAATTTGTCGAATAATGCCTTTACAATCTCAATAATCGGTAATTAAAAACATTATAACAAGTCCTATAAACCTGGGACGTTGTTAAGAATAGAAAATTTGTATCTACCGAAACAGAATGGGTGATTGATTGATCTACTCCTATACCTCGTCGTCGGTGGTAATAGGTTCGGCATGACACGCAGTGAGATCACGAGAAGGGAAAATGGAGACCTCGAAGGTGCAAGAAATATACTACGAGAAACAGAACCGATGCAGGCTATAAAAATATCAGATTCACACGGTTTAATAAAAACTCGGCGACGAATGTTCAAAAAAAGCAAAATGAATTTTATCAAGAGAGTACGACAGGTACGCGTAAAACGCGGCCGCGTAAATTGAAGCCGGGGGTATAAAAAGCACGCGTAAACAGAGGGATTATTCGCCGCGTAAAAAAGGCGCCGCGTAAATCGGGGGACGAGGGGCGTACCGGCGGAACGATGAAAGAAACGCCGTAAAAGACGCAAAGTAACCTTTGTCGAGTTTTTTATCGGTCCGGCGAGCGACCGTGAGATCGCAGAAGGCGAGACCAAAAATCACCGGAGGCAGGAGAGTGCTCGGATGAACAGCCCTCGAGAGATCGCGTCGCCAAGACAGCGATCGATAAAGTTAATCCGATTAAACGGTTCGTTCGTCAACCCCTCGCCATTTATTTCGTTAATTAGCGAAGATTACTCGTCGGTTCGTCTGCGAGAGAGGTATTTGTAAGCCTTCCTTTCTCCCTCGTGTTACTACCTTCGGAACGACTCGATCCACTTCGACGGAAGATTGTTTACTTGTTAGAACCGCGGCCGCTTGATTATCGAGTGGTGCGCAGGCAGATTACATGGAAAACAATTTGGGACGTTGCGACATAATTTTGCCATTCCCAATTTGTTAGCCCGTCCCGTAAACACGTTTTCTCTTCGATTAGCAGCCATCTATACGTTCCGATTGGACCGAACAAGGGGAGACCGGAGCATGGCGATACAACGCAATTATCGTTGACACTAACGGCTTTCAGGACGCCAGGAAAAACTGTCTCGAAACGAAGAGTATGCGAGGCAATAAGCTGTCGCGCGACTCCGGGGCGGTACGTGAGACGAATTTCCCGAGCGAGTGGAAATTCGCGTCGAGGACGTTTCCATCGACGCGACCGGGTGCGACCGATGAGCATAGGTTTCGATCGCAAGAAACTTCCTTTCTGCCCGTTCACCGGCTCGGCTGGTGCTCGAGGCCGGAACGACGACCACGATGGGACGCTGCAGAGCGCGTTGTACAGCACGGCGAGGAAACGCGGGCAAGAAGCCTGGCGACCAGAGCAACCTGAAGAGTTCATCTAGCCCAGCCGAGCGGAAAATAGCTAATATTCGAAGACATCGGCGACATCGTGGCCGAGATGAGTTTCAGAGCTGCGGCAGGAGTCTCTGTATTTTGTACGACAACTACTATCCTCCCCCTCTTCCTCCTCCTCCTCCTCCTCCTCCTCCTCCTCCTCCTCCTGCCCGTTCCCGTTCCCGTAACTATTCATTCCCGGGGAGAATCTGAAATTTTGCCGGCGACAAAAGAGGGCTTCGACACGCTTCACGGCTCCGTGGAACATTTCAGGCCAGTCTGCGTGAAGCCTGAAAGGAGCATTGTCGACGGTTTCCAATGTTTCCTTGGACAGACGCCGGAGGAAAACTCGTCGAGTGTCAGGCCGGGCCCGGGGAGGTGCCTTTCGGGAAACAATAAATAAACCGAGAGTTTAAGCCAAAAAATATAATAAGAGAACGGTGCCCTTTCGTCGGATTACGAGACGGCCTCGAGACGCTGACGAGATATCGACCGGCGGCTAACGGTTCCGCCGGCTGTTTTCCATTCCGAGGATGTAGCCGTCGTTACTCAACGAAACGTCACGACGACGTCGTTGGTTCGTCGGGCCAACGCGAATCATCTTAGCATATCGATTCACGGCTCTCTGCGAGCTCAATGTTTCATTCACGGCCGCGAGTCCGAACGCCAGAAATTTCCGACCCGGCTCGGCTGGTTTATCGTCTGGAAGCGTTCCAGTTAAATGTTTACACGCGGCGGGCAGCTTTCGTCTTTCACCCGGCTTACGCAGAGACGTTTCGTTAGCGCGAGTAATTGTGTTTGCGTGTTTAAGCCTCGGCTCGCCGGCCGAGAACGTTGCCAAAACTCGCGAATCGATCTCTACGGACCGCTCGAGCACACGTTCCGTGGATCTTCGGGAGATTTTATTGGCAGTTTTACTCTGCGTTGTGTCGAGTAAAACAACTCGGGGGTTTTCAAGCGAGCCATTTGTCCGGTTATGCATCTGTGTTCGCAAGTGGAATGAGCGGACTATGATCAGACGCGTTACGAACTTTCAAGTTCAATTTAAAATTCGTTTGTTTTTTCTTTTCTTAAAATTCCCTTGCGAAAAATCTGCCTTTTCCAAATCGTCCCCAGCTACCGACGATCGAAGCAAAATTTCCAAAAAAGGAAACCCTCGCGCCAATTTTACGGTGCGAGTTCGTCCCTTAAAATGCAGGAACAAAAAAGGAAAAAATCGGTTCCGATCGGAATTCGATCGGGGATAAAATTTCGACGAAAACCCGTGGAACTTTTTCCGTAGTTACATCAGGGTAAGTAGATTTTATGCATCTCGAACAAAAAATGAGCGGATAAAATTTCGAAAATTCCTGATCGTCTATTTTCATCTGGCTAAAATTCGTAAAAAGAGAAAGAGGGTTCCTGCGGTCCCCGTGTAACGCGATCGATGCAAGGAATTTTTATTTCGCAGGAAGATCCGTAATCTAGTGACAAGCAACGGACAGGAGACACGGAGGAAGATGATCCGAAGGTCGGAACGGTCCGACGAGTATACGTCGAAAGATAACGCGGTTTTGTAAATGCAAATCCGTGGCGGATAACGAGAAACAAACATGGGCAGAAAAAGAAAAACAGATTCTGTAAATTTTAGTCTGCCGACGGCGCAACCGGGCATTCGGGGTGACGTTGAACGGTCCGACGAGGCTATTCGCCAAGTTTAAGAGCATCATCGGAAACAATCATCGCTGAGAATCGGCCGGGCTCGTTCGTTAGCGATCCGCAGGCGCCCCGATATCCGAAACTTATTATCGATCGCTACGAGCAAATTGCCGCAGATAAGAGTAATTAGAAGTTGATCGCGGCCGTGCGTAGGAAGGGAAGCTGGCCGCGGGAACGGGCTTCCCGTCGACGATTTCTCTCGCCATGGACGATTCGTATGCAAAATAATGGGCCCGAGTCTTCCGTGAAACGAGACCTTCCGTAAAAACTTAATATGGCGGCCGGCGTCGATAAGCCACGCCTCGGGACCAGAAAAAACTGTCCGCTTTCGATACGCATTTGCATGCATTTTCGTTTCGAGTGAAAATCGGGCTAAAGCAGGAAAAAGGAGCACCGGGATACACGGAAAATGGGAGGAAGATGCAGATCGGGTTTCGAGTTAAACGTCGCGAGATTGCTTCGTTTGTTCGATACTCGCGTCAGTTTTGCAAACATTTTCCGAGTAGCGAACGGTTCGAAAAAACTGAGCTGTCATCTTTGACGAATATATACATATGTATGTATGTGTATTAAGGGGACCCATAAGTAATTAATTATTCTGAAATGTAAAACACAAACTTTGTTGTAGATTCAAGTTTTTATTTCTTAATTTATTAGAGCGGTCGAGCGGTCGAACGGTCGAACGGTCGAATGGGAAAAATCGGTTCGTTTTCGAGCAGAAATTGCGGGAAAAGGGAAGAAAAAGGAGGGGCCAGAGAGATGAATAGAAATAGGCAAAAAGGTGGAAAGAGAGATGGAGTTGGGGGCAGCGGTCGGAGATAGGAGAATAATGCAAGAAGTAGGTGTGGTATCGATCGGAGCCGAAGGTGTTCCGCGAGATTAGATAGAGATTGAGACGTATGGTCGCGGCAAATAACTACATCGTGTCTACTTTCACGGCCCGCGATCGGGGCCGTCCGGCGAACTATACACGGAAATATTTACGGCGCATCGTTAGGGCCCGCATTGATCGGATCCGCCTCGAGATTGTCGCCCGTGTTGACTCTCTGCGACACCGTTCAGAAATATTTGGTATGCGGCCCGTTTCGTTGAGAAAGAAAGAAGGCCGAAAGGAAAAAGGAACAGTTTGAGTCATGAAACTTTACGCACGCGTATACATAACTTACTCGGATCTACAAAAGGCACTTTCTACATTTTCGTTGCAGACACAGCTAAAAAAACTTAAAAATCGTGAGTTTTGCATTCGCGACCAATAGTAATTAAAAAAAAAAATAATTTATGCATTAGGTACGTAGCAAACTAATTAAAGCCCGTGTGTCATTTGGTCCAGTTTTAAAAATTTGATTCGTTTTTTTAACTTATTTTTAATTTAAGATTATTAAGATTTTAAGGATGCATATATGAGAAATTATTTAGCAAATTTATTTTTTTGGGTGTATATTATTTTTAAAATATTGCTAAAAATGTGGGTAGCTGGTTCTTGTTATTTTTATGAAGTAATGCAATATAGTCACTGTTGGTGCTCCGTAAATCCAGTGTGAAACGGTGCACAAGTAATTTCTTCACTGACTGTACATGAAATTATCTCAAGCAGCGTTAGAAGACCATCATAGACGACGCTGTGTACACAGTGTATCGTTAAATAAGTATTTCAGACGTGTTCATCGTTGTTCCCAACTTTGTTCACTTTGAACTTCAAAATGGTGAATTTGGGGTTAAACTTCACCTTGGCAACCCAAAAATCTTTAACTTTTTATTTCATAATCCCGTACATTTCGACGAGAAAATGCCGAAGTGAAGTCGAAGTTTTAAGGCAAGGAGTTCACCGGTTCAAAAGCTATCCGTGTTTAAAGTTGAGCGAATTTGCAAACAGGTGAATTTCGAGCGCAAAACCTGTACCACACCTTACCTCTGAAATAGATACCCGGGAACACCTTTGCGAGGTTTCTGTTCGCCACCGTGAAAGCTGATTTTCTTGTTTTTGTCTATCGTTAAATTTGTCTAAACTAGAACGGCCAGGCGAATGTCGGCGTAATGTCTTCCGACAGCGGAGAGAATGAATTTCGCGGGAAAAGTTCACCGCCCGCGGACACGGGCGAGGCTCGGATGACGGATGATTGTTTCGCGATCGATGGAACACGAAGAGATCGCTGCGCCGCGCCGCGCCGCGCCGCGCCGGCCGATCGCGTGTAATGTCTTGTTACCGGAAGCGCCGCCGATACAACTTGGTTGTTATTAATTATTAGCTGGTAGATTCGTTTCCCGGCGTCGTCGCGAGTGCTTGGTCTCGGCGTGTGAGAACTGAATGGGCTGTTTGTTCAATTATATAATGACCCGAAGTAAACCGCGAGGTCCGTTTGATGTTGTCGGCCGATGATTCGAACGCTTTATTCGTTTCTAATTAGTAATGGGCAATTTCTAGACGGTGGAGTATTAACACCGCTGCGCGCTATGGTAAAAACAGTCGGAACGAGTTTTTTCAGAGTACCGTATGTTTCGAGAAAATTTCATTTGATACGTGTGCTTCTTATGCAAGTGTACACAGTGACTTCTCGATGTACATATGTCAACGACACGGGTCTTGCCAGCGTCATGTATCGCGTCCAGGAGATATTACGTGTACATTCCTCGGCGTCCGAGGCCTCTCGAGTAGTGGGGATAATTCCGCGACGTTTATCATGTAGGCCTCGGCGACATATACAGAGAAATGTATAGAGTGTCTTAGATATTACCACCGTGATTTACGTATTATTAATCGCAGCGAGCAACTCGAGACAGTGCAGTCACGGGGCGAGTTATGGATGGTCTCTAATGAATAAAATCCGTTGTGATTTTGATAAACCGCAACGACATGTAAATTACGCGTATCCGCCGCGAGCGGGTAGAACTTTTTTCAGCCCTTTTCATTCCCGACACGTTCTCGGAAGATGTCGCGTATCAACGCGGAGATCTCGCGATAAAATGTTCCTCTTCTCGTATAAAACAAGCAATATGCCGCGTTTTTAGGGCGCGACATAAAGATTCTATCGCGGGCCCTAACTTGTGCGCTATCAAGATACAAAAATTTATTCCCGCGGCACCAAGGCCGCAAGCCGGCAATTATTGCGAGACCGGGGAGAGACGCTATCGCAAAAATCATCGAATCACGTCCGTAACAATGTAATGTAAATTCATTACGGTGAAGATTAACTTGATTTAGAAACCTGCTCGCCGACTATCCAGACAAAATGCTTGAATTAAAAATGCCGATCCATTAAAGAGACGTAGTGGATCGAGATAAAAATTCTTCCGAGACACGACGACCGACGTTTCAATCATTTATCGGTGACCCAATTTTTTCTGTACGCTTAAACATGAATTTTTACGACTGCATTGGGTCGACCCATAACGTCACGTGCGCTTTTATATGGAAATGAAATGCAATGTATTTTTATGTGACAAGAAATTTCACAAAGTAATATATTTGTCGTTCCACGATGTTTCTCCGGCTCCGGTTCAATTTCATAATGTTTATGCAAATTTTTTAATTTTTTTTAATGACGATGTTACACGGACAAATAAATATACAATAAACGCGAAAAATCTCTCCGTAGATGGCACTCTCCTCGGGCAATAAATTTTTATATTTGTTTACGGTGCATCGTTGCTTTTACGGAAGTTTAAGCGCTCGTTATGGCAGGTAAGCTTGTCACTGACCTGTGCCTGCTATATAAATAAGGAAAAAGGAAAAAAACATTTTCACCTCACCCTGTTTAAAAAAAAATGAGAAAATTTGTCTATAATTGAAGAAACAAATTCCTTTTCCCTGGATGCAGCAGAATATTTGGATTTTTTCCCAAAATCTGCAGCCTAATTACGGAGTTATGAATTCGGAACAACGTGCTGCAGTTTGATCGATGTGAACTGATGGGGACTAGCGTGATTCCTCGGCAGAATCTACGGCCGTTTTACCGATCAAAATTCCCCGACAGGGTTCCAAAAAACTCGAACAATTCGTATTTTCGAGGTCGGGGCGATGTTTCGCACGGCGACAGATGAAATATTCATGCTGGCGTATGCAGCTAATGTATGCGGCTATTACATCTGCATCTACGAGCGACGGTGTAATCGCTGCGCGCATGTATAATTAGACGGAGGACACTTTTCAGTGGGGACACACTCGGTCGAGAGGAACCGTGGAAGAGAGAGTAGCCCGCGAGGATGCTCGCCGTGAAATCTATGCGTAGGCACGGAGCTGCAGCTCGGTCTAATACATAATGTACCGATCGTAAACCGTAGTTCTCGAAGAGGAGCATGGGGAGAAATCTGCGTCCGGTCTCTGTCATTCATTCGACCATTCCATCATATCATTTCTGTGTGTTCCAGCTGCCCGTGTCACTAGAAAGATGCTGCGTCCTCGTTTCGTGCTAAGGTCAGCTTAGAGAACTCGTCGGCAAGGCCATCCTAGCGGCGGGCCCTAACCGAGACGCTGGGGATATCCGAACTTTTTTTTTAGGGGCATGGGGGTGTGGTGTTGTGTTGTTTCCCTTGGGGAAGGTTTCGTTGTTCTAGTGTACCTGATTCGGCTGTCTAGTGTTTTTCCTGAGTACGTATCTTGCTCCAAATTTCGACAAAGCCGTCACAGTGCCCCACAGGGCAATTCGCGCTCGCGCCGCGCCGGCTCGAGAGCGGGCGGGAATAGTGATTTGGCAAATGGCACGACTATGGTGTAGCGCGGCGATAAATCGTATGCTCCGCGTGAATCGGCCGGCCGTCCAGGTGTGTCGCGTATTTTTATTAGCGGGGCTCTATTTTCTATGGGACCCTCGTAAATTTGATTTATCTGGAGGCGTCCTCTCGGCGCGGCCGATCGATACCATTGTTCTGACGAGCCATTATAGGGGACGCCGCGCCGCGGTAAATTCTATAATTCGGCCCCGGAGCAAATAGTCACGCTGGAATTTCGCGTCGGACACCGCGAGGAAATCCTGTTTGCCGACGGGTTAACCGCGTTACCGTCAAACGTACGAGAACGCAGCGATCCTCCGAGTTACGTCGTAATTGTTTGCTACAGGTGCAACGATATCGTGGAAACGCGAGGAGAACGCCACGGGAATCTATTAGGCCGGCGCGTACGCGATGCTCGAATCCGAAACGAGGCTGACGCACAGTGGCAAGTTTCGCCGAAATCCAAAAGTGCCACTTTTTCTACAAAATAATTTTCAAAGAATTTTCTGCGTTAATAATTACGAAAGATAGAAGCCGAACTAAAAGTCCTTTCTCCATTTCACGATTTTAAAAAGGTATTTTAGCAAGTGGTACCTCGGTGCTCCTAAATTATTGCAATTAATTCGATAACAATGCCTCCCATTTCGTCATGTTCTACCAAAACATACACTCGAATTTGTCCCGTTCGAGTCCCATCACCTTCATTGTTTCATTCGCTTTTACCTCCATTGTGCTGTTTGAAACGATTGACGGTGCCCCAAAGTTATTCGTTTCAGCCAACTTCGCGCTTTGTATTTATATATGTACGTACAATAAGTGTACTCTAGCTTTATCATTTTTGATAATCAAATCAGATAAAATTCGGAAAATATTGACAATTTTTGTTTGATATATTTTGTGGACACTGGCAATGAAGATACTAAGCAAACCTACAGAGTTCGGTCAGTTCTCGAGACACGTCGCCAAGGCCTAAATGATAAACGTCGCAGAATTATCCCCGCTACCGAGAGACCTCGGACATCGAGGAGTGTAAACATAATACGGCTCGAACGAATAATGTCTTCTGAACGATACACGACGCTGGGAAGACCCGTGTTGTTGACACGTATCGAGAATTCACTGTACAGAATTATCTACAACCTTTCTAAAAGACATAAATGTGAAAAACTGCAAAAAGACAACGACTTAAATTACCTATAATTATCTTAAAGGTGAGCAGAATCTGTTCTACCTCCGATAGTCAGTGTTTTTAAGAACCTTGTAATAAATTAGCAAAAGAATTTCAAACTTCGCGACAGGAGTCGATTCGCGTGCATTAGTAGTGCAATATACACGAGCAAAATGTTCATATTTCCCGCATCTAGGATTATTCTGTGAACGATAATTGTGTCGCACAGAGCATCGCGACAATACGCTCGATCGAAATGGTTTTGTTTTAATAATTGCGCCATTCGGCTGGCGAAACGACTTGAAACGACTGAATGAAATCGTCCAATAAATCTCAGATTATGAAGCACATAATAATTGCGCAACGAAAAATCCGTGACGCGAAAGAAGATCATTAATAGCGACGACAGTATCGGCATTCAAAGTTTAATGGCGGAGCGCTTTTCATTTATATTTCTCGCGGAAGGGTGGGGGAGAGAGGGAGGGAGGAGCTATTCGGAGCAGAACGATTAAATCAACATTAAATTTGCACCGTGTCCACTCGTACTAACGCGGGCTCGTACGTACACCGGTTTCGAAACGTACACGCAGGCGAGTAGCGCACGGGACGCTGTGAATTATGACATCGCGACGCATTAGTTTTAAATGATGCTCTTCAGCGTCAACGACGAATTTATGAATAAGGATAACCGGGCTGGCGATGAGTTATTCGACCGTCGTTGGCATATCAATCACGCGAATAGCAAACACAGTAATAGCAAACCTCTAATCGCACGTCGTTTTATTCGGTCTGCACGAGAACCTTTTTATCGAGTGGTCGCGAGAATGAACTCGCTCGGCCTTAAATTATTTCGACGATTATTTATACGAATGGAGAGGGTAGATGCTAAGTCGTAAGGCTCTGAAGGCTCTGAAAGGTTACTATATCGAGGCTCTGAATATGGCGAACCGTAATCCCAAGAGTTCCCGATTATGTCCAGTCAGGAGGTCGCAAAATAGCGGACGAATTAAAGCAAGGCTGAGATTTGTAACAACAAAGCAGATTGCTGTTCACGGGCGAATAGAAATTACTTGAAAACTAGCATAGACGCGTGATTTCTCGTCACCCAAAAATCTGCAAATCGGTGGCCGTGATATTGTCTATCAAAGATCGGGTGGTGCGCGTCGCCACGGCGCGGCGTTTAAATTGGATAATTAAGTGCAGAAAAATGAAAGTTCGGAAATTAGCGGGAGGCGTAACGGCCGTGCCGGTGGAAAAACGCGGCGACACGTGTTCTTTACGCTTATACGCGCCGACATTAATTACGTGTCGCGCTCGCCGATATCAACAACAGCCGCACCACCGAGCTTTTATTTATCGTTCGGCTCGCATAACATTCCTATGCGTGAAACGTTCCGGACCGAGCCGTTAGCCGCTGCTCAATAAAAATTACAAACGGCGGCGTTAATGCAACAAACGTGTCGTCGAAATTCTAGCGGAAAGTGAATAAAATTATGTCGCCGAGGTCTGGACGATAAACGTCGCGCAACTATCCCCACCGCGGGGTATACGGTAAGGAGGATACACAACGCTTGCAAGACAATTCACCGTGTTCCATAAAACGAAGTATCTCGCTATTAGTGTCATCCTATTGTTCCTTGGGTTGGTTGAAAATAGATGCTCTACATCTCTTGGGGAGGGGGGGGGGAGTCCATGGAGGGGAAGGGGAATGGAACATCCGGGTCTGTTGTTTCATTATCCGATTTATCCTAATGGATTCCCGCGATCTAGAGCAAACATCGCGTGCACGGTCACGCGGTCGTTTTACTTTTTTAGGGTAGATGTCGCGGCAAGAGGTAGAGACTTTACCGTGTGCACGGGAGACGCATTCATTCCGGGACAATACTTCTCTCTTTCATTAACATTCTCACACCTTCCCGACGGCCGCCGACGGCGAAATTGGCTGTTCGTTTCATAATAATTACCTTCCGCGATTAATGGGGAAAGCCCGCGGAGCCGCGTCGCGGACGGAAGCCCGATGAGAAGCAGAAAACTTATAATGGACGCTGGGGCCCCTCTTTTAAATTCCGCCCACGAGGTCGCAGTTGGCGCGATGGCCTCCAAGGGCCAAAACCGTCTCTTGGCAATCTGCCGGACGAACCGGCGCGGCACGGCACGGCGTCCTTCTGCGTTTTACGTCCGTCCGCCCTCCGAGCTTTTCCACCTTTTTACTCTTGCCCTCGTTACTACGAAACATCTTTACAGCGGACGGAAATCCACTCGTTATACATCACAGAACGTGGTGCTTCAACCCGGGGAAAGAGATATGGTCGCGCAGGACCACCAACTTTTTCAGCCTCCTCCTTAGGCGACTGCTAAGCTGATGGAATTAAGCTTGTCATCCACTCCTGTTAGTGGCCGGATTAGCCTGGAAATCCTGTATCACCCAATAACTCGCGGGGCCTTTCGGCTCGCTGGATCAGACACAGACGAGGAATGCCGCAGAGGGTGGGGCAAATGTCAATTTTATTTTTACGTCTAACCTATTTGCGAAGGACGTGCCGATACAGTCGACATCGATTGCGAGAAACAGCAGCCGTACAGAAGGGTAGTCACGTGACTTTTGCAGAGTCTGCGAGTCGAAAATATTTTCATACAAGGTCGAAAAGTTGAGTCACGTGAACCCATTTTTCGCCTATTTTTGTCGGTGAAACGTGGTCACTCTACCTTATCGAGAATCTACAAATACCGGCCCCCCCCCCTTAAAGGTGAAATACATATACGTATGTAGTTGGCATTTCAATTTAATATTTGCATTATTTCATCGAATCTCAAGATTCTACCACAATATTCTGCTCGTGCAGAGCTAAAAAAGTGTGAACAGAAATTTTTAATTTTCCAAAAATCCGACTATCGGGGGTTCGCGACTCCGTTTCAACTGGACTCGAAATCGGTTTCAAACAATACGTACAGCGTCGCAGCCCGGAGGCCACGCCGACGAGGGCACACACGCCCGGCGTGGAAATTGCGAAACTACCCCGCGACAAAGTTCAGTGGTCCGTTTAACCCCGTGCTGAAGCACGCTCCGCGTAATAGATCTGTTAACTGGTAGTTACGTCAATTAGGTTAACTCGAAGTAGCTGGTTTCTGGATTACTTAAATAGTCATTACAACGGTGGATCTCGGAAACGTCTCTAATATCCTGGCTTTGCCCGGGGGTGAGGTACGAGGAGAGGGGCGGGGCGGGGTGGGGTGTGGTAGGGGTGGGGGTGGTTGGCCACCGTGTTCCACGGAACGGTGGACGCGACAACCACTCGTAAAACGATCCATCCTCGACTCGGAACGAGCACTTCTTCGCCGCTCTCGCAATCTCACGATCCACTTGTTCCCCGGCTTTCGTAATTGAAATTCCCCGTGATTTTAATATTTCACTCTGTTCACGGTGCCGATTTCCACTCTCTAAATCGTACCTGTTCGCAGCCGGACCATAATTTTCATCGTAACGCCGATTCGGCAATAACGTGTTGCAACGCGTGTATCAAGGTTTCTAAGCTTCACGGTACACGTTGTTCAGTGACTTCTCGATATATGTCAACAACACGGGTCTTGCCAGGTCCTGTATCGTCCAGGAGACACGTTTATATTCCTCGGACCTTCGGTTTCTTGAACCGAAATAAAATTCTATTTTGTTATTGTCGCCATATATAGTGACGCAAGCATATAGTACATGCAAACTTTCTTCAACTTCCAGGAAATTATGAGCGAGAAGGAAGCGCTAATCACTGTAATCGTGAGATAAATCGTAGCGCGAGTGGTTGAAATTATTCACCGTGTTTGACCGAGTCTCGCGTAGCTCGAAGATCACTGTAGCGTCGATTCCCCTAAAACGGGCCGCTCTTCGGTCGATCTGGCTGCACGCGATGCAGCGTTTACACGGATTCGAGCCGCGGACACCCGATTCGGGTGATCTCCTGTGCCGCCGCGCCGCGCCGCGCCGCGCGCCGGTGTAAATTGCTGCTCGTGCTCGCGCGCCCGCGCGAGATCATTGCCGAGATATCGTTACGTATTCCCGCGATCGCGGCGGGCAATTTCGTGGAGTTACGCAAACACGTGTTGCACGGATACGTGCTCCGTAGAAACGGTGATCCGCTCGTAAACATTTTATCCGCTGTGGTGCAGCGGCGCGTTCCACCGTTGCACCGTTGCACCGTTGCACCGTTGCACCGCTGCACCGCGTCCCGTCGGTGAAGAGAGCCTGCGCCTCAATGACAGAGATTCCCGCGAACGGCCGACTAGCAGATTTTATCGTATTCCCTCCTCCCTCTTTCTCCTCCGCCCGGCGATTTACGAAATCATTCAGCCGGGTAAACGAACGTTGCTCAAGCCTAAGTGAAATTAATGCCTCTCTCGCGGCGCGAACATAAATTATATTCGTTTAGCTATCGCGGATCGAGACCGGCCAGATCCCGTCACTTTCCCGCTTCGTTTGCGAAATTTTCGCCGCGCCGAGCGTCCACGGGAGACCGAAAAATCCGGGGGTCTGATTGATCCCACGCTGACGCCAAAATGTTAGGGGTGCCCATAAGTAATCAATTACTTATCGAAGAAATAAAACTTTCGCTTCTGTAGAAGATGCAAGAGGACACCTTTAGCGATATTTTGCTTCACGAACCCTGGATTTCTATAAGAGGGGGATTGAAAATTTGCAGGAAAGATGGCAAACTGTCCTTGATAATGACGGAGATAACCCGAATATACTACACACTTTGTTTCAGATTTCAAAATAATTGATTACTTATGGGTCCCCCCAATATTTATTTCGGGGCTTGTCCAAATTCGAGTTCGATAACTGATTTCGATCAAATCGGCGTGAATTGATTTTATTAATTTCTAGCTATTTTCAGGAAAGGGAAACTTGAGATTAAGCGAATTTCACGATCATTTTGTACGGCTTTTTCGGTGAAATATTCCAATATGCGACGATCGAGCTTGCTTCGGTCATTCTAGCTGGAGCACCTGGAAACCACTCGGTTCGTTACCGTAGGCGAAGTGGAATCGTTACACAGGTTACACCTATCGGGACTCGTGGAGGATCGGTCGAGTGTTCGCGTTTCAATCATCCGTTTCTCGACCGTTGCGTTGTCGAGCACGAATGAAAATTCTGTACGCCGCGCCGCACCGCGCCGCGCCGGTGCGGTGGTGGGCGATGCTGAATTATTTATTTTTGTTTTGCAGAGATTTTTTCCGCGCGGCTCTCGAGCGCGATAGTCGGCCCGGGATTACTTGAAATAGATACCGGGAGCAGATTCAATATCGCTTTTTTCCACGACCAACGGTCCGCTCCTCGATGGTGATTAATCGTACTTGTGCGCGCCGATCGCTGCCGATGCGTCGAATTAATTATCGACGTATGACGGGGCGAAACGCTTCCGACATCTTCGGTTTTGCCGCGGTCGGCTACAGCAATCAGCACGGGCAAGTCTCGGTATCGTCGATTAATCCGGCCGAAAAAGTAAATTAGTCACGTTCGGGAAACCGATAACGGTCGCGTGACACGCGTGGCGAATCGACGGACGATAGAAAAGTTTTAACGAAACGGCCGCGGCCGTGCTGCGGGCCAGTCGAAAGGAAACTTGCTCCTTTCGCTGCGTCTGTTTTGCACGACTTTCTTCTGCCGAGCAGACACGTGATACGGCGCAATTCAATATTCTTAATTTAGCAATTGACTATGATTTTACACAAAATTTCTTTCAGGTAAACACACGATTCCCTGAGCACATCGTATAATCCAATTATATTCCCATACACAGCATTAAATATATCTATTTATTTTCTCTATATATGTCGCCAAGGCCTTAATTAATTCACCGCCTTGAAGAGGCACGTTTTAGTCATTCAAAATGAGTGTGTGCGAAGAGAAGCGTGTTAAGACATTGATTCATCGTGACGATTGGTCGTAGCACGTAAGCTTATTAACGTCTCGAGAAGAGTATTTGACAACTAGTATGTACGTAGCAGTGCGATGATGGATTGCTATTCGCAAGGAAATACAGTTCTCCGCCATGAGCCGGTCGCGCCGGTGGAATAATAATTAGCGGCATCCGCTTGATTAATATTCGCCCGGGCTAATTATAATTCATGTTCGTCGGGACTCGTTCGCGCGAGTGATTGTCAATAGGCCGCGCGTATCCCGAAATTCGTGGGACGAACCCCGGTCGAGTGAATACATATTGCGCTTTCGGGCAACATGAAAGCTCCGTCGCGTCGCGTCGCGTCGCGTCGCGTCGTCTGTACTCGTCGGCTGCCGATATTAAAGCCTGCCGGGTGGCATACATTCAGGAGCAAAATTGAACCAATGAGTCCCAAAAATCTCAGGAAGCGTACGCTTTGACATTTAACGTTACTAGGCTGCGGATCTCTGTGCGAAAAAAATTTGTGGCATCGATTGCAAGGTACAGTGGCCATTTCTCTTCTTCCTTAACACGTTAACTGCCATGTCGGTCACATACGACTGACAGTGATTTTTCACTAGATTTAGACATTCATTTTTATCGTGACATATCCAGATAAACTGAATTTTATTGAGATCTTTAGAATTCAAAAGGGTTAAAAGAGCATCCCCTATTTAACATTTCTAGTTTCGCTTTCACCGATTAGTGTAATTTAATTAAATTACTCTGATTTTGTAACAATCTCTGGGTATGATATGTGGCAGTTAACAATCTTGATAAGCTGGAGACGATATAAGTTGAAATCATGTGGTCTATGAGCTTTTCTGATTTCGATAGACACATAATTAATTGTTGTTGGCTTTCTCGGATGTCAGGCTACCCGGGGCCAAGTTGAGGATGGATGTTGTATTAAATGATCGACAGATCGAATTGTGTGTTCGGTCTGCGTTCATTCGGACAGAAATTCTGGTTCGAGTTACCTTCCTCTTTGAAGGGCAGAGTTTCAGGTTGCAGATATAGGTTATGACGGAGGTATCAAGGTTTGCGCTTTTTATATGCATAACCGTCAGTACTTGGTACGTAACGCGATAACACGCGAGCCCGCGCGACACGATGCTTCTGTGCCTTTAATCGCAAGCTTAGATCCGTACAGGTGAGCGGATAACGCAACGCATCCCTTTGTCGCCGGGCCCGTCCCGGGAGTCAATCTTCATCGGGCCGCTCGCGTTTGAATTATTACACTTTATGTGGACCGCGTCCGGTCACCGGACGCTCGAAATTCTGTTGCCTTAATTAACGGTGCCGCCTCGTGAAACGTGGCCAATCTGCCGACCCACTCGTTAAATTATCGCGATACGCTTCATTAAGCGCCCGCTCCTCGATAAGCCGACGCTCCGCCCGAACCGTCGAATCGAATTCACCTGGCCATGGATTATTGGCTCAGAAAAGTAGCCCATTCGGAGAAATCGTGATTTATGCGAGCTCGCCAAACGCACGGGCATTGTAATTCCTGCGGTTTTATCGCGCCGTCTAACGATCCACGGGGCTTTTTAATGAACTGTTAATGGATTCCTTAAGCGGGTTAATTACACCTTGATGCGCAACAGATCATTTCGAGCCTACCGAACGAGTTCTTCGTCTCTCATTGGATGACAGTCCAATACAGTGCCGTGTTCCTTTTCATAATTCAGACTTGCCAGCTGACTGTTCAACAGTCGTGTCCTTCGACGTGGTATTCGAACGTTGATCAATTTTCGAGGAAGATCTGGTTAAGTTGGTGCTTAGCAAATTGGTATGCATCCATTACGCGTGCTAATAAGTCGCGCGGCTTCGGCGGCGTGCCGAAAGGCTTGTGTGTCGGCACGACTCGTCGTCTCATTACTTATCGTAATGAAAATGTAATTACGCGACGGGAGACGGAGCGCCGCGCCGCGCCGGCACGTTCGAACCAACGAGATGTTCCAGATTCAATCAATAAGCGAAGATAACATTTCGAGATGCACCGCGAGATGTTCCTATACGTGCCTTGCGCAACCGCGATCACTATTGGTCCCGCTGACTACACAATCTGGCGATCTAGATCACTCTCCGTTTCGAAGTCGAGGCTCGCTCTATCGATCCTGAAGTATCAGGTCTTGTAAGTAATGACTTTCCTGACGTATTTCTGAAAATTTTTCATATACACCATCGTTGTAGGGACTATCATTGCGTGTGTTTAAAACAGGGTGGTTCCATTTAAAAAAAAGTCACGGTGACCTTGATATCTCTAAAAAAATGACATAAAAACAAAATTTTTGTATAGCATCGTGTCAGCCCCATTGTACCATTCAACTTTGTCCTTACCATATTTTACGTATCTTTAGAAACAACAAAGATATTTGAGGTGCAAACTTTAGGTGACACCCTGTATTTTCTCGAAGATTAACACGGTGACTGCTGAATTTAAAAATAAAAAAAAAAAATAAATAAAAATAAAAAGTACTACTGCTGATTTGCTTCTAAAATCATTTAAATGTTTTCGTCGACTTCAACTTTCGTAGAATAATTTTATGTTATTTACAATTGGGGCGTGCAAATATGCATTGGAACTGTGAAGCGCAACGCTATCGATCACAGAAACTTGTTGACATAAGAGATAATTAATGTAGAGTTAAAATTGATCACATAATGACCGCAAAATTCCAATAAAAGGCTGACCTAAATGAATTACGAGAAACGCTAATGTTAATGAATTGACCGACGCGACGTGTTAACGATTAGGTATGGAAGTTTGCATTGCTTACGGGATGACTTAATATTTTGCATTTACCAACAGTTGCACAATCGGACTGTGAAAGTCGGTGGCTAGATCACACTTGTGACACATGCTACTATACTATGTGTCTCTACATCGAGACACTCGAGTCTCAAGTAATCCATCATCCCGTTCGATTCTAAGAGCAATAATCTGTCCGCAGCTTTGCTGAAATTTTCCGTTTATCTTCAACAAGTTATTACAAGACTCTGCTGACTGTGTTGCACGGAACCTAAACGTTTCCTGTCCCAGGTTACCCCGAGCGTCTTTTATCGAGAGTGCTGTTCCCTCTTTGCTTCGCTCCCATTGAACTATATCGAACTTCAAAGAAGCTGCAGCTTCAGACATCAAGATACACTGTTCACTACTTTCTTGGAGAAACATTCCGAGTTGAATTTAAAAGCGTCGCTGCCAGGAGACTGCAATATTCACGCAATCTCGAGCTTTTAAAAGCAAACATCAAGCAAAAACTTATTTTCTGCGTCAGGAATTATTGCACGCCGAAAGTAATGAAGCACAGTTGCCAGGAATTTGTTTGGAAAAACCCTTCCTCTGCTATATTATATAATTCAACGATGCTGTAAAAGATTGCTTCTACAGTCTTCTGTAACTTTTCCAGTTCTCATAATGTTGCCAATGTCTACGGAAAATTTCCCTTATTAAATGCTGTTTGACGATGCGTAAACAGGTGTACAGTCTGTGCAGTCTGATTAAAATTATTGGGAAAAGAAATAAATGTCTAGCATCTTGTAATCAATGCAGACAATTATATATTTGTCCTAATAGAAAAATTTCACTGTCAATTTTTTAATTTTAGTTTAATTGTCAATTTTTCCGTGAGGATTCACCAAGGTTTTCTTTACAATATCTGATAAAAAAAAAAGAATAAAGACTTATTTAACACGTTGACAGTCGAGTGTGTTTTTGCTATATAATCACATCGTATATAATATGTCTGCATATTTGAGTTTGTAATATTAAAAATGAAGATATTTTTCACTATTCTAACATTACTTGCATTCACAAAATGATAAAATATTTCACGCATTTTGATGAAGTTCGGTGCCGTGGACGTGTTAAAAAAGAGTGAATAAATTTTCAGGCGCCGTCGCGACTTTCGGTACACCCCGTATAATCGCGTCGTCTGTCGTATTCGGTTTCAGGTCTGATAACAGCGTGCAGGCTCTGAGATAACTGCGAAACAAGGCCGGTGGCGTTCGGCGAGCTCTGGCGAAACGTGGACGAGCCATTTACGCGATCCCCGGATGTTCGCAACGGTAATTAAGACACCGCGCAATTACCGCGAAGCTTTATAAATCGTGGTTATCTCGTTTGCCCGGAGAACTCGAGGAATCTCCGCCGGAAGTCGCGGTGGATGCAGAGGGCATCGAGGAGGATGGAAGAAGAAGCGGACGAAGAAAAATGGGGGTGGTCGAGGATGCGCTTGCCTTTATTTCGGAGCGCGCACTACGCGGTGCTGCGCTGCGCGGCGAGGCGAAACTCGAGAGGACGCGTCGACAGCTCCCTGAGTAGCCCGAGCCCACCGTTCACGGAATCTATAAAATGTCCGAGCTATTCAAACCGGAGAAGTTATAATGTTACTGAGAATTCCCCCGCGAGAGATCGTTATCGGCCGGGCAACGTCCGCGCCCGACGACGCACGTACCGGCCACGGTAACGTTTCTCCGTTTCTCCGTTCCTCCGTTTCTCCGTTTCTCCGTTTCTCCGTTTCTCCGTTTCACCGGCGGCGCGGCGACTGAACCCGACGCTCTCTCGTTTCTCTCTGGTCGCCGCGATACTCCACCAACTCCAGGTCTAAGGAGACCGCGGAGCCCGCTGATAAATGGACCTGGCTGAAATTTCAACGATAACTCCGTATACGATTTCTCATGAGGCCGTGCTGTCTCGCTCCGCGAGAAAACGCCTCCTCGTTTTTGTCCGTGGCCGTTCCTCCCGCTGAATTCTCCCGAATTCCCTCCTTCTTTCGACGTACACTCCCGTCGAGGTGAATCCGTGATTGTCTTTGTATTAGGTGTGCGAATAACTTCGGTGTCTTTTTACCCAATCGGTCGTAACTTCAGTTTAAATTATATCAATACTTTCCTCCCGCTCTCGTAAAAATTCCCCGTACGTGCAATGAATATCTCGACGCCTTAAAGAGGTAGCCAAAAATTCAAAAGCTTGGTCGTTGCGTCCCCCATCAACTGAACGAAGGAATACAAAAATACAGAATTGACACAGCGCCCAGCGGTCTACCGAATAGAAGAGAAAAAGTATGGTAAAGTCTTGATCTAACAATAAGCCGAATGGAGCTACACGGTCTCAGTTCGCCTATCCCCTCCACTGGGGGGCATACCTCGCGAGGAGCCAAGAAGCTCGCGCTGCCTCGGTCGCCGAATAGTATAATCCTCTCCTAATCCAATTACAAAACTCCTTTATTTTTCACTATTTTTTATGGGACTTTTCTTTTTTTGTTTTTACACGCGCTGTCCTTTTCTAGGTTCGGCGCGGTCTGTGGGGTCACAAGAAAATAGTAACCCTACAGATCTATGTCACAGACCCGAATATTGGGCCTGGATCAAGACTTTACTCTGTCACTACTTCGACACGTAATCTTGTATATCTTCTTTGCGAATAAAAGCTAAATGCTTCTCACTTGTTCATTGATTGGTGGCACATACAGCGAGTTACTTTAATTTTGCTGTGTATTAATTCCGGTTGTCATTGCCAATTATAGAATGTCGCGCTTCTGGAGGACGCGATCTAATCAGCAGCGCGTTGCGACGCGGACTAATTCTTCGATGGAGTAGAGGTGCAGAGAATTAGTGAAACATCCGCTGCGATTTTGTATTTCAAGCTAGATTAATCCTGTCATATATTACGCTCGGTGCGCTCTGCGTTTTGCACTTAATAAAATGGGTGTTAATTAACTAGAGGCGTCGGCGAACGGCGCGCGCTAATTATGTATTTTTAATATGTTTTTCAGTCCGAGCAAATATATCAGAGGTGTTTGTTACATAGTCGTTCAATCTGCGAGGTTAAAAATGATCATAACGAGAAGCGTGTTTGATAATAAATCGTCGAAACTGTTAGAGCCGGCAAAATATTTTATGCGCGAGGATTGTTAGATAGAAAATTTTAATTATATATATAAAAGGATAATGTAAAAATACGGTAGAAAGTTCTGTTCATAGGGAATTTCAAGTGCTATTTAAATATCATTTTTATAGTGCGATACGATAGTTATTACCGCCCGTGGATTTTATGCATTTATAACAAAAACAGCCAGGTGAGGCACTCTCCGGTGAAAATATCGAAAGAGCCGTTGCTTCTTGCCACCGATACAGCGAGAATAATTATTTTGCATGAAGATCCGCAGTCTAGTTAATCGATACTCGTTATGACAGGATAATAAGTGTAAAGCCAAAAAGAAAAAAAAAGGCGAGAAACACGGCAGAAAAACGGTGCCGCGTTAAACTAAAACTATGCTAGTAAATTAAATACCGGCGCAACAAAAAGCAACAGACACGGCTTCATCGGGCGTCGTTTCACCGGGGATATCCGCGCACTCCATATTTCACGGAAAAGCACTAAACGTCCGACCACACGGACAGCAACGAAAATGCAATTAAACGCGGCTCCGGCTCGCAAACTAATAGCTGGTTGACTATTATAGACAAGTTTCACATATCTCGTGCAGCGATGATCGCCGTGGACGATTTACGGCGGGGACCATAGATTCCGCAGAAGCTGCGTCGGACTCATTAGTGAACCGAGCCCAGTTCCGCAGGCTAGATTCCGCGCGGCCATCTCGTCGGGTCCAAAAAACCCCGGGATCGTACCATTCTTCTTAGGACGGGGCGATATGTGCTCCGAACCGGCCGAGGATCGTCTGAAAAATCAATTTCGCCGGGTAAACGCGTCGGTCGCGTGCTTAAAATTTCTTCGCGATGGCGGAATCCGGGAGACGCTTCGGAATGTATCGGAATCGTTATAGAAACGTATCGGAAACGCTTTGAAAAACGTGGTTCGAGCAATTACGATTTTCAAAATTTGTTTTCTGAAATTTTTCTTCCCCCTTTAACGGAAGATCTTTAAAGTTGGAGAATTCTCACAGGAAAAGCATTTGCGAGGGTATCCGGCAAGTAACGGTTCTAGTAGCTGCTCGAAAACTTTTGCCGAAAAAATGCCCAGTGATCCTATTGATCGCGTTCGCGAAAGTTTTTCGCCCGGACGACGAGAGGGATCATTCGAAAAAGGAGGAGGGTCTGCCTCGTTTTCCATTTATTGTACGAGCGACGCGACGGTGGGATCATCGACCGTGCTCGCGCAGAAGTATCACTCCGAAACCTACTGGCGCGGTTCGGAACATTTACGAACTGTGCTTCGTTAGTATAACCGCAGCAGTGGAACGTGATCCAATCGTTCCTCTCTTGTTGCCGTGACTGCGGACGACGCGGTGCACCGGCCGTTGCATTTCGAAACACAATATCTCGCGCGGCGCGTTATATGTATGCACGCGCGTACACGATCGCTCCGGTGAATCGCTGACGGTCTTCTTGACGCGAGTCATCGGGAAACGTCGAGGAATTTCCTTTCTACTGTCCTTTAATCGGTCCGGACGCGAACGACCACTTTTTAAAATGCTAAACGATCCTTAACTCTAAGAATAATTGGCCCAGGAGAATAATTGAATAAATCAGCCGTTCATTTTGAAAGTGGCTCAAGTCCATCCGTGGCTACGCATCCGAATAATTATTTCTAGTAAGATCAAGCAGAAAAAACCTTGAAATCCCATTTAGATAAAAATATTTCGAATTTTTACTTTTTATTTGAAACGCTGCTCTGCAGGAAAAGGCTTGCATGTTAAACAGTTTGACGTCATTCCGCGCTGTCAAATAAATAAATACACAAATGCAACTGAAAATATATGCGCCAGGAGCTTAAGTATGTATACATGCCGAGATAATTTATTCCTGCATGGTCGATTGTTCGTTCGCTGGGAAAAGATTAATAAAAATCGCTCGCCTTTACATTTGCGAGACAACTTTTACAAAAGCAACATCCGCAGATGAAACAAATCTCGGCCTGTGATCCGCACGCAGATGGAGAGGAAAAAAGTGACGCGACAGTTTCCCCGTCCGCTGATCCTCCAGAAAAATGGCGGACGGCTGATCAATAATTATACATGTTCGAGGCAGTCTCGCAGAACGGTAAATAAGTAAGAGAACATTATTCTCGCGGACGCCAGTGGCGCGTCTATCGAGCAAATATTGACGCAAGAATGGTAGGCCTTTAACCGTTTGAGTGCGGCGAAGCGCTATCGCGCTTCACTTTCTATGTATAAGAAAATTCTCCGCACTCAAACGGTTAAAAAAAAAAAAAGGGCGCCGTTCGAGGGCCGGATCCGCGGAAAGCCGATCGAGCTAATCGGCTGTCATCTTGAGAAATGTTTTCGCAAATGCCGGCTGATGCAGCTGTTGCCTGGTCCCGTATCGGGAAGGAATGATTACCAGGCAGATGCCGTGGGAGATAGGATCGGAGTCGGACTGTATCGAATAGAGAACAATCGTTCCGTACAGGTGCGCCTTCGTCTTATTCCGTTACGTTGAATTGTTTTCAGTGGCGCTCAATATAGCCGAGGCGCGGGTAATGGTGGCCGTATCTTCGCCGGCAGCACGATGCGCTCCGCCTATTAAGATGCCCATTAAGTGTCGAACGTCGGGCTACATAGCCGGCTGAAATATCGTGCCGTGTCGGAATTGGGTTAACAGTGAAAAATACCATCGTCACGACGCCACGCGTTCGACCGTGGAAAAGGTTCACGTTCGCTTGTCACCTGTGTAATATCGCTCCGCGCCGAGCCGAGCCGAGCCGAGCCGAGCCGAGCCGCGCCGGGAGAGCAGCCACGGCCAGATTTCGCGCGGAACAAAAGGAAATATCGCCGCGCCGAACAACTCGGCCGTTGATGGATCGCATTAGAAGGTAATTGAATATCGACGCGGGCCGATTCAATCCACTGTTAGACGGAAGATGGAATTTGTAATACGGTATATATGTATAGTATGTAGCTGCCTTCTCTATATAATTGCGATTTCCTGAGCCACTTCGCAGCGACCAGCGCCGATATATATTATTCCGAACGTTTTGCCGTCGCGCAGGATGTCGCCGCTTCTCCGTAATGTGCCAACGAGATCAAGAAGAAACAAACTTTCTTGCAGAAGGATGCTCGATCTAGGCCACGCCTGGCCAACTTCTTCCTTCTACCAGTGTACAGGTTCCCCCACCATTTCATATTACCCTACCACATGCTTTTATCTCTCCCTCCTATATAGGTTCCTAGGGCCCCGCCCCCTTCTCTCATAGTCAGGTCTGAAGGCAGGACTCGATTGTGGCCCGCGAGCCACCAGTTGCCCAGACCCTGATCTAGATTTACCAAAGCTGGGAATTATGGAGTAGGGGAGATCGGGGCTGAAAGGAAAAACAGATAAAACAACTGAAAATTATTGCATACGAAGTGTCCGATTTTGAAATGCAAATATTATGAAACGTTCCGATCATGTTGAGCTTCATAGCTGATTCTAAAGCCTTGCCTTCAATTTTTATATATCCTATATATTTTTTTAGATATCCAATTTCACTTTTGAATAAAGTTTCCCAAAAATGTTGTACTCGCTTGAAAGGCGTGATTTCAGACGTGATTTGAAGTAACTTTTTCCTTTGCGAAAATGTTCTCCGTGCCGTTATTACGGAGTTATCACCGAAAAACACGGACCAATCACAGCGCGGTTCCAGCTGAAAGCAGCGTTGGTATTGGCCGAGCCGAAATCCGTCCGCATAAGTCGTGCCTTAGTCATGAGACACAGGATATTGATCACGTCTTATGGCAATGTTCTCTATTCGACACTCACAGATTATATATAACCTGAGATTACGGGGTTTTTTTCTTCCCATGTCGCGTAAGATCTTATGTTCCCTCCTGAAAGATTGTGGATTGTGTATATAATGTCACTATCACGTTCATTACCAATTACGCGACTCCAACCGATATGTACCTATTAAGTTACCTTTACGTTAGTATAAGGTTATTATTGCAATATTATGTATGTAACAAAGGCTGCAGAATAACCTCTTATAGGAGGTTACAACTGTACAATAACAAAACAAAAAAAAAAAAAGAAAAATGGTTTTCTGCAACCGCGGTTGTCAGTTTCGAGAGACACACCGGCCACAGGAAGAGAACGTCGGTGTTACGGGTTTCCGCCGACGATGAGCGGCAGTTAAGTAATTTTTGTTCGCATTAAAGAGCAAACAACTCATCGTTCGAGTTTAGAGTACTTTTCCGCTGCTTGAGCGCAACGATAACGAGCGGCCGTTTAACTCGCAGAAAGAAAAAAAGAAAAGGATCCCGAGAATGATGGTGGGAAGCGATCGTGGCCATCGCTGCGAAAGGCGATCAGCCCATTTTCTGGCTGGTTAGTTATTCAATCGAGAAGCAGTCAGACTCACGGCGCGGCGCGCGGGTAGGTAATCCGAGCGTCGGCCAAAACGGAAAACAGATTGCGAGCAAGGTCAGGTATCGTTGGTTGATTCCGGCGCGGGATTACGCGCCATTAAAGTAACAGCTAGGTTACCGGCCGGTGTAACAAGACCGGACAATTACCGCGGCATTACCTTCTTCGCGGAATCTGATTCCCCGGTCAGACGTAGGCTTAAGCTTCTAATATAAAATATCGGGCATCGTTTGATCCCTTAAACCTGCCGCAGCCAAGGCGAGTTCGATCGGTACGCGTCTCTCTCGATTCCGGTTTCTCCCGAACGGAAGTTCGATCGAAGATCTTCCTCGATCTAGTTCAAAGTCCGCTTTGGTTGGAGCTCCTCGGATAGAAGGTTCCCGCGATTATTGCTTAATTTATTTAAGCCCCCTTCGATATTCATCGCTCTCAAAAGCGTTGCGATATCCAGTAGCCGATTATTATGAAAATGGGTCTCCGTTCTCAGTTTCGAAAAGTTTGAATGGATAACTGTCCAACTTATTTTTTTGTTGTATCGTGAAGTCTTGAACACGTTCGAACACTATTTAAAGAGAGCGAGACGCCTGTAACGCAGCAGTTTTCTACGACTTTTTCAATTTATGTTGAAAATTAAGGCTGTTGATCGTAGCTATTACGCGCGAGGCTCGTTAGCAGTTTCAAGTAGAATAAGCGTTGATGATCAGCCATTTCTTAGCGTTCGCAACAGTCTTCGTTTCACAGGATCTAGATCGTCCATTTTTGATTGTATAACATTTTATTCCTTACGCCTGGAGCGCTGAAGAGTAATAATTTACCGATTATA
This sequence comes from Seladonia tumulorum, assembly GCA_913789895.3. NCBI lineage: Eukaryota > Metazoa > Arthropoda > Insecta > Hymenoptera > Halictidae > Seladonia > Seladonia tumulorum. The sequence goes on from OU565268.1 coordinate 17,679,990, forward strand.
TCAATGATCAAAGCAATTGTGGATCATAGTTATTGCTCGCGGTAGTATTACTTGCGGGGCTCGTTAGGGACCCAAGTAGAATGAGTGTTGATGGCCAGCCATCGCCTAGCAGTAACGTTCATCGACCAGGTACAGGAATTTCACAGTAATTCCATTGTTTAAGAAATTGTAACCCAGCAGTGTTTGACTTTGCAGAACCTTTGTTGTCTGTCTTCGATCACACAATAATTATTGGACTGCGGATTTTCTGCATCTATGAGAAAAATGATATGAAAAATTTAACGATGTCGTTACGTTATTCTCAGCTTATGAAAATTATCAAAAGGAGAAATACATTTTCATTTAACTTTGGTTTTTTATAGTCAACTTGGACAATTTTTCTTATTTTTCCACTTACATCTGTACCGAGAATTTTTAGATTAAAAAATAAAATGGGTATCTCGTATTCCCACTATATTAAGAAGAAAATAATAGCCTCCCCCCCCCTCTTTTATAATTATCATCAGGCCGATGATTATTCGAGAATCCATAACAAAATAGACTGGTACCGCGACGGTCGGTGCATTTCGAGTCTGCTCGCCCCAAAAAGCAGACTTTAATTATCGGCAAATGAACATGCGCCATTTCGATTGCTCGGTTGGTGTACCGCTGCCGGCACAATTAATTATCAAATTTTTCTTCGCAGCCGTTTCGAATACAATTAAGCCCAACCAGATTGACGAAACAGCGAATCGCGTGCGCGCAATCTCGTACCGGCGCGGCGCAACGTGGACGCGTCGCACAGGGGAACACCGTTGACGAATGAGAAAATAACCCATCGCTAGTAGTTCATCACCTATTTCATCCGTCATCCATTTTCCGGGACTTCGCCTCAGATCGACATTTTCCAGCTATAATGCCGGCGAATAAACCGTTCCCGTTCCCGCGTTAACACGAAAATCACCGTTGCCGCGCCGCGCAATGATTAACACCGAAACGATAAGGTTGAAATGATGGACGAGCCAACCTCCATCTAGAGTCCGGCGTATCCTGTCGATTAAAAGTTGAAGAGCATCGACAGCTGTTCGAACGTTATCGTTTATGGTCGCGAGAGCATCTATCTCGACGAAATTACCTGCATCCTCTGCCACGCGTTTTTCATTACTTGCGCATATTTTCCGAACGAGACTGGCGACCCCTTTCAGATCAGTATGCAGTGGTGAGATATCTACTATATTAGATATCTATTATATATTATGTCTATCTATTATATTTGTCTGTTCGATATCGAGAGTTTAAGTGTCGTTGAGTGAAATAATTGTATTATCATTTCGACTTGTCCCGCACACTTGTGATATTTATTTGTTTTTGCAGAGCTTTTACTTAATTCCTCGCTATCCACCGATCAACACTCTAATCTATTTGAATCTATTTGTTTCATTAAATCAGTTGTTTGGATTGTGAGAAATTTCTACTGTTTTCGATTGAGCAATCATACCGAATGTACGGTTGGCACGATATCGCTGGTTAGCACAACGTGAGCCATAATTTCACCAAAAACGGCGTAGAACTGTGAAGTAATCTTATTGGAAGAAATTCCGGATAATTACTTTGGAAAGTTTGTTAGTTCAGCTATCTAAATTGTACTTGCGCCCGACAGGATCCAATGGGAACTGGGTAATGTCTTTTTACATGCTAATGAGACACTCGTTGCGCTATACTCGACGAACTTCAATTCCGTGTAACACAAAGGGTAGAACGCCCTCGCCCCTTTCGCAATTACTTTCTCCTGTCGACGCGATGCGATACTCTTTTCGACAGGAAGCTATATAATGGTTCTCTTATGTAGAATCACTTTGATGGAATCGGTTATCGATCATGCTCGTGTAGGCAGCTATCTTTCACTCGGGCATTTCAAATTACGTAGCGAAGACGCGTTTTTTTGTACACTACTGATCCAATTACAAAACTTCTTTATTTTTCATTATTTTTTTATGGGACTCTCACCAAATTATTCCAACTAAACACGATATCGTTTGAACTGTATTTAGTGGTTTAATTGACGGTGCATAGTGCACCTCGGTCGACGCGGTCACAAGAAACCAGTAGCCGTACACGATCTATGTCACAGTGGGAGGATTGGGCTCGGATCAAGACTTTACTGTACATCCTGCGCTTCTAAACAATCTAATTTAACAAGTTCCGTGTAAACTAGGACTAGGACTAGGTTCGTGGACATCGCATATATGTAAGCGTGACGAGCATGTCAAACGTTACCAGAGATTTTCGGAACGTTTTGACAGAAGAACGAATGCTCTGATATGTAACGAATGGAAACAAAAGCACGTAACCACAAAGTCTCCATGAATCCGAACAAAATCGGACACGCTGTTCGCGATGTGTCCCCCTCCCCCCACCCTCCACCACCCCCCCCCCCAAAAAAAAAACGAGACACCGTATCGAGCAAGTTTTATTTTAGGGGTTCTCGAACTGTTCCGTTGTCAATATTCCTTGCATCGCGTGACGGGCCGCGTTTCGCGCGGTACACTTACAAATACGATGTATTTGTCACGCGGGGTGACGCGAGCGAGCCCTCGGACGAACTTCGCCGTGCAGAATCGAGCCCTGCGCGGAACAGATCGACCATTAATATCCCGGCAACTTTTAATCGGCCTGGGCGAGTCGCGTTCCCGACAATTTTGTTGTCGTTGCGGGCCGGAATCGGGCCGCGGCGAATTCGAGGCGCGTGATTTATCGCGCTCCGCGTCGTGCCGCGTCCGCCGCGCAGCTTTCGCCTTGCCGCATGAATTTCGGCCGACAGAGGCTTCCTGGTGCAGTGTTTACTCGATACATGTCCAAAACACGAGTCTAGCCAGGGACGTATATCGGCCAGGAGATACTCTGATCCACGACGAAAGGTTGGAAAGGACAGCAAAGCTCTAAAGGTTCATTGCTCCTCACGGGGTATACCCCGCGGCAGTGGGGACAGTTCTGGGACTTTTATCGGCTAGGCATTTGGGACATAGAGTAAACAGACTGTAATTTTTTGTCTCAATTCCGTAAAACCCTGTAATAAGTGGTGAAATTGATGGGGACACTTGCCCCACCATTGGGCAAGTTGATACGGCCCCTATTTTTTATTTAGATACACTTTAATATCGATATTTGACCTACATTATATTTGTCTCGGTGCCAATGAATATTTTAGATATAATTTTGAACCATTCTTCTAGGAACGCAATTAAATAAAGAAAAATAATCTCGACGGTAAGAGACTATATATAAACAAAAGGACAAAAAAAAATTACCCTCTTTTCATTCGGTTTAAACTTGGCAAACGACTTGAACGTTAGAGGCGGCTGCGTTTTATATTGGTCGCAGCCCCCATGTCGTGCAACATTTGCGCGCGTTTACCGGCTTATTCGCGGAACGATTACGTCCGGGTCGAAATTCATTCTAAAGCGATATTGACCGTAAAACTGGCCGGTGTTCACGTTAGAAGCTCTCACGCGGATGAGCATCGAAGAGCACCGAGATAACCGGTGCTCGTCCAAAATTGAAGCTTTCGCGTCCGGCTTTACGATTGCCGGTTGTTCTTTCGCCGCGCCGGTCTAGAAACCGGTTCGGCCGCGTATCAGATCGAGAAAGGGGGAAAACGAACCGAACCGAACCGAACCGGTGGTCTACTGCCGCTACGAGGGCAATACGATACGAGCCGTTGTTGCTGCCACTGTTGCACCGATGCACCGATGTCGGAGCAGAAATTCGCGGATTCTACGAACGGAATAACCGGTACCAACTCTTTATTCCCCGACCTGTGTACGAAAGGTTCGACGTGGAAATTTTGCTGTTCCAAGTTCGCGAATACGCCACCTGCATAACTGGCAGCCTGCGCACGATTCGATCGCGATCGTAAAGTTCAAAGGTTTCGGATATTAGAGCCCGCGGGAGCTGTCCGAGCTTTACGACCGATCCCCCACCCGTTGTCAAGGGAACAGAGATGCTGAGCTTTTCGAACGCCTGCACTCCGGTACAATTAATTTACGACAGCTTCCGAGGGATCCGGGAACGGTGCTAAATTCTGCGCGGTCGCCCAGTCTTGCGAATTGCCGGTCTAGATTGAAATTCGAAATTGGCGGTTACGCTGCATCCTGCTGACAGCGGTGAGATATCGGCCGAGTAAAGCAAAATTCTGGATGAAACAGGGTACCTTAACCACCCTGCAAAAATTAAAAAAAATTTTTATGATTCGTCGCGCTTCTTTGTAGATTCTTCTCCAATATTAGCCGCCACTGAACAATAAAATATTAAGAATAACTAGTGGGGCACTCGTCTCGTCTCGGAAGAGGTTACCGGCCCTCCAGTACCTTGTCACTGACCCACTTCCTTTTTATTATAATATAATTGACTTACCCCACTCTTGTATTAAATGGCTCAAATCAAAGCCGTGCTCCTCAAACACCGGTAACGTCGATATTCCTCGATAAAACCGGCACGAACGAAAAGGCAGGAATTCGGCAGGGTTCCCGAAATTGTCAATTTGACGTGCAACGCGGACTACGCCCGCATGAAAGTTGAACGGCCCGGCCCGACCCGGCCCGGTGGTTGGCAGAACGGGCAGCAAGGGAGGCACGCACACGGTTACGTGCGAATTTTTGTTTCGCGGCCGTCCGGCACAGTTCCCGAACTTCCTATCTGACACAATTACATCGAGAGAAGTTCAGATAGTTGCTGCCGGGGCTGAATCGGGAAATTGCGGCGTTCTTGTTTCGCTTACAATATAAGGAAATGTTTGACGCGTCCCGGCGCAACAATGCTCTGTCGCGCATTGAGAACGGAGCCGATTGTCGCGCACCGGGAACGCTGTCTCTCGCTAAATTCAAACGCGAGAGGAGAAGGAGGACGTTCCCCGTTCGCGATTATTATTCCGCGTCAATGCGCGCTTTTTCCACCGCTCTGTAACCGGATTACACGCGGAGCCCGTCCGCTTGTTTATTCCCCTTTAATTTCCTGCAATTCGAAGCGAGCTTCGTGCCCCCGTTCCTTCTTTTTTTTCTCGCCGTGCAAATATATATATATTTCCTCCGGCACCCCCAGTTAGGTCAGAAATTAATTTTCCAAATGGCGCAACGTTTAATAAACAATTTCCGAGCGTCTCTGCTAAATAATAAACATTTTCCAATCTCGGCGCGACGCGACGGGACGAGTTCGTTCGCCGGTTTCGCCGCGGCGACTGTAAAAAATGATTAACGGTGAAGGCACAGCTGGAAATAAAAGACACCGGGAGACGTATATAATATGCTCGACGCTGGGAATATGTAGACGTCACGGAAGCGTTACTTTCGGAAAATATATGAACCGGCATTCGGTGTTGTTTTCTGTTCTTTTTTTTTTTTCCTTTACTCCGAGGTTCTGATCGCGCCGGGGAGTTGGCTGAGTTTCCGTCCGGTTCTTATTAATTTTTGTTTCGCCGACCAATTAAGCCGGCCGGGGGAAGGATCGAGCGATCCGCGGGATCACGTACGATATTGCCTGTCTAGGCAGTCTCCGGGGCAGGGTAGATGGCTACAAAAGATTTATCAAACCAGTTCCGCCGCGATTATCGGCGGAATGAATTACGATCCCCTCGGCCGTCCAATCTCTTTAAATCTCCTCGTGCTCATCACACGTTATCGGTGTCCAATACGTTTTCCACTTTCAAACTGTTTACATCTATTTGCTCGCTATAATTTAATGATTTGGGTCGGCCGCCGATCCGAGACCCCGATAAAACGTCCCGCGGATCGGCGAATAAATTAGCGCGCGCGCGCGCTCGTGTAACGCGCCCTATAAATTATCCGGCGAACACATACCGCGACGCTCGATTACATTATTATATTATTAATAACCGTAATTCGTTCGCGAAAATTAATACTTCGTCGCGGAATACGCGTCGCCCGGCAAACCGGAACGCGTCACTCGGATTTCGACGACGGACCACGCACCGTGAAATCCTGCCCCGGGGTGGCAGTGTAATTTGCCCGCTTTGCCTGCTACTCTACCACCGTTGTTATCCTCGCCAATTTACTGCAAATTGGTCTATCGCGTTACCGAAAATGTAAAAACTTGTCTCGACATTTTGTAATCCTCGCCGGAACTCGTTCAAACATCCTTTCTGCGACGTGCTTGGTGCCGACAAGAAGCTTAGCGCGTCAAAGTGGACTTTGGAAGTGCAATAGCTCGCTTGATTTGTTTAAACTATTTACTTCCAGTCTTCTTCGGTTCACAGTTCAATCGAGAAACGCATCCGATGTCGGTAACATTCCTAATGCGATTACATTATACATATGTCGTAGATTTAAGCGTGTTTATTAGGTTAAGCATTCGCCGTTAGAAGTTGCCGAGTGCTCGCGCGTGTATTTACATTGTAGCGCGGCCGAGACGTTTGATCGGCCGCGACAGTTGGGATCGATTTCCATTACGCGCGGCCGAAACGTTTTAGCGGCCGCGACAAACAAAATCGGCTTCTTTGTAATGCGTACACGTGGACGGAGTCACTCTGCGGAGTGGGGAAAATAGGAGACAAAGCCCTCGATGGCCCACGATCGGGCGGCAGATTTTGTTTAGCTCTCGAACTATCAAGATCAGTGTCTCCGCAGAGTGAATCGGTCAGAGTAACTCGATAACTCGATATCTCGTCAAAATGAAACGCGCGAATTCCGGGACGCGTCACAACGTTCGTGATACGACACATATAAGACACCCTGTATAGAAATGAAATGGAACATAAAAAAAATTGTCTAAAAAAATCGATTCTAAACTAAACAAGAACACCTGACAGTTCGTATAACGGAAGAATAATGTAAGGGCCAAGGGTAGTGACTTTTTCAGAGTCAGCAGGCACGTAAAACCATTTTTCTCCTACTTGTGTCGGTAACGTGGTCACTCTACCTTATCGTCCATTACGGAGTCTTGACTCTTAATTAAATTCCTAGCTTCGATCTGTATCGATTTGTACAATGAACAGTGTTGCATATAGATTGCCTGAGATTGTATTATTTAACACTAGGATTACGGATCATTAAAAATGACTGTTCTACATTATTTTATAAAATTAACAAGAGTTTATCTATCGAAATTTTTAGCTATTCCTTTTTCCAGCATACAGGGTGTCACACATAACACTTTTCACGATTTTTCAAGTACTTGCGATAATCTGACAAACAAATATTTTCAACAGAAGTTGATCAGTTTTCGAGTGGCTATACATTGCAAAATTGTTGCGTCCGAGTGACATCGATTCTCGATCATGCTCGCCGGTTCCAGGTTCCAGCGGAAGGTGTTCGTTTCCGAAGTGAAACAGGGGCGTTTCCGTGAGCCGTGGTCCAGGGTCTCGTTACTACATCGTGAGCGTCGCGACGCTTCAGTTAGTTGGCACTTGTTTTAATCCGGACCAATCAGAATCCCGGCCGAACTACTACTAAGTGACGCTTTTCACTGTGCCACTGGGGTAGGGGAGGGGGGGGGAGGTAACTTTTCCCGGTACCCGAACAATTCCAGCAACTTCTCCGGTAGCGAGAAAGCCCTCTGGCCTTTCCGTTTCCCTGACTCTCGCGAGACCGGCCAGATTTCAGTCTTCGTCTTCCGGTTACCTCGATCTCCCGGCTCTGGCTTCGTGACCGACCGGTGTCCTTCTCCTTGGCCGACTCGCCGCGTTCCTCTCGCCTTTGTATCGACGCCGAGGTGAAGCCCGAGCCCGAGCCCGACCCGACGAGTTCCGAGACTGTTTAAGAAAGTTTCCCAGTTGTGCGCCGACGCCCGCGGATTCTTCCTGGCCCCGTGACAATCAACGGTCTCCGGCTGTCGTAGTTTTTGCACCTCTCTATCCTGGCGACGAACGATTCCCAGGGACCCGCTCTCTTAACCCTTTCGCTACGGATAATTTTTGTCCGTACCGTGCGCGCTGGAAATTCAATCGCAAAAACGACCAACATCGAGCACCAACGTTCTTGCCATTTTTAACATTAGATCTACCAAACCCGTCGAACGACGGGTTCTAATATTTTTAAATTTACAATTATCAACACATTCGTGACCAGCAAATTTTTTCCATATATCGAAATGGCCAGAATGCAATAAATCCGAAAAATCAATACTGACAACGAAAGGTGAAGGTAAATTTTCGCGATCGTACTTGACCACAAAACTGAAATTTTACGTTGCGTGTCTTCGTTTCCGTGGTAATTAAAAATGAAACGGGCTTCTTTCTCCTCGGGCACGGCCATCATTCCGGTCGGCCTTGTAAAACAATATGCTGTGCTTTCGTTCGCGTCACGTACAGGCTCGTCAACTTTTTCCTGCGGGTCGCCGGTAATTTTAGAGTTACGTAATTTATATCGACCCGTTAACGAGTACACGATGGCAGAGAGATAATTTTCCTTCGGCTGTGTCCCCCCTCCCCCTCTCTCTTTCTGTGTGTGTGTGTGTGTGTCTGTCTTCTTCTCCCGATTTTTCTCTCTCGCCTGTGAGAGCAAAATAAAACGGACCGACGTCGGGAATAAATTTGCTAATTGATGCTTCCGTGCGGAATTTATTATCTAGATCAATTACGGTCGATACGGAATAATTCCCGAATAATTCCGTTCGCGGGACACAGAGAGACAGTTGTTGTCTCCGTTCGATGGCCGTGGAGCGGGCTCGGGCATAAAAGTGAAAATAAATATTAAATTACACGGATCAGGAGCCCGGGAGCCACGGGTGAAACGGACGTCGTAAACTGCTCGACTCGTACGTTTTCGAGTGCTCCGCAACTGCAATTCGGGTCTCGATGTTCCTGCCCCTCGAATCCGCCGGGTTAGCCGATAATCATCGGTTTGCGTTAATGTTGCTTGTACACGCGGCCCACTCCTGTCCGTCAATGCCGGGATATTTATCAACGCGTAAGGTAAATCTCGCCGGGTGTCGCACAATTAACCGGGGGGGGGGGGGGGGCTTGTATTAATTCGAATGCAGGACAATAAAAATAATACGATCCGTGTAACCCGTGTGAAATGTTGCACCTACTTCGGACGCAACGGCTGTCTTCGCTTTAATGGACAGGGGGCGTGTAATGCCTCGTTTAACGAGCACCGCCTTAAATTAATTCATGCAGCCCGGCACTTCCGGCTAGACTAAAATTAGCTCGGTATTTTTGGCTAATTAATAAACTCACTCTTACTAAATGTTTTACACTGTCGTGTCAACCGTACACGGGGGACGGAATTGTTCGTCGAGGTTTTAAAATAGAGTTTTACGTTAATATATTTATTGTACAAAATTTAGGATCTGTAAAATGTTTCGTGGTTCATGTATTTTTTTTTCAATTTTTATTCATTAAATAACTTACTTTGATTTTATGGAATTTTCGAGATTTCCAGTTTGGCAGTCAAAGTGTTGTTAATCCAGCGTTTCTAACTGGTGAGGAATTTCAAAATATTATACATTCCTAAAAAAAAAAAAAAAACAGTTAGTATTGAATATGACAAAACGGACGTGAAGCAATTCTGCGTGCAGAACTGTCGAAAATAAGCAATACAATTTTTTGTTTGACAACCTCGTTTTCGAGAAAAACGAGTTTAAAGATCCGTCAGGTTCGCGTGCTGTAGTGTATGCAAGGAGTAGGATCGGCAGGCCATGACCAGACGTGTCAGACGATTTGTATTATGGCCCGCGTGTACACCGAATGTTCAAACTCGATTTACAGGAGAACGAAGGGTCAAATGAACAAATTTATTCTTTCTTTTCGACTCACTTTTGCGTGTAGAATTACTTCCCAATCAATTGTCCACGGTACAACCTGTACGTCCCAATTTTGGGAGCATCCACTTCGTCCGACAAGCCTTGCGATCAAGCAAACCGCGGGGACCACGACGGTGGAATTGGCAAAGAGATTAAAAATCGCTAAAGCAATTTCCTCGCAATCCGTAATCCCGTTTGTCTAACGCAAGATCGCCGGCAGTAACCCGCGTTGCTTTCGATCGATACGGGAAAAAATCGGCGCGATTTTATCATCGTTCGAACGGCGTTCTTTGTCGGCGCAGGGAAATGAAATGAGATAACACTGGCGGCACGGGAGGGGGAGAGGGGGGAGAGGAATCGCAAGAACGGAATCTCAGACTTAATCATACTTTCCCTTCCCATTCTTTCGACAAACTAAAAGAACCTTATCCCGCTATCGGGGCCCAACGTTTACGTAATGATCCTCCGTTCGCTCAATTGTCTCGTACCCCGAAGGGCTGCGTCGATCTTGCCGATCTTTTATTACTCCATATAATGAACCTCTCGCTCGGACCCGGCCAGCCCTATCGATAAGAGCCCGAGAGAGTAGGTAGTCGTCCGCGAGGCGAGGAATTGCTACGAACTGGTATTTCCCGCGCCGCTGCGCGCGCGAGTCAGAGAGAGCGTGTTTTCCTTTCGTTGCCGGAGCTTTTCTTTTATTTTCCAGGCCGGACGAACGGAACGAACGAATGGAATCGTTATCCCGAGATACTTAGCTTAATGAAGGGTTAAGACACGCGAGACCAGCGGGAAATAACGTCGGAATGCCACGGCCCTGATGCCTCCCTCGGATCGTACGCCTATCCGGGCAAACCCTGAAATGGGCGCAGCAGATCCTTCGAGTCTATCCGTATACGTGTACAGGATTTCACGTCGACGCCGACGTGGAACCGACTGACTCGCGAGGTAATTGTTGCCGGCTCTATAGCTCCGAATCAACCGTATAATCGCCCCTTCGCAAATCGAGAACCGGCGCTGATGCAATTAACGCATTCGGCCGAACCAGTCCGTGGTCGATTCGCTTCGGTCGACCTTGTTCGCAGGACCGCATCCTCTGATCAGGATCGCTTGTTTTCGTGGGAGGACGCTCACCGCTTTCCAAACAATGATAAACATAACTCTTTGTTACGGGGTACTGTGAATTCTCGATATATAATATGTCAACAACACGGATTTTGCCAGCCTCCTGTATCGTCCAGGACACTTGCGAAATATACAAAATTTACTTGTTTTTTCCTGTAAAATCTAAATATGTAACGTTTTATAGGGGGTTCCATTTAAAATTATAAAGGTACCCCGGCCCTGTTTAAAGGGAAAGTCAGTTGAATCGGTTGAAAATGAGACTGTCATATGGTTTAGATATCAAGGATTCTTTGAGAATGGAAAGTATAGTGTTCGAATGCATTCGGAAGTATGTAGAAAACTATAAAAATTTCGTGATCGACAGAAGTCGAGTTTATTAGACCAGTCTTGGAACTTTTCGAACGTACCAGGTGTAGTCGCGTCTAGAGATCTCGTAGATCATTCAGCATCGGCTCGTTTTATCGGTATTTCCGTTCGACTATTCAACGACGTTAAAGCATTAGCGCGTTTCCAGCAGCTCGGTTGAAATTGCTGGCCGACAGAAGCCGCGAAAAGTCTCGCGATCGTGTTTCGACATATTTAATCGGCGATAATCGAGGAAAGGGAGATAAACGGGGTAACCGGGGTGATCGAACGCGGCGGTGTCGGTTTCCCGTAATTATTGTAGCGGTTGCACCTGCGATCTCGCGGCGACGATAATAACACTGCCTAATCCGCGTGTCAAATTTCATTCGAACGACACTGTCGCCGCTATCTAATTATACGCGGAACCGATCACTAAAATTACACTCGCGATGCCCGCGCTGCGACACTTTATCGCGTTACGTCATGATTTTCTAGATCACACTGGATCACAGATTTATTTTACCTTGTCGGACGAATAGCCGCGTGATTTACGGCTCGCGAATTCCACCGATGTCGCGTGATACCGAGTATCGACTTACAGTCGCTGTTGGACGGGAAGCTCGTTCGTGGACGTCCATTATGCGCAGTCACGGGAATGATGATTGTGAATCATCTTCGCTCGGTGACGAGCTTGTCTACGCGAGAGCAGAATTGGCACTTTTGATTTTATTTTCACTTACCAGAAAAAGCGTTGTTGGTAGACTAAGGATCTCCAGGAGAAATAAAAATACAGTGATTCGTTTATATGTGTCGCCAAGGCCTGGATGATAAACGTCGCGGAGTTATCCCCAATACCGCGGGGTATAGTTCGCGAGGGGTGCCGAAGCTCGAGAGGCCTTAGACGCCAAAGAGTGTAAGCATAACGCGGTTAGGGTATGTTCTTGACATGTATCGAGAATTCTAAAATAAATCTAAAAATATTCTGGAATACATATTGCAGTCCCTATTTTAATATTTAATCCTTGGAACGCCAAATGTTTGAGAATTTCAAGTGTGAAATTTCAAGCGTGAATTTTTGGTTACTCATGGAGGGTCAAATTTATGTTACATTCGAGAAATTACTAAACATTTGACTATCGTACGAGGTATAATATTATTCGATCCGATCTTTCCCTGTTTGGTTCTGATAATAAACTTGCCGAATTGTGAAACTTGAAATCTCTTCGAGTTTCGGCAACCATCATTCATTTTCTGCTAACAAGGAGCTTCTCTCCTTCGTAACGGCGCTCCAACGAAGCTTGACGCGCAATTTGTTTCGGCTATAAGAAGCGAGGAGGTTCGCGGTTTTCGCTGAGCGGCCCGCACGAGGGAAATTATGGCGACGTTTTGTGCGCGGAATAGCACTGCGGGACACGCGGTTGACAGGAAGTTTCAAGTGCAACGCAGCGGTAATTGTCCGATAGTTGTTCCCCGCGAAAGATAGTTTGACGTTCAGGTCTTTTCGCCAGCGCCGCCGTGCGCGCGCCGAGGAAATTGTTCGGGTGTTTCTTGAACAACACCGACAGGTTAGACACGCTGTTAACAAGAAGCTCGAGGTTTCCCTGTTTCCGCGACATGTGTTCAGGACCGCCTTATCCGATAGTACACTGTGCAGCACCCGTGTAAAATGTTTTGCTCGAACAAAATTGATGTTTACGGCGAAACGTTGCAGTCAATCGAAACGGTCTACACGAAGTCAGAAAAAAGGACTATCAAAACTTGGCTCAATAGAACTTCGCTAATAAAACGAACGCATTGCACCGCGACAGTTAGTGGTAAGAAGAACGGGCAGAGTATACAGAATTACGCTGATCGGCGAGAGGTTAAAAGCACAAATAGGAACAACGCAATAGGCATTGACGGCGACGATCATTACATAGTTTACAGTATTCCCGTTACGAGGTCGGTATTAATTAAATTGACTCCGCAGCGATCAATACCGGGAGGTGGTGGGGGGAGCATATTCTGAGAACTCGTTAAAATACATTGATTCGAATATATGGCGGGCAATCGAGGAATTTATTGCGAGCGGTCGGTCGAACCGTTTCAACGTTGCAATCAATAAGCCGCGACTCGCCGAACAGAGCGGGCGCTAGCAACAAAATCCGTTCGCCCGCTTCTTTCTATCGTCGACAATTAGTGCTATTTATCTTGCCGCAGTTCCAACGAATTTTGACGGGAAACGGTTAGCAAACTGCGGAATTAATAACGAAGAATTATTAAGCTTTCAGCTGCAGCGCATAAACCGTAAGCGATATTCGTTTCTGCGCCCGGGCCCCGTATAAATTTCGACGGGGCTGCGTCAAACGCGATTTATCATCCGCCGCTGACCGGGGGGATCGGATCGGATCCGCTCTGCCCTGCTCTGCTCGGCTCGGCTCGGCTCGGCTCAGCTCGACTCCTTCCGGCCTTTATCGGCTTCTCTCGCCTCCTCTCGGCTCTATTCGGATTGGCTCAGTTCCTGTCGGCTCCCCCCAGATCTTCTCGGCTCGTCTCGACTCCTCCCAACTCCGTTCGGCTTCTTTCGGCCTCCCGACTTCTCTTGATTTCTCTTGAACCTTCTTCTCTCGACTCTTTATAGCTTTTCCCAGATCCCCTCGGAAATTGAGGGGAATACAGTTACCCTCTCTCTGTCATTACCGGATTAGTCAAGTGATATTGTGATGCATTCACTGGAGAGACGAAACGCGACACGTGACCGGAACGTGAGGTTCAGAGTGGGAGACAAGTCTCAATCCGGCGACGCCGCTTCCCGGCTCTGCTCGTCCTTGCTCGACTCTTCTCGGCTCCTCTCGTCTGCTTCGCTCGGGCCGGCTCGTGATCCCGAGCGCCTTATCGCGCCGAAATTCGTAGCAATTTCTTGCGTATCGACGCGCCGCGGCTCTTAACTAGAATATCTATGTTCCCTAGCAACTTTACACGCTCCGGCGCCTCGGTATAAATGAAGTAAAAACGGTGTACCTACCCGCGCGAGGCCGCCGCCGGCGATCTCCGCCTCGCGTTTTTTCCCCTCCTCTTTCTCGCCAGGCTCCCTACCTCTTGCTCGCTCTTTTCATCGTGGCTGCGTGTCCGTGCCCCACGGTCAGTCCCCCCCCCTCCCTTCCGATCTCCCTTGGCGCACTTTTTCTACCTTTCTTTCTCTTTCCTCGGTTTTATCGGCATGTACAAGGTGTCTCGTAATACGCGCGGTCACGGCGACGTTCAATTTTCATTTTTTTCCCCCGAGATAAATACAAAGCGATAAATTCCGGTCGTGAGCACGGCAGTTGCTTTGATGTGATACGGCGTATCGGCTGTCCCATATCGTTATCTTCTAATTTATCAGGCCGCGTCGACTGATTAGTAGTTAGCTTTTTGTGTCGCGACAGGTCCCGCGATTGTCCCTTCGATGTCATAATTTAGTCGGGCGAGGTAGCGCCGTTCGTTTCAGTGTCGGTTGCCTTGTTTCGCGGAAATAAATTGCGATGTAATATATGTACTCCGTGCGATATTATCAGTCGATAAAAGTAATGATAGAGGGAACGCCTATTGTCAGCCGCGGACGGAACTGTAAAACGGTGACTGAATATTTATATTTTATATTGGTTTTTTTTTTTTATATAAATTTACCCAGTCTTATTGTCTATTTCTATTCCGAACACTTTCACTTTTCTTCGAGACATTTATCTATCGACTCCTCGGTATTAAAACTGCTTTCACCGAAAGTATTCGCAGCGAACTCCGTTTTTGCTTCAAAATTCACGGCGTTTTTTTTTTTAAATAATTACACTCGACACGACTTCTCGCTAACTGCGATTCTCATCTGGCTTCGCGATTCTTGGAAACGTTAATTACGGACACGGCATCGAAGAACGCCCCTTCGAACGAACAATTGCAATATCTGTTGCACAAGCAGAAGAAACTCTTCCTCGCAGCAGAGATTTTTATGGTTTCCAGTTGTCGATTCAAGCTGCAGATTGAAAACGCACCCCGCCGTGACTCGCGTTTCCAAGGAGGTCTATCTCTTCAGGGTTCCGAGCGGCAAATTTATCGCGAACACCGGGCCCTAAGTATCGCGGAGCACCCTGTATATATGCGCGGCTAAGTGCACACTCTTTCTCCCACTCGCGATGCGAGCCGTTCATTATCTCGTTGCCGCGAAGATATTTATTATGAACGATCGCCGGTTGTCGTAAATAAGAAAGCCAGAACGAAATACAAACAAACGTGATTGCCTACCGACGCAAGAGCCACGATATATCTTGCGGGGTGGCGAACGGGGGCGGTAATTATGTCGATGTGCGCGCACTATGCCGGGACACCCCGCGAGATTTATGACACGCTTCGACGCGGCTCTGTAGCGTTGCTTTTCCTATATGCCTGCCTGTCCGTTTCGTTTATTTTTCTGTGCCCGTTGTGACGCGCACGATGCACAATTTCGCCGGCTGATTGATACGCCACTGCGAATCCGTTGGTATTATAGCGTGTCTGTCGAGAATGCGAGACTGTTTAGGTCAGTGCTGCTCGACATGCCTATTAGCGGGCAAGTAACTTGACGGAGTGGTAGCTGTGACAATGCGTGCAACATATGTATACATGCAGGGGCGTGGCTTAGTGCTCGTAGGGGCGTGGCGTCGTACTCTCAGGGCGTGACTCAGTGCTCGCAGGGTTGTGGCTTCGTGCTCGTATTTGGTATAAGTCAGATTTTTAATAAGAGAAAGGTTCTCCACTTAAATTACCTAACGGTTCCAGATTTGTGGGGACTGTTCCCGAAATCCCATTCGATCTCGGGTGAATACCAACGGACAATCATACAGCGCGAAACATTTAAATAAATTGCGGTGCGCAAAAATTCGTGGGCAGATTTATCGGGTGAAATCGTGGTGGCGAAACGAAGTCTTGTCGTTGCCGTAATCCGGCGAGTTGCCCGTATCGCTTTTTCGGCGCATTATACAAGCCGACGGAGGCCATACGGTTCCGCGGGGGAATTAATTAACTTCCAGCGCATTCTTCTCGACGAGGAGGCTGCCGGAGGAGCTTGGAAGCGGCGAGGACGAAAGAAAACGAGGTCTCGCCTTGGAGAGAAAAACCGGAGGATTATTGCGTCCATTAAATAATAGGGAGTTCAGCGTCGTCACAGGGGGGGGGGGCGACCAAAAACGATGCAAGGGGATGGGACTTCCGTTAGCGTGGGAGTTTTGCTCGAATTAAGCCGGATAAATCCGTCGTTAGCGACGGAACGTATAGGCCACGATCAACTTGCTTCGTCGCATATAATCCGTCGATGAGCAGTGAATTAGAACGCCCACCGATATTGAAATACGAACATCTCGGGAATCGTCTCCTCGGCAAACACGTATCCCGCTGCGGCCCGAATATGCGCGACGGAATCGATAATAGCTTTCGACTTCCGGTGGGGATCCTGGAACGATGAAATCGCGCGACTGCGGAAACTTTTATTGGAAGCTGTAGAACTCTGATGGATCCTCGTCTCCCGAAATTTGAACGAAAACCGGGACTGTGTCGACCCGCTTCCGAAGACATATCGCCGAACTGGTTTTTAATAACCTGAATAGAAATCGGGCTGGTATTGAAACCACGAGCAAAATCAAAATGTCGGAAATGAAGTTCTTCCGTGGGCTTCTATTTTCGTTGAATGTTTAACGTGACCTGTTTAGGTTGCTAGCACACTGTGGATTTTAGGCGTTTATGGAAAAAATGAACAACTCAAAGGAATTTAATATTACATTATTTACAACCTATCAAAATGATTATGAGGAGGACTCTCTCCCTCTTTTTTTTATTTATGCGGACAATTTTTATTTTACATGCAGATTCACCTACTTATCGGTAGACTGCGGAGACCGCTTAAGCCATTTATGGCTTACAAAATTTTTTAAAAAATCCGAGAACATAAAATACGATGGAACTTGGTACGATTTTTTGTATTTTGGATCTACAAAGGCTAATCCCACTAAAAATAAAATTTCACGTGATTCTAATCCCTTGACTGTTTACAAAAATTGCCCTTACGCTTCCAACTGCTGCTACTTCTCTAATAATCGATCATTTCGTAAATTCGTACGCCACATTGTAGACAATACGCTCCTTTTTGCTAAATGACCCGAAATTTTTCACTTCACAGGTTCCAGTACTTCGCAATAATGGCGGCCATCAATCGATGTTCCAGAAAACGAGGTTTCGAAACAAACATATAAATCCGCCATTGTGTAACATTTTTCATTGAAAAAGTTTCAACATACAGAGTTGCAAGCTACACTTTTGTTCCTCGAACAATTAGAATTTTTCATTTGGTGTGTCGGAGCTGAATCGAAGAGAAATATTGAAGGAATTTACACGTCACAAACGCAGTATTTAATAACTTTAACAAGAGTACAAACTATATAACGCATTCACACCGCGCCATACTCGTACCAATCGCCATTTTCGGCTTCATTTCGCAGAGAATCAGGACAAAATACAGCTCAATTTGCAGCTGGAGAGCTTCATCCGTGAAACTCATCGAACGGCATAAAAATGCTTGGATTCCACGGCGTGCACGTCGTCAATTTTTCGCCTACTTCTAACGCTTGCATTACCAAATATCTGCATAATCTCGTCAGCTCATGACCAGCGCGTGCTAGATCGCACTATCCTCTTTTGAACGAGCCTTTTCCCGGCGAAAAATATTCTCGTATAAGGAGGAAAAGTTGAGGTACGTGAAACCATTTTTCTTCTAATTTCGTCGGTAACGGAGTCGCTCTACCTTATCGCGAATCTACGGAGTCCTGGCTCTTAAATAAGGGAAGATTAGATTCGCATCTTCTACGATATGTCCGCCGTATGTAAGTCTTTTGTTTAACAGTGCCCTGCTTGCGAGGCGAGAATCGCGCAGAGTTTCTTATTGGCACAATTAACGACGCAACGATTGTTTGCGCGCGAAGGGCACACTCGTTTGATACGGATACGGTATTCTTGCAATGCCCGCGGACAACCCCTCGAGGCAGTTTTCTTTCAAGTTCGAGATAACTGTTCCCGACTCCTGTGCGTCGAGAGCACGTGAGATAGAGAGAGAGAGAGAGAGAGAGAGAGAGAGAGAGAGAGAGAGAGAGAGAGAGAGAAAGGGTGAGGGGAAGGGGGTCTCAATATCGCGTACAAAGCAAGGATTAACCATTTTCATTACGGGGCAATGAGGAGAACCGTAACTGGCCGCGATAAAACATAACCACGTAATTTATAAATACCGTTCCGCGTCGCAATCAGCTCCCAAATACGCCGATTCCGCGCGCGTTCCTCTCCAAGCCTTTAATCGGCTGTAAACGCGGCTAACGAGTCTGTGTCCCGACTAAACCCGTTTTTCATCGTTTCTCCAGTTGCCACCAACGTCGTCGACATCGTCAATGGCAATGGGCGATTCGACTCGACGCGCCGGCCGAGAAATCGTTCCTCGAATTAAGCGATTCGTCGCACGAGGCCGCACGAAATGCCACCGGCGTAAAACATTCTCGGTGCGTTACCGTGCCCGCGCGGTGTTACACTTTTTACCCATCGCCAGATAATGACACTATTCGGGCAAGTATTAGGCGAGTATCCCGATAAAGGGTTCAAATTTTTTTAAAAAGGTTCGTACCTGTTAACGAGTTACCTGCATGTACCGAGGAAACGGCGCGACATTTACAGTACCGTTTTCCGGCGGCCATTCCTTGACGCCACCGGGTAGCGAGCGCGTGGGGCAATTTTTACGACAAACGCCGATGCGTAATTGCATCCGCAACGCGTTTGCCAAGCGGATTTATCGTCGGAATAAAAACGGTGACCTTGTTATTGTGCTTCGGGGCGGGCCGTGCTCCTATTTACATCCATTCCGCTCGGACCTAGCTTTCACAGGATACCACGGTGTAATTTAAGTGCCGTCCAGGACCCGTGCCCTGGCATTTCGCATTAACCCATAAAGGATTTCGCGGGTTCAGTGGTAACTCCCAGCACTTACTGCACGTTTCTCCCAGCTGACGTGGCTACCAGTCGATGCTGCTGCGATCGGGACCCGTTCAACCCGCCATCCAGCTGACTTTTCAGTCGAACGCGATTCCGATTCCGATTCCTTTTTTTTTTCTTTTCGTAACACCGCGCTTCCCAAAGTTTTATGCGTTTTTATAAAAATTTGTATGTCTTCCCTCATAAATTTTTATAAAATTATGTGTTTTTATTATATAGCACGCGTGCACGCTGAATTTTTATGCCTCTATTTATAAATTTTTATAAAATTATGTGTTTTTAGTGTATAACACGCGTGCGCGCCGAATTTTCAAGCTCGATTTTCTCGAAATCAAAGATACGTTTAGTTGATTTTTACTGCTTGATTCACTTTTACTGCTTCTTTGCGATACGATCGTTGGTATAGCTGCTACATCAGCGTGTTTTCCTTAAAAGTCGGACAATAGCCAGCGATGGAGGGACGGGGGAGTCATTTAGAGTCGACGGATCGGCAGCTTCGATACCGATTAAGCGAATCGAACCGTTTCCGTCCGCCGACGCACGTTCCTCCGCGCTTTTAGATCGCAATATGCCCGCGTACACCTCGCTCCTTTTTTTTCCACGGGCGGGCGTTTCATTTTTATTCCGCTCGTTCCTCTTCACCTCGAACAACCAGAAATTTGCAGCGGGTGGAGGGGTTGGGGGAGAGTTAGGGGGGCTTGGGAAACGGGCGCGCGACTATACAAGCCGAATCGCCGCGCCGCGCCGCGCCGCGCCGGTCGTTTTTACGAGAAAGCTATTCCGCTGTCTGAAAAGTTTCGAGCTCTCGCCTGAGAGAGCGATCGCGCATCAATCTGCCGCGCTTTTGTCGGCGGAACGTGTACACGGGCTCCCTTCGTCCTTCTCGTCCCGCACTCGAAAACTATAAAAATACCATTCCCGGGGATCAACCATTGTTGTCTCCAACGACACGCTCGATGAAACAGCCCCAACGCCGACGGTCCAACGGAATGATCTATCAACGACGATCGGCCGCGGTGAAAAGCGTGAACGCGGATTTGTCTTTTCTATATTGCCGGCGCACCGCGCCGCGACCCATAGCGAAGCTGACCCTATAGTAATGTTGGGCATTGCCGCGAAATTTCCAAGTTCAAATTCGAGAATTTGGCCTCATTGTCATGAAACTGCGCACCATCGTCCATTACGCTCCACAGTATTTTTACATTTCGCAGCGCCAGAGTAAATCCTCGATATATGTCCACGACAACGGGAGACAGACCCGAGCCGTGTGTGTTACGGTTATAGCCCGCGGTAGTGGGGATAATTCCGCGACGTTCATCCTTCAGGCCTCGGCGACATACATGTACACAGAAATGTATTTCTT
The DNA here is from genome assembly GCA_913789895.3 of Seladonia tumulorum. NCBI lineage: Eukaryota > Metazoa > Arthropoda > Insecta > Hymenoptera > Halictidae > Seladonia > Seladonia tumulorum. The sequence continues at coordinate 17,700,568 of OU565268.1, forward strand.
CCAAGACATTCGGTATTAAATATCTTTCCAAGCCATTGTTGCCGTAGAATCGGGGTCGGTAAAAATATGTCTATATTTGAAAAAAGCAATTTGACCTTCAAATAACCTCGAAGACGCCCGAGAAATATAAAATAAGGATAGGATAGCAGTATTTCCCCCTCGGAACCGTGAAACCTTTGTGTTAAATATTTTTCCCGGAAACTGCGTTGTTTTCCAGATATTTAGACGTGAAGTTTTCCGATATACGATCGTCCAGTCGTCCTACACGCTCGCCCTACTGTGCGACTCGCCGGCTGCAGTTACGCGCGAGAACGAATTTTCGCGCCAGCGAATATTCGAAAACGTTTCGGCCGTGTCCCTGGGGAATCGGGACGCGTGTTCCGATTGTGGACATGGCCGTGATCGAATCGCGGGCCGCGGACCTGTTACTCCACCGCGCCCGTTGCGAAACTGTATTTTTGCTGGAGAGCCGGCCCGCGTCGAGCGTGTCGCCAATGCGAAGATTGCCGCTTCGAATTTGTACACTGCCCCGGGAAATTAACGCGCGCGCTACCTCTCGTTGATCATATGTGGCTGACACAATTCCTCGTTTAACTTGAACATTTGCTTCTCGCATGATACAGCTCACAACTGTGAACATTGTTTTGGACGTTACGTATCTTAAAATTTACCTTAAAAGAAATAAATACAGCGAATTCTCGATATATATCCGTAACACGAGTCTTGCCAGCGACCTGTATCGTGCAGGAGACATACCCGAGCCGAGCTGTTACGTTTACATTCTCTCCTGAATAGACTAAATAAATGTTTGACATAAGGTTTCTGTGACCACACTAATATATGTAAAATCTAAAATTGACCAAGTCAATAAAATGGAAACGGTTGAAATACCATCGGAAGATCTTCCGTGTATTTTCAAAGAACGCGCAAGGCGTCGCAGAGAATGGAGCAGCGAGCTGGCAAATGGGATGGCGAAAGATTAACGAGGGGAAATTATTTGAACTTTTGATTAAAACGATTCGATAAAATGAAGTGCACGCCTTTCTTTCGGCGACGGTAAAAAGTACAGATACGAGCGAGCCTGTAGCTCAGTTTTATGTAGATAGACTCGGGTTTGAAAGAATTCTTAGCTCGTGAAAGAGGCAAAAAAGAATTCAAGATAATGCACAGACCTTCGAATAAAGTTTCGTTCGTCTTCAACAGGTGAAGAAGTCTTTTCTCGCGGCTGAAGGATTTCTTTTGTACCTGGAAAGAACCAATTGTACGCAGTCGTAAAAAGGTCCCGTTATACTTGAATAAATTGTTACAACTTTTTAACGATATCCACGTTTAACAACTTTTCATTCGACGACGTTCGACGTTGCTCTCAGCCAGTGGGACATACTGTAGGGGCGAGAAACTCTTAGACGTATCGGGTTTAATATGTTTTATTTATTTTGACGGCGCGTGTTCGACGGCGAGATTTAGACTAGCCGCTCTCGGTCGATCCCGTCCTCTTATACTCATTCGTTCGTACATTGTATGGCGGTTTCGGCAGATCACCGAAGGGCGTCTTTGGCGGCCGCGGCGTTCCGCCGAGATCAGCGGTTCTTTTGGCCGGCAACTACAATATCGCCCGTTGCCGCCACGCTTTGCCGATCGCACACGTGCGTATCCCTACAATACTACAGAAACTTTTGAGACATACTCTACGGTAAAGCTTCGATCGAAGCCGAACGGAGCTACACGATCTTAGTCAGATTGTCTATCCCCTCCAAAACTTCTTTATTTTTCATTATTTTTTGTGGGACATTCATAAACTGTCTGCATTTTTCTGATTAAAATGCTGTGAAAGCAATCGTAGACCAAGGAGTTAAAAAATTCAATGACATTTTTTATATCTTCCTGAGGATATGATATAGCCTCTAAAAAAAGAAGAAAAAATCTGGTAATTGCTACAACAGAATTTAGTACGTACATACTTGAGAGTTAATTTTCTCGAAAACAGAGCCTCAAAAGAAAAATGTTTATTTTACGTTTTCGACTTATTTTGTCACGTCGAATCAACCCTCTCCACGGTTTCACCACCGTCTATAGCACAACTTGTTACTGGCTTGAAAATACAGGTGCCCGACGAGGAAGCGTTCGACTAATCGCCACGTTGAGACGAGAGAGAAGCTGTAATCTATGTTTAGCCGGGAGAAATTGACCTTCCCATCCGGAAAGCATCGGCGCGAAAATTCGTCTGGTGGCTAATAACCGTGAACTTCCACTTGCGAATCTTCCGCGGCCTGCCTTAGAACAATCGGCCGCGGAAACTTTCTAATAATCGCTGCTTTCACGAGGATCCTTCGCGAATACGTGCGAACGCGTTCCATTAAACGGCGATAGTTTTCGTTCGATCCCGGCCGAGCCGGTGAAATTATAGATCCCGCGGATCGTTTATCGGCGTGGGTAATCAGAGAACCGCACAATACCTCGCTGAAAACGAAACGCGACTGTGTCGTTCCGTTCGCGCTCGTTCTGATAGGTCGCGTTACACGGGGGGTCGCGTGTATTCAATCTCACTGTGATTTTCGTATAATGTTAACTTCGTATCGTCAATGTCCGCGGAACGGTAATGGAAACATCGCATCGGCGGAAGCAATTTTGAAACGCGTAGGACAAATGCGACCTATATGGAAAAGTAACTGAAATTGGGAAAAGAAAGAAAGTGATTGAATAACTGCTTTAACGCTAAACCTACCGAGCATTAACAGTATCTGGTAAATATTGCCTTATAAAAATGGCAACCCTAAATTTACTGAGATTGTCCAATTTATGTTGAATTTATTCCACTATTTTCCATAAATGAATGTTTATAATTTCAATAATCGTAAAATATAAAACCGGCCATTTGATCGTGGTAGGTTTGGTATTAACGAATTTAATATTACAAAAATAACGATGGATAACCAGCCAATCGGTTAAAAGTATAGTGGATAAGATTTAATAAAAATGCCCGCTAGAAAATGTTTTACAAAAATTCGGTGCAACCTGAAGAGTATTATTTTTGTACGGTGTATCATTAAATAGGCGTGTTCTGGACTGTTTAAAAATGGTTTATTTGTTATTTTATAATAATTCCAAATCGTTTGAATTTTTTCAAAATTAGCTATGTTACGGTTATGTATTACTTCCTTTGTATTCTTGCACACGTTTCAATAAAAGAAACAAATTTCTCCATTTTTAGCAAGCTTCTGGAGCCAGGTGTTCCATAACACCTACCTTTGCCTTACACGCACAGAAAACGTGTGCACGTTTATCCAGTATACGTCAAGAATGAAGACGCAGCATTCTAGCCTGTTATCCATCGAGACGCTTTCTTCTCTTCTCTCTTTTTCCCTCTCTCTCTCTCTCTCTCTCTCTCTCTCTCTCTCTCTCTCTTTCTCCCTCTTCTCCTCTCTTCCTTTCAATTTTCTGGCTTACTTTTACCGGCGAAAACGATCGTGTACACTAGCTCGCGAGAATTCAGGAGCTCATTTTTGCTGCATAAACTGGGATGCTGATGCGACGTGGATGATGAAATGAAAATTTGAAAATTTATCGTCGATAATTGCATCCGAGGAGATGAGAAGTATATACTCGGAGAGGTTTGGGTATACCAGCCAGCTGATAGCTGAAGATGAAGTTTTTTAGCTGCCTTCATTTTCCAGCAATCTATACAATTATTTATTTAAGTCTCCTAAACGACAGCGGGCCACAACTTAGTTTATAGATTAACAAAACACCAACTAGTCAGTCCAATTTTTCTCAAGAACGAATCCAATATCTCTTGTGTTTGTTATTTCAATTAAATCAAAAGACAACACTCTGCATTTATCCCTGGTGAGTGTGAGTTTGAACCAGCTGAATTTTAAAAAGTTTATTATATCCAATAATTCGCAACAACGTTATACTGTTCAGCCACGTCAGCTGAAGCCACGCCCCTCCGGGCATAAAATCACGCCACTCCGGGGAAAGGTTGCATGGATTTGTTACATGCATTGCCACAGCTCCCACCACTTCGGCAAATCAGATAGAGCAGCTCTGAGATACAGAGTCACAAAAATACAACCATAATTAAAGAACGATGCGTTTCCAGGGGGAAGCATGTGTGACAATTAACGAGGACGGTATAGTTTTAAACCGATTAATGGGAGTAGTCTAATTTCCGAAAATTTCCAGCGTCCTAACTGCTCGGATATTTCAGAAGATTGAGAATGAATGGCTCAAAGCACATACCGGAGTTTCGCTAACTGATCCTGACGCAACGTTCCCGTTCGCCATGAATGAAACCGACCGTTTATTCTCGTTTTCCCGTTAAACAATTTAATTAGCGGGGGGTCGCGAAAGAACTTCCGGTCCCGCGTTTCTCGAAGCTCGGTTCGCGACTTGGCGAAACTTCTAATTGCCAACGCGGGCCCGCGTTAACAAGCTGAGGCGTCGTTGCAGAAAACGCAGATGGATGACGGGACGGAGTGTTGTTGAAGCAACGGTTCGTCGATTTGTTAAGCTTTCCCCTGCAGATAATCGTCCGTCCCGTAGATTTAAGGGGAGGCGTCCCTATGAACGGGTTATTTTGTTTATCAATTTTCATTAATTTCTTGCAAAGAGACCGATGCGTAAGTCCTTTCGGCGCTTTAAGGGTACATTATTCAGCTTTATAACAAGTGAAAAAGATTTTTGTGATAAAAAAATTATAATAAATAGGTACTTTTCGAGGTTCAAAATGGTGCCTGTCGCAACGTCACTGCCAGTTATTTGAAACAGATCAACGAAATTCTTTTTTCAATTTATTGGACAATTGTAAGAATATGAACCCCAAGAATGGTGTACAAAATTGCATATATTAAAACTGACGGCACTTTAGACAAGTGCGATTCTCGCAATAAAATTGTGTCTCGTTTGTTTTACGATAGGTTCGTGTTCTAAGAAATGTTGTAAACTAATAGTTTTCAAGTTATTCCCGCGCTTTAAAACGGCAGATTTAATCCCGATCATTATTTTAAATGGGAAAATTTGAGCATCTCCGTCGAGCGTTCCGGCAGTAAAATATTAAAAAAAAATTCGAAAGGAGGCTAATCGATTGGGACTGTGAGCGATTCATAAATCAAGCGCAGAAATGGGGTTTTTTACCCGATTGACTTCGCGCAGCCATTACAGCTGCTTAAATGAAAATATTTTCCTGTTCCATTTCGGTTAATATCGAATAAGTTAATAGTTATTCAAATCCCTGGATACACAAGCAACAAAAGCGAACAGAGAAATCACTTTCTTCTTGGTTTGGGAAGTTGTTTTTATCGGCGAACAACAGGAAACGAGAGTTAATAGATATTTATTTTTCTTACCGAATAGTTCTAACGCGTTGAATATAATAAAACAGAATTCACTTTTCAATTCCATCGTCTATCGCTGAAGGCAGGTATTAAATGGAAATTTATTTCTCCTCTCGATAATATTGATAAATTAGATACGATAAAACAGTATTTTTACTTCTGTTGTTTTCTATACAATTCCGTCGTAAAGCCTGCGATTTAATCTTTAACGGTAATTACTTGCGGATTTGTGTGCAAAATAAAAATTGTTAAATTAACCCAAGTTAATTGCATGCAACGAAAGTTAAATGAAAATGTATTTTCTCTTTTCTCTCTTGTCTTAAGATTTCTTTTGTGTTTGACCTACTCGTCTAGGTGGTTAAGCACCGGTACGTTGTAACGGAATCTTTATTTTAGTTTCGGAAAATTGGAAACTCGTCTTTATACACCGACACGGTACACTCGCAGAGGACCAATAGCGTCTCGGCTGAGAGTCAAGTTGAACCAAGGTGTGCTGACAGTTCCGAAAGTGAAATTAAAGTGACCGAAACCTGACTCCGATATAGTTTCCCCGCGCGCGTTTTCGTACTCGTAGTTACTTAATGGAATTGTTCGGAACGCGATTATCAGATTCCAGATTGTGTAGTTCCGCGTCCAGTTATAATTTAGTTTCCGGAAAGTTGCCGACTATTTCCGGTTCTAGCTCGGCGTCCACCTTGCTTCTGGACAAATTAATTACACCGTAGAACCGTTCGGCAGTTCTCTCTCTCTCCCCTTGCTATTCTCGCGCGATCGCTTCTAACCGTATCCGTCCAAGTAGTTTACATTTTCCAAGAAACTGAGCAGTTCGATAAGGCTCTTTGACTGTGGCTTAACTCAATCCACGGGACCGGCTCTGTGCCCGTCTTCTTTGAAGAACGGATCGAAGATTTTCTGAATTTAATACTTGATCGATCCCGCCTTGAAGTCGTTAAACGCGCCCGCGAGCATAATTGTTTCTTTCCGTATAATTACTGCGAGTTTGCAGAAAGTAATTTTATATAGAATCTGCAGGTGCAATATGAAACGGTAGAAAGATTGAAATGATGTAAGAATAACGGCGTATTATCAAATGTTTCGAGAGAAACTGAGCCTGCTCGCGGTTAGGCTCTTTCTTTGCTGACTATTGTGGACAGTAAAGGTATCAAGATAAGTTGTTTCTTTTTAATTTTTATATCGTGAAAGACAATTTTTAAATTCTAATCTTGAAGAAAGTGGCAGTACTGCACAATAATATAATAACTTACATCGATAAATATAATTTAGAATTTTTGAAAAGAAGTTCGCTTTAATGTACAAGTTCGTACATTAATGCGATATACCGAATGTATTCATCAAAGTATCAAAGTTAAAATAATGCAAGAACAGGGATAACACAACAGGAGTAAAAATAAATGAAAATAGAATTTTATTTTTCGACACCTGCATACAAATTTTCATATTTCCTAAAAAAAAATCTATGATAAGCTTAAATGAATAAATGATCTCTTTCAACCCCTACGAGAGGGTAAACGTCGAGTTTCATCCGGTTAGAAGAGCCCGATGAGAACTGAAGTCTGTTACCCGTGCAGCCGCTTTTATAGTAGCGAGGTCCCACCACTCTTCTTCAGCAACGGTGCGTAGAAAGTTGCGCGAGGAGCCACTTGATCGAAATTATTTCTCCGACCATTATTATTTGATAAACCCTTCACCTCTGCGGATAGAATTGTCATAACAGTTTCATCGCTTGACCCGGCGCCGAGGAAATTTTATTTCACGTCGAGAGAATTATTTTCGCAAAACGCGACTATTCCTGCAACGTTTAATCAGTCAACGAGCGCTTTTGCGTGGCGAAGCTTTTCCATTCAACCTTGGAGCAATCTAATAACTCTTTCCAGTTTTGCAATTACAACTGGCGCTCTTGATTTCTCCGTTTCTCGAGAAACACGAAGCGAACGACTCTAAATGCTTTCGAGAAAGAATTCTCGTTAAACGATCACTACGTGACTGTTGGTATGTCCAACATGGCGGAACCCTTAGCTGTCAAAATCTTACGCATAACTTTTGACCTAGCGATCTCCTATGACTGAAACTTGGATTTTCGGCATTTCCTCGCCAAAATCTGCAAGACTACATAAAATAGAGTTAAAAATTTTTGGTTTCCCAAGGCGAAGTTTAACACCCAGTTCTGTACAGCATCGTCTAGATTGAAAACAGGAATAGCAATGACCAAAACAATTTATCCTCCATTCTCTGGTTTCGCTTGCGCATTCAATGTAAATTGCTGAGGTCCACAAAGCAGTGGATCCGAAGGATCAGGATCGAAAGACGAACCGAGTTCGCGGAGCTCGGAGGTAACACGGTTAGCCGACTCGGGGGACCAATATTTCCGAGCGACTACGGAACAGCAATCCAACCTAATTTCGAGGCATCATCGTTCGACGTGGCATCGATTTCGCGGATTCACGGTTACACGTACCTCGCGATCCGGTGTAGCGTTTACGCGTCGAGTTTGTTACCGATGCTATTCCCGTGGAGCACGTAGCCTGAAGGGCGCCGCGCGATAACAGGGATTGTTGTTTTCGTCGTACATAGTTTGACGCGTTTCTGTAACGGAACTCGGGAACTGCTTCGCGCGTTCCTTGTAAGTCGCTCTTCCAACATGCAGGCTTTCATTTTCGAGCATGTTGCCAGCATCCTGGCTGACACTTCCTACTGAAAACACACCCGATAATTTGGCTCCTTCGTTCAGCCAATCCCCTCAGCTATCGAGAAAATTTTGCTCCCCTTCAACAGTGTTCACCTTTCAGCGACCAGAAGTTTCGTCAAAATTGAGCTTCGTCTTCCTCTTCTTCTTCTTTTCGTAGAAAAATTCAGTTGGGGGCCACAGATTTTCCGAATTACCGCGACACTTTTCAGTTAGCTATTTTCTATTTTAAATATTACACGCTCTCCAGAAATAATTGTACGAAGAACTTTAGGTTGTTTTTTACTCGGTTTAATAGATTGTGTTTTGTTCGTATAGTTTGTTACCTTATGAAAAATGTTTGTCCAAGGAACAAATTTCACCGAATTCCAATTTTAACCGATCGCTACTTAGCAACGAGAGATTTTGCACGGAGATCCGCATTCTAATTATACCTAATCGACGATACCGCCGGTAGACCGTGCGTACCATAGTGAACTATGCGTAAGACATTAATATTTCGCAGCGTAAGTACATTAATCGAAAGGTCGGGAGTTCAGAGGAATCGTAATTCAAGATTTAATAGCGGCCGGTGGATCGGCTAGGAAATTGGAAAATGGCGGCGGCTAAACTTTCAGAAGCCGCGTTGAAGATCGCGGAACGCGATGGAGACTCGATTCGCATTTTTCGAGAAGAGACTTTTCGTAAGCAATTGGACAAAAGCATTTCGTAAGTCAATAATATAAAAAATATTTTGAATAATGATACAGAAATATTTAGTGGTGCCTTACAGGCACCGTTCGAGTGCTAAGGGTTAATAATTCAGTGGGAAAGTAAGAGAATTAAATATTTATAAGAGTTTAATAAGTAAAGATGTCAAAACAATCGTATATGCTGCACAATGAAAAGTATTTATTCTTGATTAGGTCCACATAAAAATTTTTACCTGCCAGGCTGCAATAATTTTTTATGCTGACAGTCGCCTAAGAAGAATCTACCAAACACGGTGATAGCCAATACAACGTCGCGATTTTATAATTTTAAATATTAAAAAATATGCGGGTAAAGTCAAGGTGTTGCTAAATATCCCCCGAGAAGATATTTTCATTGTATTCGACGGTTGCTGACAAAAATTTTTATTGGACCGATAAATTTTAATCTTACATGGCCCCCTTCAGACGCTCTGGAGAGTATGTTCGCGTTGATGGTACCGTTTCCGGGAAACGGGAACACGCGGCACGGTAATTGAATTTATTTCGAGAGGCGTTCCGCGTTTTTTCCCCGCGACGCGACGGTACCACCGTTTCCGGCGGATATCGCGGTGTTGTCCGCGCTAGTTGTAGCCGCGAGCGCCGCGAGCGCCGCGAATCGCGCCCGATCCCCCACCCCTTGTTGATAATTCAAGGAAGTGGGCGGCAAATAGATTTATAATTAAGATACCGCGCCGATAGGTAATTACAATTGAAACGTAATGGAGGAATTATGTTAATTCACGTAACGCCCCGTCGTCTTTATAATACGTTAATTGATACCGCGAGCGGCCCTCGGGCCGGGCTGCGGCGGGATCGCTCGCGTCAAAGGATATCCCGTTTCCCGCGTCACATAGACACACCTGTCATTCATTTTCCCGTAACGAACAGATTTCGGCTACCTGTCCTCCAGAACAGTGGAGGACAGCATCCAAATATGGGACACCATTTTGTTTTCCGTTCTTGCAAAGTCGAACTTTGGGAATAAGAATTTTTCTGGGTACTCGGACATAAAGACAGATTATTTTTAACCCTTAGAATTCGAATGGCGACAGTAAGGCGCCACTAAAAATTGCTCTGTCATTATTCAAAATATTTTGTACAGTATTAAATTTGTTTGTATTCAATGAATTACTAAGCAGGGGAAGGGAAGGGAAGGGAAATATTCTAGGTCGGAAGAAATGTTTCTTGAGAAAAAGGCTGTGAAACATTTTTGCCGGTGAGGACTAAAAGGACGTAAAAACGGTTCCATCTTGGACAATCGTCCCTTGATAGCAGATTACGGTTCGGAGCAGTTCATCTACCCACGGTAGGCTGTTGCTTTCAAAGAAGAAGGACAAGACAGAGATTTGAGAAGACCCCTGAGCCCCGTGCCCCGTGCCCCGTGCCCCGTGCCCCTGTGGAACACACCGTGATCACCGGAGGGTTAATGCCGGGCATCGTCGTCAAGATAATTCGCAATTGAATCAGGCTGGTTTTTGCGGACTCCTTTTCGACTCGCGCAGCAACATGAAACATTGCTGCGCCGGCTTCAGCCTCGGCGTCCATTAATTCTAAAGTGGATGCCCCGCGGGATTACGTAAAACACAGCCCCCGGACCGAGTCCCCGTTTGCCGGAATTTATGCGCGTTTTTCAAAGCGTCATTTTATTTGCGCCTTTGTGCGAGAGCGCGAAGCAGGCCACGCGAAATATTTTATGATAACGCCGCGCCGGCGCACGGTCGCGAAATCTTACAGTAATTGTGTCCGGCATATTGCTACGAATTTTCCAAGTTCGAACCTGAGAATTTGTGTACCTCTTCGTGAAACTGTACCAGTTATGTTCTATGTTCTACAGTATTCTTATACGTTGCAGCACTATTTATCTCGGGGCATTCATTGTTAAATACCTCGGTAAAATTTCTTTTCAATTCCTCGAGTCAGTAAAAAGCAAGTTGACCTGCAAGTGACCTTAAAGACTCCTAACAAATAAAAAGTAAATGGGATAGCTGTATTTGCCCCTCGAAACCGTGAAACTTTTATATTGAACATTTGCGGCAATTGTTTCCGAGACATTTAGACGCGAAGTCCAGTTTTGTCCAGTTCGGGCCGCATGAATGCGTAAGCGGCTGCATGATCGATTCCGTTGGATCGTTTAACTAGACCGCGAATGGTGCTCGATGTTGAAACGATAATGATACACGGTTGCATATAAATTATACCGTTGCGGGTAATGCGGGGCCGCCGCTTGTCTTCTCGAATTTCGCAGACTGTGCTCGAACAAATGAAATTTACGTTCACCTACTAGCATCGCGCGGAAACGCGGTACACGATTGGCAAAAATGGGGATCGTCGTTATTGCGATCGTTACGAGCTCGATGAACAAGTGGCCGGTTGCTCCCGGAACGCGATTGCTCCTGCAATGCGTCTGAAATCGATCCGAGCCATTCCGTTAACACTTGATTACGAATTTCGAGAGAAAACGAGATGGCGTAAGCGATGGGGCCGAGTTAAAAGAATTTCGAAAGTGAGACTGGAAGTAATAGCGTTCTTTGCGGTGTGCGGAAACATAGAAAAACTCTGGGTGGTGGAAGTGGATTTTGAAAATTTCTCACACCCGCAACAAAACATTAAAAATTTTTATTTCACTACTTTTTATATCTCCAACAGGTTACCAAATTCTGTATCTATATTCTCGTTAATGCGATAAGTCGAAACTTCTCCGAATGGACTTTTTTCCATAGCCTAGGGTAATTTTTTAGCAAGAACGTACTCTACTGGTTATGTATATACCTGCGTCGACTAGCTCTTCCATCTTCGTCTTCGGGGGAGATGTACCGTTTCCGGACCCCTAGAAAACTGTGCAGGAGCGTCAATAACGAATAACCCCGGGATCTCCGCCGAAGCATCAGAGCGACATACTCCTCTGGCGCGTTTTACGAGCATGACGTAGCCGCTAAATCGCGACGTGATTTGTTTGCGAGTCGGCCCCCTTATGTGTAAATCGATAACGGTAATGAACTTGTCCGTACGTTTCTCTCGGTGTTCGACGAAGTTGGGGTTTCTCGGCGGACCGCGGTTTACGTTGGTTTCCTCGGGGAGAAATGGCGGGACGCCGGGCAAAAAATACGCACCCGTATGGCCGCGCGTGCCTTTGCGCCGACAGAATTTACGCGGATATAATTTTGCGGGGCCCGCGACGGATCGAGATAAATCTAATTTTCGCGGACCTCGTCGCAAGAGAGAGATAGATAGATAGATAGATAGAGAGAGAGAGAGAGAGAGAGAGAGAGAGAGAGAGAGAGAGAGAGAGGGCTCGGAATTAACGTCACCGGTGGCAAAGTTCGGGATAACCTTCATTTATTAGTCGACTCGCGGAGAACTCGAATTCTAGGTAAGTATCGTTGTCGCGTCTTCGCGTCGTAAATTCGCTCCGCTCAAGGAAAACAAGATAGCCGACCGTTGTCATCGACGGACAGACACGAATCGCGTTCTAGATGCTGAAGAAAAATTTTAATTTAACGTTTTTTATTTGATGCATATAAGGACCCAATTTACTTGTACAATAACCCTCCGTTTGTAACCTGAGTCGCTTATCTTCGGAGCAAAATTTCGGTCTTGAACATCTTTCATTCGAATATTTATTTTTCCCCATAGACATTTATTTTTTTCCATTTATTTTTCCCCATTAATGCTTTAAACATTTGACATTTGCAGAGATTCGTAAAGAAGAGGACGAAAGACTGAAATTACTGTTTTGGGTCCTGGCGATGTTACTACATTCATATAATTTATTCTTGTTAGAATCTACAGAATAAGTATGTTAAATGTATCAGGAAAAACTTGAGCTGCAGTTGCGAAAATATGTGGACACCTGTTGATACCAGTATGCGATACCTATGCATGACAACTCCTGACAGTCATTTCGCTTGTTCACTCAATCAATTAAGTTAGCATGGATAGACACTGACGTGTACAGTTGACCGTTTACAGATGAGGATTCCTTGAATTAATAATTGTATTGTTTTCTCAGAGAACTAAATTATGTATCGATGTTCTGAATAATGGAAAACAGTGATGATCCTTTGTTGTGTAAATAATTAAAGTTAGCAACTCCAGGAATTGATTATTCGAAAATTAGAGGCTTCCCTTTACAACAATCGAAGTTGTACGACTTTTCATAGTAATTTGATCGCGTATTTTTGAGAAATACCTTTACTATCTCTACTTGAAAACATCTTAGAAAAAAGAAACACAGGGTTGTGAAACTTGAGGCTTTACGCTTCGAAACGTGCCGAGGTATACGATTCTTGTCACGAAGTGACAAAGAAAAATCAATTGAAATTTATCACTGATCGAACTAAAAAATTCCAAGTTGTGAAAGTAAAATCGTGTGCTCACGCTAAAGAGACATTAACAGACTCGTAAGTTTCCGATGATACGCGTTGATGACGACAAAACCGCGCAATTTGTATTTTTACGAGGATAATATATTTTCTAGGATTTCTGCGTGTTCTCCGGAGTCACGGACGTTCCCCGGCAATCGTTTGTTTATTAATTGTCGTCAAGACGTTAGAAATAGCCGTTTCGCACGTAACCGACGGTGACACACTTGCTCCCTCGTATATTATGTCGACCTTCGAACAACCCTGTACAGGAAAAACACGTAATCGCACGAGAAAGCAAACGGGTAACGGATTTGTCATTTTCAGCGCGAACGAATGTTCCCTTCACTTCAAAAGATTTGCTCGCAGTTATCATCGTTAAGTTTCCTGCGTCCCTGGACGCGACAAACGACTCCACCGTGGGCTTTTGACTGTCTACGATAACTGGCGTCGGCCGTGTGCGGCTCTACAATTTTGTTGGTTGTTGCGAAGGTGAACTTTCCATATTGAAGATCGTCCGGAGGTCAGCGAAGTGTACGCTATCTTGTTCTGCTACGAGAACATGGTAATCGAAATTACGAAAAACGTTAATCCTATCGTAAGGGAACTACACCGTCTCACTCCGACGTCGATAACACAGCGAGCGGCCATGCTGTCTTTTCAGATAAGCAAGAAATATAGAAGAAAGTTCAACTCCGAGAACTTGCGTTTTTCGTTCGCTCTAAACTAGGTTAGGTCCGACTATTCATCGACATTTCCACTTGCAGGAAACATTCTCAGCACTATTTGTTCTCCGATAGTTGCAATATCATTATGTTGTTAAACAGAAAATGTCCGATTACCGACAGTAACGTTAAACAACCGCAAATTTTGTGTAAGCAAACTTACTGCTCAATATAAACACCTTAATCAACCTATATTGTCAGTGAACTTTTTGTATTATTCACGAGCTTCCCTTACAGGACTCTCGTCTCCATATTATAGTGTTCTTACTATCGATATTTCGTTTTTCCATTAAATTAAAATTGCAGATAAAATCTTAAGGATTTTGCTAGCATTGTACCTCAAAATGTTATACAGGGTGTTCACGAAATTTCTAGCCAGCGTTTTTCGTGCAAATAATAAATGTTAGAAAAACTGAAAAAGGGACACTGTTTCTGCCGATCAAATAGCTCCACAACATTTACATTTCAAAATTGGAGATTCCATGAGCAACAACCTAATATTTTGCAACATTTCTCTCGCAAAAGAGGGCAGGTCGACCCCGAGGTTCGTCATAGTAAATTCGCAAGCGGTCCGTGAAGCATTGAAGAAACACGACGCGACGCGGCGCGGCGCGTGGGAACCAGGCCGAGCCGGTGTTCGCCAAAATTCGCGACAATCGGGACGGCGTTGTTTGCGAATGTGACAGCCGCGCGAGTCCACGTTTGCACAGGTCACGAAGGGTCTCGTACCGTTGCCCGTGGAACCGCTTTATCGCGACCATAACCGCGGCTACTTAGATTTACCGAGCAAACGAAACGAAACGTGACACGACGGAATCCTCCGCATTTCGTTCGCGTGCACGCAAGTTGCTCGAACCAGTTTAATTTTCTCGTGTCGAGTGCAAGGGGAATTAATCAAGTGTAAAAATCAGAAATAATAATAGTTGCTAATGACAATATTTAAATTTTGGATTTTTATGCGAAAGAAGAATGCATCGATTGTAAGAAACGGGTACCATAAGCTTCTCTGTTAAGGTGAAAATTAAATTAATAAGGTGAAAATGCTATGCTGATATTTTTTAGTCGTTTCGATCTTTGCACCATTTTCACCTCGGCGCTATTTTAATTCTAAAACTAAATTTTTCCGTCATGGAATATTTTCATTTCATTCGTACGAAACTGATCCGATTTCCACATATAATATTTAAATGTTTAGCAATATATTGAATACAAATTTGCTAATGTAACAATTATTTTGTGATATTTTTTGTAATATCTTTGGAAATAATACCACAACAATTTTTAGTGGCGCTTCACCATTCGAGTGCAAAGGGTTAAATTATACCCCAATATCTCATTTTTGGCTAATTATCATTTAGAAAAGGGTCTTCCTCTCCGATTTTAATGACTCTCAAATACGTTGTCAAGGTCAACGTTCTGAAGAATTTTTCCCTATACTTTTCACCACTGCTTACTCATAGTTTAAGGTCATTTAAATCTACATCGTTATCGAAATAAGCAGCCTCTGTTATCATCTAAGAACCCTGAGCGTCACTTAAATCACTGGTCGCATGAATGGGCACCCAGTGGGACCGATACCCTAATTCGAATTCGCGTTGTCTTTCCTGCTAATGGAAATGGGCGCCGCGGCTGATATTCCTGATCTGGCCGCAGATCATCGGGGCAGGCTGCCCATAATGGACCGGTGACGTCGGAGCTTTATTGCGGAGCTAGCGGGCGGACATTTGCTACGCGTGCAGTCAGGTCAGGCAGTATATAACCAGGTGGAATATCAGCCTCGCGCCATCTCTCCGCCGCCATTAGGATCCCCGGTGCTCCTTGCTGCTCGCCTCGCTGCTGCCCACCTTGCTACCCGCCTTGCTACCCGCCACGGGTAGCAAGCAACGAATTTTCCCCCGAATGTCCCGAAGGCACCGGTCTCGTTACAGGATATGCCGCGTCGCATTTTTCGTCCCCGCGGCTTTCGTCCTCGTCGTATTAAGGACGCCGCGCCGCGGAATTGATTAAAATTCACAGTGATCCACTTCGAAATCTGAGCATTATTCGCTAAGAGTAACAATAGCGAGAATATAAATATGTAAAAATCCACCCTTTGAAAGACACCCCTATACAGAATAAATCTGCAGGTAGCAATAGTTTTCTTTTTTATCAAATCGCTTGGCAACAATTGTATTGTAAAGTCGGAGATTTCGTGGACAACAACCTAATACGAAGCTGTCGAGCTGCTATAATGATTGTCGAGAGGTTTTTCAAGCGGGGCCCGACTTCCGGCGTTCGATCCTCCATGGTAGCGACGCGTAGACACGTTCAAATGGATGTTAACGTTCAGTCTCTGGCGGCGATTAGACCCGATATCCACAGTACACTTCCTACGATCAGTTATCGTACCCTATTCAGCACTCTGACACGAATTCGGACAATCATTCATTCGCGTTATCTCCCGCGTTCCTGCGCCTCTCGGTACATATTATGTACAGTTATTCTCGCGCGCCTATGCCTGCCGCTCGCGCTCACCATGATAAATACTTATAGTTGTGCGACCGTGCGTGCGTGCGTGCGTGCGTGCGTCCGTGTGTGTTTGTGCCGGGCCCCCGTTTCCGTGTACGTACGTGTGCCGGTGGAAATTCCTCCGAGATGGAACATTATTTTTACCCGGAACCCCGGGGAATTTCGAATTCGCATTTCCCCGCCCGCGGCTACGGACGATCCATCATTTGTTACTTACACCGCCGCGACTATCCGTAATTATTCATTGCGTGTAGTACTTCCACGACTCTTTTCCTCCCCACCCACCCCTCCCGCCCCGTGCCACGGTTTCACTAATATACAAACCCCTCTCCGTCCACCGGCCGTTCCTTCGTCTGTGTATTATATTCTCGTTTTGGTAATTGTTTGCGTCAGCCAGCCAGTCCTTGTTGCCGAATTGGCGCAACATGACTTTTAACCCAGTTTTTATATTTTTTTCTAGCACATACTTTTCTATTTTGATGTTGCATATTGGATATTGAAAATATCCTGGCTAGCGCCAGGCAACTAAGGAAGGATAATTGTTGGATATTCATGCAAATTCTTATTTATACAGACGGCTTTCAAGGAAATCGTGTTAAGCAAGATTTGATTTGTAGCAGCAACAGTTTTTATAGATACAAAATAACTGAAAGATCTATTAACGTCTATTATGGTCCTCCAACCATGTTTACGAGCTATAACGGCACAGAGATCGGTAGCCTGCTAATAGCTCTACGATGACGATAAATATGTTCAAACTCGTTAATTTTATAACAAAAGTTTATGAGGTCATATATTCGCGGTTATATTACTGTGAATGATATAGTTGCCAAGTGGATGCGAAAAGAACAGTATTTTTCACGTGTTTTGCGCGATTTCACGAAACAGAATCATATGAAATGAAAAACTGTTAACGCACGATTGTATCTAGTAAATGTACGAAGGATTTTTTTTCAATAAAAATCCTACTTTCGATTTATAGTATACTTTTTGTTCCGTCAATTTTCCCCAATTTTTTAATCGTGCTAGAAGCTGAAAAATATAAGAAATATCGGTTATTTGACACCGAAATTTCGCGATTTTGTGAATAATCAGACCATAACTACAGTAATATTGATCGATAAACAACTCGATTTTGTTTTTCGATCAGTAAAAAGGGATCGTCGACCCATGTTTTCCAATACGTCCTCTATAAAAAAAAATATATGTGGGGTGTAAATAAATACGTTAGCATTAGGATACGAGCGTCTAGGTTTAAGTACTTTATAGCCTGATCATTTGGGACACAGATGGTTCGCAGGCGAGCGGCGATGGCCTGCAGAACCGTGTCCCAAACCGTGGCGGAAAAACCGTTGCGTTTATGACTCAGGTATATCGCGGGAGAGAAGGAAAAGAACGATGGGCACCGAGACCCTTGATGAAGGGAAAACGCAGAGAGTGGTTCCGAAAGCCAAAGCGAGCAGATCGAGTGGTACAGTGTAGAACAGCGTAGTACAGTGTAGAAGAGCGTAGTACAGTGTGGAACAGCGTGGTACAGAGTAGGACAGCGTGGCACCGAGTAGGCTTGTTTGATATAGTTGATATAGTTTAGTTTAGCTTAGTTTAGTTTAGTACCTTTAGTTCTTAATAAACTATAGTTTTCTTTGTTCATCTTACATACGAACTTGATTTCCACCTAAAACCTCCAGCCCCCACAATCTTTTGGGGGCTCGGCCGAGATTGAGTGAGCAGTGAAATCAAGCAGTCTAAGTGTAGGAGAGAAAACTATAAGAACTGAGTGATCGTGCGGACTATTTAAAACAGAAAACTGCGTAGTAGAAACCTGTGTAGTACAAACTCGTGAAAATTATCAAGTGTGCAGTGTACGTAACGCGATGAATACCGCGCCGAGTGAATTTACAGTGACGGAACTGAAAGTCATTTTAAAAGCGAAAGGTTTGAGCACGATCGGTGTGAAACAGGAGTTGATAAACAGACTTATGGAGGACGATCCGACAGGGTCGTGGACAAACGAATACGAGAGCATTATCGCGTGTAAAAATCCGGAAGTGAACGAAACGGGTAACAAGAAAGTTCTGGGTTCGCCAGGCTCCTCAGCCGACATCAGAGAGATGGAGGTCCTCAGGAAAGAGAAAGAGCTTGCGGAGCGCATGGCACTGCTTGCGGAGCGCGAGGTAGAGTTGCTAAAGCGAGAAGTAGAGATGATCCGCGAAATGCAGAGACTGAGCACCGAGGACACACCACGAAATACAGCGGGGCATCCAGGTCGGCATGGTCCGGTGATAGTGAACGAAGCAATGAAGGCGATGCTGAATTACTTCGACGGAAACGGTGAAACGTTCGATGCATGGGAGAGGCAATTGACGTTACTGCGAGAAACATACGGGCTAGACGACAACACGACAAAATTATTAGCGGTGTCGCGTCTGAAAAATCAGGCACTTGAATGGTTTCATTCGAAGCCAGAGCACGTCGGAATGCGTGCTAACGATCTAGTAAAGGGATTAAAGGACATTTTCGGTGACAGACAGAACCGGATAGCAGCGCGCAGAGAATTCGAGAGTCGGATATGGAAAAAGGAGGAGACGTTTGCCGAGTATTTCCACCGGAAAACAATTCTGGCAAACCGAATTCGAATTGATGAGGAAGAATTCATCGAATATTTAATCGACGGAATACCAGACCACCCGCTGAGAAATCATGCAAAATTGCAAAAATTCAAATCGAGGGCATCGCTGTTGGAGGCGTTTAAGGGAGTTGTTTTGACCCCCAATACATATAGAGGTGCGAGGTACAACATGGATGTACCAGAGCAGAATTGGCGGAGAAATACTGGGGTGCAACGCGCCGAAATGGGAGTGCAGCGGCATGACAGTGGGGTGCAACGTGGAGGTACGGCGATGGGGCGAGCTACTTTTGGGCCCCGCCGATGGGATGAGATCCAGCGACAGGACAACGTGCCCCGACGACGAGATGACGGGATTCAGCGACGCGATGACGGCGGTCAGCGACAAGCCTACGTGGTACAGCGACGGGACGACGGGATGCAGCGACGCAACGAAGAGTATCAGCGACAAGAAGTGCGAGATACAACGCCAGGAAGGTGTTACAATTGCGGGGGCCGAGATCATTATTTCTACGACTGTCCATTGAGAAGCAGAGGGTCAAAGTGTTTCGAGTGCAGAGAATTCGGACACGTTGCGGCGAACTGCCCGATAAAGAAGACACCAGCAACCGAAGAAAGCCTGGCCGTGCGACAGACACCACAAAATAAGCATTATAAAAACGTATTTATTTGCGAGCGTGAGGTGAGCGCATTGATTGACACCGGCAGCGATGTATGTTTGATGCGGTACGATCAATATAATAAGCTTAAACCTATGGTACCTGCGTTGAGGGATAGCGACGTTTATTTTTGCGGTATAGGCTCGAGTACGAATAAAGCGGTCGGCGAATTTAATACAGAAGCGCGAATAGACGGGGACACCTATCCGATAATGATTCGCGTAATACCAGATCGGTTAATGGCACACGGATTCCTGATGGGAACGGACTTTTTGGATGGGGTAGAATTAACTATTAAACAAGGTCAAATCATTATTCGCAAGATAGAAAATAATAGCATTCCGCAAATTGCCGAGATTAACTTAGAATACGAGGTTAACGGGGTAGACGCGTCTTACATTACAGACATTAAACATAAACAAAATGCACGGTTTAAGGAACCTCATGGATTTATAAATGGAGCACGCAATGTTTATGAGAGAGCTATTAATTTTTATGGAGACGAAAGCTTGGACGAAAAATTGTTTATTGGGTCTGCGAAGTTTGAGGTAGGTCAAAGAGAACATGATCGAGCCACAGTAATTTACAAATACGCATTAGATCATATTTCAAAAGAGAAGACATAAGAAATTTATAAAGCATATAAATATGGAGATCGTTCAGGTATCGAGGACGTGATAGTAAGCAAAAGAAAATATCAATATGAGCAAGAAGTAAAAGAAAATCCTTCCAATTATGATGCTTGGTTTGACTATTTGAGATTAGTGGAATCTGAAGGAAATGTAGATAGTGTAGATAACGTTGTTTTAGCAAGAAGAATTTTTGAACGCGGAAATGACGCCCTTCGATCAAACGGAGATAAAGAAAGTAGGGCACTACTATTAGAAGCCTGGAGAGATTTTGAAAACGAGAAAGGAGATAACGAAACTCGAACTAAAATTATGAAAAAAATGCCCCGAAGAATTAAACGTAGACGACGTATTGTGGGAAAAGACGGGAATGACGATGGCTGGGAAGAAATATTCGATTTTGTTTTCCCAGAAGATGAGTCACAAAGACCTAATCTTAAATTACTTGCATTTGCTAAGGTCAAGAATAAAGCACCTCCTGAAATTCAAATAACAGCAGAGCAGCTTTTACGGGAGGCTAAAGAGAGAGATTTTGAGATTTTACCTCCGCCACCGAAACAAAAAACTGATCCTCATGAGTTAGCTGATTTTCAACACAGAAAACGCAAAGCTTTCGAAGATAATATCCGTAAAAATCGTATGGTAGTTTCAAATTGGATAAAATATGCTCAGTGGGAAGAAAGTCAAAAACAAATACAAAGAGCAAGATCTATATATGAGCGAACCCTAGATGTTAATCATAGAAATATTACATTATGGCTAAAGTATACAGAGATGGACAATGCGATATCTGAGGTCAGATATTCCTGCAGGATGGCCGAGTGTGGGGTGTAAATAAATACGTTAGCATTAGGATACGAGCGTCTAGGTTTAAGTACTTTATAGCCTGATCATTTGGGACACAGATGGTTCGCAGGCGAGCGGCGATGGCCTGCAGAACCGTGTCCCAAACCGTGGCGGAAAAACCGTTGCGTTTATGACTCAGGTATATCGCGGGAGAGAAGGAAAAGAACGATGGGCACCGAGACCCTTGATGAAGGGAAAACGCAGAGAGTGGTTCCGAAAGCCAAAGCGAGCAGATCGAGTGGTACAGTGTAGAACAGCGTAGTACAGTGTAGAAGAGCGTAGTACAGTGTGGAACAGCGTGGTACAGAGTAGGACAGCGTGGCACCGAGTAGGCTTGTTTGATATAGTTGATATAGTTTAGTTTAGCTTAGTTTAGTTTAGTACCTTTAGTTCTTAATAAACTATAGTTTTCTTTGTTCATCTTACATACGAACTTGATTTCCACCTAAAACTTCCAATCCCACATATATAACTCGTGTAATTTTTACTATTTTTACTTGGAACAAATCGCACGTGTACTTCAAATACTAGTAAATATTATATATCTAGAAAATCCGAATGCAAAAGGTTCACTAATTTTTCTGAAAAAAATTCTTAAAAATTCGTACGTAAAGTAAGTACATATTAAAGAAAGGAAACTTTATTAAACTAATTTAATCCTATTATACTAATTTAATTTTGGTTCCGTGTTGGCACCACCTTCTCCAAGAAATCTCCCGTAGGTGAATGGCGAACACCTTGCCACTGACCTCTGCACTTGTCGCGTGGTCATCCCCTCCACGAGACCGGCAGGCAAAGAATTCTGTCCGAGGCTCTATCCAGAAAATTGATCGCCCACGTCCACTTAATTTCCACGGGCTTCTTCGTTGGCCGTGCGTAATCCTTCCTGTCCACGTTCCCCCTCGTTGCCCCCTTTGATAAACACGCCTACGTCGTCTGCATTCAAGCTCCTCGTGCTTTCCCCATGCTTTCCCCATTGAGCGACCCGCGGCGGCCGTCGGTTTCGCGCGAATCTCGAGTTTCTCACGCGTCCACCTCCTCCGTCGGCGAGAAATTTCACGCGAGCCCACGGTTCCCGGCGATTACCGTCGGAAAATCTGGAAATCCAGCGTCGAATCGCCGCGCCGGTCCCCCGTGCCGCAACTGTTAATCAGAGATTCCGGAAGGTTCCCGTTGATTTATCGCGCGGACGCGACGTGTCTGCGCATAGCTCACTCCCCCGCAACCTTACAGACCTTCATACTCGTGGTTTGTTTCTTAATTTCGAGCCGATCGGCCACCGTCTTGATTTACGAGCCGAACGAACGCGAAACAACCAGCGGACTCGCTTCTGTCCGTCTGTTCTGGGAACACAAAATATTTTTTTAGGGGATGTGTCACGACCACTCTGAAAAATTGATAAATTTTCGTGAATTTTGTCATACTTGATAATTTCTTTTTTTTTTGTAATTAATTTTGATTCCGTTCTGTTATAGAAATCCAAACTACTTGTCCAAAACTACTTGTTTCTTGGTCTATCTCTCCCGTGATAAATGCACGGTGACAAGAATGTAATATAAAACACCTTCTTCTTCGTCCACCTTCTAAATCGAAGCTATTAAAGAGTTCCCTAACTCTTTCGATTCATCATTCGGCGAAAGGCTGAAAATTTTGAGAACCCCTGTCGCGGAAAAGGGCCCGCGACGAAAAAATAACGAAGAAGGAAGGCGCATTCCGTGCATTGAGTTATTCGACTCGCCGCCACCGCTAATAATTTTAATCCACCGGACGTATGTACTTTTACCCAAACGGGGGACCATTAATTCCCCATATATCCAGCGTGCCGAGGGGTCAACCTGTTATTTATCATAAAATATGAGGGCTCGTGCCGGGCGAGCCGCGGCCTTTATGTAATGCTGCATAATAAATTACATTCAATCTGCCCGCTCGGAAATATTTGTATAGCCCGCGCGTATCCATCGGCCGCTCGTTCGGGACGCGTTTTGCTTTCTTTTTTTTTTTTTTTTTTTTTTTTGGTCCTTGCCCGGTCTCCCCTTGTCCCCTCGAGATACCCACCGAAGGAGAAAGAAAGGAAGCGAAAGAAAGAGAGAAAAAGACCCAGGGTACTCTTCTTAACGCGCGAAACTTGCCCGGCAGCGATCGCGTTATCGAGGGAACAAGCGGATTAAAAAAGTTCCGGGGGCTGGTATCTGCTCGCGAAATGAACCGGCGGATAAGGAACGGACGGAACGAAGCGAGGAATTCGTTTCGCAGAGCCCGATGCAAATAAGTTCGTGGCAGCGTTACCAGATCGTGGGATTTCTGGGATAAATAGTGGGGAAATGCTATAGTCAGTGGCACATTGAGTGCCGTCACTAACAAATGACTCACTAACAAATGAATCACTAACTAAGCTATAGTATAGTCTAACCCAGACAGGGACGTCACGAAGCTATGGTATAGCGTAACGCAGATAGTGACGTCGCGATTCCTGTCGAGAGTAGGGATCCCATCGTGATTATACGGCACGGATCGTGACGCCACTAGGTGCCTCCACTATTGGTGCGTTGTTGGGGCAATTCCCGGCAAGTGACGTCACTTTGCGATCCCTTTGAGGGTCGCTTTGCGGCAACGTTGGTTCGCGGCCGAACGAGCTCGACTGACTTTTCGAAACGGTTTATTAGCTGAAAGCACTCCGGAGAGCCGGACGATGCTCGTTCCCGAGCAACAATGCAACCACCGATTCGGCGTCATTGTCCACGGAGTAATTGGGCCGCCGTCGAAGCTTGAACTCTTTACGATCCATAAAGCCGCGCGTCCGAAGCCGAACGATAAATCGGCGGATGAGCCATTAACCGGCTAGTCGGCGATTCTTACGCGTCCTCGTTACGGCCTCTAAAACAAACAGGGGACGTCTCCGCCGACGGATAACGCCTCCCGCGTATCGTTACGACCTCCCAAGATTGTCGTCCCGTAAATTAACCTACGGATAGGGAGGCACCGTTTAAACCCTTTCCTGGACGGAGAGTTTCTCTGTGAGTGCTTTTTAAAGTAGGCTTGGGTGGAGCCGAAAGTTTGGCACACCGATTTTTCGTAAGTACCCTCAGAGTAAAATGAATTGCGTGCCGCTAGTTAACGAAAGGTCCTTTCGACCTTGTCGTCTCGCCGACAATCGCTTCACCGCACCGACGAATTTTGCCGGTAATGTTTACTTTTGTATCCGCGTCGTTAACATTTACATAATTATAAAATACTAATGTAAAGTGTAGTTACTTCTGAATCATCTGTACCTCCGTCGGATCCACAGCACACAATTGTTGACTCACGAGGATAGGTCCGAATAATTGAACAACAATCACTAAACAACACACGCACACAACACATTTTATAAAATCGTGACAACGAACGAGAAGATCATAGGAAGGTTAGACGCTGAGCGTCAATAAACACTAGATACAAAACCAAGGTAAACAAATTATGGCGGGGCGCTGGCCCTATTTCCCGGAATTCCCTGTTTTCGTATCACACGTCCGTGGGAGGGGGACGGTTAAAATCGCAGTATTATTTTATTCGTGGTCGGAGTAACATCTTCTCGTTCGTTGTCACGATTTTATAAAATGTGTTGTGTGTGTGTGTGTGTGTGTGTGTGTGTGTGTTGCGTGTGTTGTTTAGTGATTGTTGTTCAATTATTCGGATCTATTCGCGTGAGTCAATAATTGTGTGCTGTGGATCCGACGAAGGTACAGAAGATTCAGAAGTAAGTACACTTTACATTAGTATTTTATAATGTAGTTTGCAGTACATTAGTATTATATTTTATCGGAAGCCTATTAATAGGCTTTCCGATTTCTAACGCTTATCGACCGCTAGCCTATTAATAGGCTTTCCGATTGCCAACGCTTATGGACCGCTAGCCTATTTATCGGCTCTTCGATTGCCAACGCTAGTTATTTTATGAATGTTAGTTCCCAAGGTCCTTTATTATATAAAATAAATGCAAAATAAAGTATAAACATCAATAAAATTACACTCCTTTGAAACAAAAGGAATAAGCACAACACAATAAATAGCGAAAATTTAGCCGGTACTGGGGGTAAATGCGCGGCGGACTAAGCCGGTACTAGGAGTAAATACGCGCGCGTCTAAGCCGGTACTTGGTGAGTGGCAGCCTCAAAAACGAGCGGTCGATAAAGTGTTAACATTATTTTACAAAAATAACAAGAACGTGTCTATCCACATTTGTATCAATTTTTTAAATAATATATACCCAAAAAAATAATTTTGTTGAATAATTCCCCATGGATACGTCTTTTCTAATGTAAAAACCTCTAATGTAAATATTTACCTTCAAATCTAACCCACACCTACTCCGATCATTTTTTGAGATATTAAATCTTTTTTGCGAATATCTCGGAAACTAAAGTTGAGCGGCGGTAACATGTATAGGAAAAAGTTGTTCAGAATTATCACCTTGACAACATATTTTGAGGTCATCAAAATCGGTGAGGAAGCCCCTAATGTAAATAATTACCCTTGTTGTTTCAAGTTGTGTGTCGGTAACTGTAATAATGTTCATTATCCCGATGCGCTCCGAATCTCGTTGTAACTGATTAACGAAACCAATTTGTACAGAACTTTTTACCCAAGTGGCGAAATCCTTTTTACGACGAGTCTCCGAAACTAATTGTAAAGCTGTAACATACTTGTTAACGCTTAACTGGTCTGTCGGAGTCACTCGTGACCCCGAACGCGCAATGCTTGTTCAACAAGTGGGTTGTCTAATTTTGCCAATTGAATTTCCAATTGATATAGCACAGGGAAAATTTAATTCCAGGCGGAGTAGCAATTTTAAAAAATTTCTTGACACATTCTCTAGCAAACTTATTCTTCTAATATCTCGAAAAAAGAAATACAGTAAAGTCTTGGTCTAAGCAATTTTTGAAAAATTTGTTGACACATTATCTGGTAAACTTATTCTTCTAATATTATCTCGAAAAAAGAAATACAATAGAGAGTGTTGATCCAAGTTCAATCCTCGGGTCCGTGTTGCGACACAGACCGCGTAGGGTTATTTTCTTGCGACAGCGTCGACCGCGTCGAACGTAGAAGAGGACAGCGCGTGTAAACACAGCACGACCAGGTTTACCTTCCGGCCGGGGTGTTATGGTTTTTTTCGAGCGTTCGGAAAACGCAATACCGGCAGGCGTTAATCCCCGAGCGACTAACGGCAACTTTTAGCACGGCGTTGCGTACGTTTCGCGATGACGGGGTAATTTCCTCGGAGTAACGGCCTTATCCTGGACGCTTGGCCGCCCGCGTTGTTGCCATCGTTGTTGTCATCGTTGTTGCCATCGTTGTTGTTGACCCGGCGAGACTACCGTGAAATTTATTAACGCCGTTTTCGGACGACTTTATGTGACTTTCCATTCACCGTGGACGATTTTATTACCACCGCCCTAACAGGATGTTGCCTTCGTCCCTCGCCGACATTCATACCACGAGGTCCGCGGTAAAAAGGGCTGCCATTTTTTAAATCACTCGTCTAGCTCGCATTAAGTGGAAATTCTCATGTAACTGGTCCTAAAAAAATTGTTAACATTCCATTACAAGCCACCTAGGCCAAACATTTTCCACTAATAAATATAAAATTGCGATCTTAATATTTCCCGGAGCATCCGTTTCGTTAAATAACCGACTCGTCTTGTAAATACTTCTAACGATAGGGTTTAACGTTGCTGAGAAATCGCCACCGATAAATGAATAAATTACGCCGCTTTCCGGCTTTTTACGTCGCGTCGGCCGAGCGATAACTAGGGCCGCGTGATCTAAGAGTTTTTCAACGGTCGCCCACGCGGAGGCCAGCACGAGCCCGTGTAAATTATCCGAGCCAGGAAATGGCTGTGTGCCGCGAAACAAGGTCGGATGAACTATTAAAGAACTAATGCACCCCTTCCAGAGAGCGGGTCGCGCCAATAAAGAAACGTCCCGCTCGCCGCGCAATATTCGTAAATAAGCCGGCGAATGTCAATATTATCGTTAAGGCGCAAATTAAGCATACGAGGTCACGAAGGCGCTGGCAATCAGAAACCGCTTTATTATATGCCCAGCCCCATAAACCGAGATTCTTAGCCGCGGCGCGGCGCGGCGGTGCAGTCTCGGGCACGGGCACGGGCACGGGCACGGGCAAAGGTCTCCTCGATATCTTGCGCACCGCATGCTGATCTCCAAGGATTCCTGGATAATTAAAGCTTTCCCTTTCGTGACAAACCACAACGTTGCCGACGGGAGCCTTCGGCCGTTCGCCGCGCTCCAATCGGGGGAATGCTTTTAATTGTGAGTTTGCATTCGAGTCATTTTCAGTTTGCAACGAACCACTGGAAAAGTAGTCGTCGCAGTCGCAACGTCTGCACGGTGTGGTGTAGGCATTCGCGTTTTCGATTAGAGTTACGAAAGAATCACAACGGGTTGAATTAGCGTTGCGAAAAAATAAAACAGAATTTGTTTATTTATCGCTTTTAATAATGACAAAGTTAAATGGTGGATGAGCCGGGCCTCTCTCCACCAATAGACTTTGACACTCTTCCTGCATGCCTCGCGAGTCAGTTAATAAAAACATTTCTGTTTGAGCACTGTTTGAGCAATTAGCGTTACGAGAATTTGATACCGCGATTGTTTTAGTGTTGCGAAAAATACCAACGCGTTGTATTAAGGCGGGATTAACGTGCATATTGGAAAGCGCAAAACATGAAATTTAATGATTAGACTCGCAACCGCGTACATAAAAGTAGATGATTAACATTGCAGAGTCGGTAAAGCAGGGGTTAAACACGTAGATCTATAGACCATGAAGAGATCCAAGAAATTTTCCCCTCACACAAGTCTCAACAAGAAAAACCAGATTCCCCTCCATTGTCAAGCTCTCAAAATCATCCGTTCCGAATCACCACCCCCTAATTCCGAGCTCCAGTCTATTATTCTGCGAGGCTAGAAACATCTCCGTACCCTCATAGCGTCTCGTCGACGGTACTTGACGTCCCGGCTGTCAGCGACTCGCCGTAAAACCGGCAGCATGCAGTGGATTCGTCGAATTAGTAGCTCCGCGAGGGACGTGTAACGATCTCGAATCTTGCCAGCCCGAGTCTCGTACATCCTTCAGAGTTACTAGCTTAGGTATGTGCCCATCTCTCTCTCTCTCTCTCTCTCTCTCTCTCTCTCTCTCTCTCTCTGTATGTATGTGTACGTGTGTAAGCTCCGTACACGGCGGAGTCCTGCTAACGATTAGATTGAATTAGGTTCGAAGTGAGATCCATTACTGAAGGGGGGCTGCTGGGTCTGCCGCGGTATCCGGGCTCTTTATGTAAAGGGAAGATCGACGATACGCGGTATTTGGAAGGCGGACGACTCACTTATCTTTCTCTCTCTCTCTCTCTCTCTCTCTCTCTCTCTCTCTCTCTCTCTCCGACTGGCGCAGATTTACGGGTCAGATCGTAAAAGACGACCACCGTGTACGATTCGTTCGCGGTGCTTTACAACGTTAACCCGCGAAGAGGCTGACGAGCGTTATCGCCGGCGTGTAACGTCGCGAGACGGCCATTGTGCTACAACGTGCAGCCTCGTCGCGTCGCGTCGTTCGCCGATCTTATCGCGGCCCGGTCCCGCGGCGTTACAAGTGTAACACGTTTCGGTCATTCGAGGCTTTATCGGCGCCGCGGGTTCATTTGCGGTCCCGTGTCGGCTGCCTTTGACTCGTGGGAAAGTCACGGAGCAGCCGGGAATCAGGCCAAGTTGAACTGCGCAGCTCGGGTTTTATCGAACCGCGAAGCCACGGGTTCCGTTTCCAGGGGTACGTTCATGCCAGCGATGCCGCCAAAAGTCCTTTAACATGTTAAACGCTGCGTCGGTCCCAGGGGACTGATATCGGACTCTTCGTTTGGACGGCACACAGTGGGCGGATTCCGGGGCTCGAAAATGGAAAAATTTTTTTTTGTTTTTAAATAAATGATTAAATAAATCTATTTTAAGATCATTCCAAAGGAAGCAAATCCGAGAAAGAAATTTTTTATCCTTCACCACGGCTCACAGGAGGCCGGCATAGTTCGAGGGAAAAATTAAGAACGTGAAATTGTCTTCTTTCACATGATTTTTCCAATATTCAAGTGCAAAGCTTACAACTTCTAGGATTTAAAACGATGTTAAAACAAGTAATTGTTATTACATTTTTAAAATTAGAGTTTTTTCAAGCGAGCGCAAGTTTTTCATTTAAATTTGAACCTAATAGAACCTAGCAACGACTACACTGTGATAAACTATGACTAAAGTTGACCAAACAATGCAAAAAAATTCATTTGCGACAACTTGCAGCAAATCTACCAGAAATTACAGATTACTTCAGGAATATTAATGTAGAAGAACTGTTATATTAATTCCGCTTCTTAAAACCTGTGTAATTAATATACACCGTGTAAATTCAAATTGGTTTTTGTTGCAATTCAAAGCCATAAATTTTACCTTTTCAAGTATTAAATTTCATTCAATTATCTCTAATGGTTTAGATGCTATTATTTTAGAGCGTCAAAATGGCATTTTCACCCACTGTGCGTCGATTGGCGGAGAGGTGACTTCTGTTTAGACACAATAGTTACTTGCGGCGTGAAGGAAAAGTCCATAGACACAAGCTCCACGCTTAACATGTTAAAGGCAGACAGCCCCGTTCCGGGAATTGTCTGATGACGTCACGATCGGTACTGTAAACAATGTCGCTAGAAAAAGTCCTTGCGCTTCCCCCTCTTGCGTATACCATACGCTATCTCCTCTAGCTTCGTGACGTCAATCGAGTTTTGACGTATAGTCTTCCTTTTCCGCGTGTAGGAAAAGCTAGAGTAACGTGTGTAAATTCGATACGCGGAGACGCTGAATACGAATGGCAATCGAAATGAAAGTCTGGTACGTTGTAGCAGCGTATTATTTGGTAAAAAGGATTGACAGTTACACGATACGCTTCTGATCGTATTCCGGCGAGGATCTTAGCGATTCAGAGGGTTTGACCTGTCCCGGCAGCGGCTGCAGCGTGTTACAGTGGTAACGGTGCAATTGGAAAGCGAGGCCGACATGATTGCGTCTCGACTGCAAAAACTTGAGCGAGCACGGGGAACCGGCGAAGCACGTGTAGCCGCTCTAACAATATAGCAGCTATGATGGGATGTTGGTTTAGCAGGGAAATTGCCTCCGCTGCTTCATTTATCCTCCTTGATTTTTCCGATTCGAAAGTGCCGCCGCGGTTCGTCTTGATATTCTCGTCATGTGTTTTCTCTCTCTCTCTCTCTCTCTCTCTCTCTCTCTCTCTCTCTCTCTCTGGTTTTCCAATACAAGTCGATATCGCGCCAGCTCGAGACTATTTTTACAAGCTCGTCCAGAGGAATTATTTGTTCGCATCTCGTCGCGGTTCTATCGCATTTTACTTTCAAATTAATCGTTTCCTTGGCGCGTACCTTTAAAATGGCTCCACCGTGGCAAATTCGGTGGAACGAAATGTATTTTGAAAGGACGGTGGGGGAGGAGGGGGGGGGGCGAAGCTAACCGTCTCGGACAATCTATCTCCGCCAAGAGCGGTGATTTACATACAACAAGGCACCGCAATGATTGCCTTCGGAATACATTAGCCGGCATGCTCTGGATACAAGGTAACCTGCGAACAAAGTACATCCCGGAATCGACGGGGCTCGCTGTCCGAGCAATATCAACGGAGCATTGCGGGAATTAGGTGATCAGAAGTATTTACATGAGAATCGCATTTCTCCGCGTCACTCGTCCAATCAATTTTCCCCTCTGCCGAACACCGAGAACACTTCCTTCCAAACGAAACGTAAGATCTTTCTCGTCCAATCCATGTTCAACTTAGAAACTTTTTCAGGACTGTTTCTGCAATTCCTGAAATTGTCCTGCAATTGTTCCAGCTAATATTTGTGTATTGTTTTATCGTAGTCTCGTCATCTACCGCTAGTAGGTACTATACGTTTGTCACCGAATGAATTAGTTGATGAACAATTTCCATAAAATGGCGATACAAATTTATTTTCATATAATTGCAATTATACAAAAAATACTGCGATGCTCTCTCCTTGATTTGCAAAATTGTACTGTGCGTCCACCTTTGCGGTTTGGATGAATTTGCCATGAACCAGTATTATCGATCAGGCACGTGCGTAACTTGGTAGCGCCTCGTTCAATAAGGCGGCTCGTTTATTTTGAGCTAGCCATGGCACATTGGGCATAATCTTTCTTTTTATACCGATTGTTTAGGTTTAGAAGAGTAAATACCATATTGTCTCGTGTGGAAAAATTGACCGGCTGCGGTAGGTAGGACAAGATGCATATATTTCTTGAGAGAAGGAAAATAAAACGAGAAACAAATACTGAAAAATATATAGTAGGTAAAGGAAAGTCGTAAAGATAAATTGTACACAGAAGTTTGAAAAGGTCAATTTGACCGGACGTGGTAGGTTTAGTGTTAACCCATTTGTATCATTAGCGTGTATGTACGCTCAATTTTCCTGGTCACTATCACCGGAGGCGTATGCATGCGCTCAACTTTCTTCGTCGCTATCATTATTCGTTAGCTAAAAAATAGAAATGGAGGGTGTTGATGGAGATGAAAGTAGTAATTCTGATTTTTTCTTATAATGCTGAAATTTCAAGTTCTGTGGAGTTCTGAAAAAAGTTTGGTGGTAAAGGCCTCCTTTTCATATTTCCTTATGATGCAAACGGGTCAACCCAACCACCCGCACCGCGACGCGCGTAACGAATAACGCGGCCTCGCCGTCAAATTACGATCTATCCGAGGATCTACGAACGCTCGGGGCGATAGCAAGGGATCGACGAGTGAACGAGTGGCAAGCAGATTCTAGGTTCGGCGTCGGCTTCGCCCTGGAGCAGGTACCGCGATAAGTATTACGAGGCGATGCACAGAAACGCAACTCGTAGAGCCCGACGACTATGGAAGCACGAACCTTTCGCTGGTAAAAGGGACAGAGATATAGGCCGGGGGTCTCTCGCTATATGTGGGTGGAAAAATCCGGAATCCATGCAATTACAGCGTGTTTGCTCGAGGAAGATCGTACGGGTTATCGGCCACGTGTGTGGCAATAGCCGAGGGCTGTTTCCTCGTGTCCTACGCTATATTTCTTTTGTGTCAGCGGTCTATGGAAACGAGCGGATCACAATGGGTACTTGAAAGTAATCCTAATAGGGCCGGGATAGGCCCGACGGGCTCTTAACTTAATCGGCGACTAACGAGAGAACTTTGCTGCCCCAAAATTCCGATTGATTTCGTCAATTTTTCATCTTTTGCTTGTTCAACGACGGACTAGCCCTTGAATAATTGAAAACAGTGTTACGATATAGCATCACTAGTAACCGAATAAAAGAATTTACTGCACCCATCATTTTAATTCTCATTTTTCATAATTTAATTCCCAATTTTCTTTTCTAAACTGCTTTTTGACACAAACCAAATTTTTTCGTGCCCCAATGAATGTACAATAATCAAAATATTAAGTTTTAATGTCAAAAATGTTCTTGAACGATAAAACATACATAATGCATACATGAGAAATTATTCAGAAAATTTATTTCTTCGGGTAAGTATATATCATTTTGAAAATATTATTTTTGTAATGTAATGCAAAATAGTCACTTTCGACTTATGATAAATGACAAATATAGAAGCAAATGCAATACAGCATAAGTAAATGTTATTAAATAGATGCAAGTAAACATTATTTGTTAGCGACAAATATGAGTTTGACGAACGTGCCAGTCGAAGGTCGAATCGTGTAAATACTGCTCGATAAGAGAAGTCGTTAGTGTGTCGAGAGTCCGATCGTCGCCAATAAAAATATTTGTCGAACACGCGTTTTATCTGTTGACGGTAAACTTTACGATAGATCGCGGTTTATTTCCGTCGCGTCGGCGTGATCCCGGGGAGTTCGGACAGGTGATCTTTGTTCGAGTCATTTAATCTGATCCGTGCTCTATGCTCTTAGGAGCGGTGTTTCCGAATCCGACGGAATTCACTGCGACTGTTTTTTCAGTATTACGACCGTGCGATAAACGGATCCTTTTAAGATTGTTTCTTGGTTCGCGGCGCGGAAATCTCTCGACAAAACCTCCGACCGACCATTTTACAGAATCAACGACCAAGTCTGCTCCGGTATTAGCGCAGTTGTTTCTCCCTATGCTCGTGATTGAAATAGTCTTCTCTTCGGTCCGAGGACTCCTGCAAATTATTAGAAATTATTCTTATTATCGGTGCAGAAAATAAATTATCCTTGGGACTGGGCAGAATTGCCGGGTGAAGACTTAAGTTCGGTGGACACAAACGCCGAAGAGAAGCGCAGCTAGCGGATCATTGGGACAATGTTCCACCGTTCGATGCTGTCCAGCTTCGAGCGTAATAAATGGACCTCTCTCGTGAAAGCAAAAGGACGTGTTAGGAATTCCGAAAAATCTTTTTACTGTATCTGTTTTCTGGAGCTTTGTAACAGACCTCCGCGGAATCAATATTTCATGGGTCCCCTACCATCGTTTCTCTTGAAAAATACAACTCTCTGGAAGATGTATGATCCTCGAGCACGAGCACGAGCACCATCCTGTTTCTGCTTTCACCGGAAAAGAAACGTTACGGCCCGAGACGCGAAATTTGGATTCCTGTATACATATTACGTATAGAAACGCTACCGAAAACGCGTAGAAAAATCCGTTGCCTCGAATCTCAAGCGATAATTCGTTGTGTCCGAATCGCTCACAAACAATCGCGATAGCATTAATCAGCCGGAGATTCGTGTCGAAGATAATCACTTTTCGATGACTATCGTGAAACACAATTTCCTGGTTGAGTCACCCGTATTTTCGCGATAAAACCTGGGACGTGCTAGACAAGCTATTCTTTAATTACATGTTACGAATTAGTAATCTAGATGACCATTACTCATTGTTGGGACCGTCAAAAAACCCAATTTTTCTAGCAAGTCACCGAAGAACTATTTAATTCTGAAGTTTTATTTAATTTACTTTTTTACGGTACGAATAAATTCCGGAGCACTACAAATTTTGCATTACTTTATAAAAATAACACGAACGTGTCCATCAAAATTTGTAGCAAATTTTTTAAATAATATATACCCGGAGATATCAATTTATTAAATAATTCCTCGTGGACGCATCTTTACAATCTGAATATTCGCAAATGAAAAATATGAGAATCCCGTAAATCTAGTGTTAAATCAACATTTCCCCCGGTATTTTCATTTGATTATAATTATTGCTTAAGCGTCCACCATCGCCCCGTGAACTCGCCAAGTGGGCGCGACTTGTTTTCGATTTCCGGTTGCGGAATCACGGCACGAGCCGCGAGGCGATTGGTATTGTGTCGTCCTCGAGGACTCACGAGGTGATATTAACGATAAAGCGTCCCGTGAAATTTACGTCTCACGAAAAGTATAAAACACTGCGTCGCTATAAAACTAGGAAACGTTATTGCCGATAAAACACGCATGATGGGACGGGCGCGGGTGTGTGTGCGTGGTCGCGCGCGCGTCATCGGGAATCGTGAGGGAATCGTGTAATGGAAGCGATTTTCTCGTCTAAACGGATACAAATAGCAGAACGATAATGCAGTGACACGCTCGTGTATCGGCCGCTCGATACCTTCATGATTTAATGGACGTCGGGGCCGGTGGTGGCACGGGTAACGGGTGTTTTACGGTAATATTATACGGAGTTTGCCCCGCCGCGCCGTGCACGGCATTGTGCGCGCGGAATCGGTGGAAATAGGCTTTCTTACCTGGGGGACCGTCGTTTTTCCTCGTAAAACAACCGGCCTCGTGACAGCGAATATCGACGGGCCCCGGCCCCGGCCCCGGCCCCGGGAACGTGTTAACTGACCCGTGGACAACCCCGCACACTGAAAATCTCCGATTGATTTTGTGGTCACGATTTTCTAGCACAATCCGCCGCGCGTAGATTACCTCTGTGATCCAGAAATGTTGCCGTTGCGAATTTTTCTCGAAAACGCCAGAGACTCGATCAATTACTTTTTCCTCGGGACTTTATCACGTGTTACCGAACAAGTGCAGAGACACTGGCCTTGCGAACTGGTGCCGCATCATCGAACGTCGCGTCGTTTCATAAAGAGACCTCTCGTGAACGTTGTCCGAAAATCGTGCACCGTTTAATTCACCACGGAATATGAAATTCTGCGATTTATGCGCGTATCAAGTGGTTTTCAAGAAAGAAATGGTTTTCATGCGAAGACGTGAACATTTGTGCCGGTGATTGGGAAAATGGTGTAACTCAAAATTTAAAACAATTTGATCTATCAGGTATGAGGAAATCATGTTAATATAAAAATGACTAGAAATTGTTTGAAAAACGAAACATGAAAAAATATCTGAGAGATATTTTTGAGAAATCAGCCTGCTCTGCAGAAAAGTTATCGCATGAAAGAAGACGGGAAAGGCAACGTCGAAAAAAAAAAAAAGAGGTTATTAAAGTTTCCGGGAACGCGGGGAAGCGGGGTAGCGGGGAAGCGATGAAGCGGGGAAGCGGGGAAGCGGGGAAGCGGGGAAGCGGGGAAGCGGGGAAGCGGGGAAGCGGGTAGCCTGTAATCCGAGTTTCGGGGATCGCCGAAAGACTGAAACGGCACACGCGCGCGTAACCCGACAGAATTTCCATAATTAGTGGGTGGCAAAGGTACAACTATTAGCGCGCAGGAGTTGGCGAGTTGCTAGCTGATTTGCATCTAAACGCGGGCTCGTCGTATCAACAGGGCCCCGTCCCACTTTCCTTATTACTTCATCATCCTGCATTCTTTCCTACCGGAAATGCATCCCGCTCGAACACGTTTCGACGATCTTTCACTTCCTCAGAATAATCGTCGTTCCTCGATTAAAAAACCGGGAAAGTTCAACTTTAATAAGCAAATGCTGCGGGGCAGATGCTCTTAT
Organism: Seladonia tumulorum; assembly: GCA_913789895.3. Classification (NCBI taxonomy): domain Eukaryota; kingdom Metazoa; phylum Arthropoda; class Insecta; order Hymenoptera; family Halictidae; genus Seladonia; species Seladonia tumulorum. The sequence goes on from OU565268.1 coordinate 17,736,674, forward strand.
TCCGAAGATATGCAGAGTAGATCTAAAAAGTGTTTGGACGCCAATTTTCCTGACTACAGTGAATTCTCGGTATATGTCGGCAACACGGGTCTTGCCAGTGTCATGTATCGTTCAGGAGACATACCCGAGCCGTCATAATTCGACGTTTATCATCCAGGCCTTGGTTACATATAGTATATAGAGAAATCACGGTGTCGAGAAATTGTCGATACTTGAACTGCAATAATTTCGTTCGAAAAAATAGTACAATCATAATTCTGCACTCATCTTAAAGCTCGAAGCGTCTTCTTTCGCAGACAATTATTCATTTCCGTCTAGGATGATCTTGCATTATGTAGCAGGCGAAGAACCGAGGACATGTTCTTGGTAGAAAATGCTACAAAATTGAGTCGTCCGTAACGGCGTGAAAAAATTTTTTCTCTCAATAAATCCTATTACAAATTCGAAGATTGAATCTTCCCCTTTACTGCTGAAAATTTGATCTACGATTTTGTTTGGTTGTTTCATAGAACAAAAATGAAGAGCAAGGTCATATGTAAAATCTTTTTTGGGGATATTTTATATTCTTGCGCAATGGCTGGTACATCTTACAAAAAAAAAAAAAATATCGTATCTCGAATTTTAAGGACCTGTTGTAAAGAGGAAGTTTCAATCTTCTAATCGATTTCAGTCACAAACAAGTTTTCTCCCACAGACGTTTTATTTGGTGGTATTGTTGAGACTTAAACTGAATTGACCGATAAACTATGAAAATGGGAGCTTCAGGCTTTGAAATCTCGAATTACTAATAAATTATAATAGCAAACCGTAATTGTATGCGAATTTTATAAATTTTGTGTCAAACGTGCGGCGACCAACTGGGACCGCAGCAGCTGTTAATTTTGTATAAGTATATGGCAGACAATTATTGACTCGGCCACCCGTGGAATAATTACACATCGCCGCAACGTTGAGGTTTCAATCGTTGCCCGGAGCTTCATTTGACGGCTGACTGGTCGTCCCGTGTTTATGGAATATGATTTACGCGCGGGAGCGGCCGAGAATATTATGGCATCTTGGGTTTCCATAATGCCGAGATTTGCTGCCCGCTTAATCCAGTTCCGTGCAAGAAGATCCTCTTATCTTGAGGACACGTTCGCCCGGTAAGTAAGACGATTATCTTCGGAACCTCGCGTGAAAAGGAGCTGCCTTGCCAGCGAAACCCGTTGCCATGCTGACAGCGGTCTCGCGCACCTCCCTTTTTCCCAGTGGAAAATTTCGGTTTTAATTATTCCGTTCTCTGATCAGGCTTCGTCGCTTTATCGGCTCGATTCGCTCGACGGTGGCTCGCTCGAACCGCGTCGACCAAACTATTAGGTTCGTGGAAAAATAGTTGCGGTTTCCATTCAAAAATAGTTTCGGTTTAAACTTCACCGATTTTTATGAAACGACGCACAGTGGAACGTTACGTCATGGCCCCGAAAAGATGATGACCGGAAGATGAACAAATTTTTCTCTCAAAATGAACACTTCTTCCTTCCCCCTGTGTTCCTAAGTATCCTAAATGTAATACGATCTGAATATAATCCCCTATGTTCCTATTCTTTTCTAAAGAGAAATATCGTGTAACAAATTTCGTACTCGAAACATAAATTACACAAATTGAATAAATTACACGAAGGTGCATTTTCTCCTCCAATAATTTTAGGAGGTCGAGAAAAGTGTGCCAACACCGTAAAATCAATCGTATAAAATTGTATAAAAGTTTTTCCGGAATGATAATCAAATAAAGGAGCACCAGTGGCCGGCATTCGCGAGAAGTCTCCGAGTTCAGAAAGTTAATTATAAATATTCGTCCCGAGGATGTCGAGCGTTATAGCATCGCGTTGTTCCACGTGTGCGCGCAACGGCCGCGCGATTGCAGGTGCGTGGAAACCATAACATCGAAAATCATACCGCTAGGTAATTTCGAAAATTGCCCGACCGACTGGGATTCCCGTGAGTTGGCTCGATTCCGATGGAAACGAAAGTTCACCGCGACTCTCGGGGCGGGACGTCTGCGTTCAAGGTGAACCGGCCGCCACCTGTTCCATTACGATTTCGACTCGGTAATCGGCGAGTCCGTGGGTTCGGCCGGGGCTGGGGCCGGAACACGCGGCCGATTATGCGTCGGTCGGCCACGCGATTGTCCATAATAATTAATCGAGCTCGACGAAACCGCGGACCGACTTTCCGAAACGAACCGTGAACACGACTCTTTATTTCGCGTTTGCTCCTTTCAACGAGACTCGAAATAAAGAGGCGAACGTGTCGCAATCGCGCGAGCATTGGGAGCATCAACTCCACGAGAGAGAAAAAGAAAGAGAGAGAGAGAGAGAGAGAGAGAGAAAGAGAGAGAGAGAGAGAGAGAGAGAGAGAGAGAGAGAGAGAGAGAGAGAGAGAGAGAGAGAAAGCGTAAAGTAACAATGTTTAAGATCGTCCGAGCATCGAGAAGAGAGAGCAGTTCCGCTTTAATGTGTCGATAAAATAAATATTTGATAGAAATAAATAAAAGTGTTTATTTGCGGCTGGCGCGCACGGGCCCGAGTCGGCCGGCAGCTGTGCACGCAAATTCTCGGTTTTAAGGAGCAATTTGGGAAAGTAGGAATCAAATACTGGCCTATTAACTGCGTAACGATTTGGTGAAGTAGCGGCGGTGAAGTTGCGCGCGCGTAGAATGTGATTAAAACGATTATTTTATCGGAACCTATCTGCTCGGTCCCGACGCAACGGTCGATGCGTAAACCGTCTAACCGTAATCGCCTATATATGAAATTCAATCTCAAATTTCATAAACGTTCTTGGCCGGGTCAGAGACCGCCGGACCAGTCACCGAACGAGATCGTTTTACCGGCTGAGAAATGATTTTCCGCGGCGAACCGGTGTCTATCGACCCGTGGATTTAATTGCACAGGAGCGGGCTATCTTACGGTTTATACCGGGAGGTTAGATCCTGATCCTTCTTAATCCCTCTTCAAACTGGTAACCTGAGATGTGTTTCAGTGTCTTACGTGGGGAGGCACCACGGACACCGGAGACCCTCCTTTCAACTTTACGTTTGTTTACCTATATACCTTGCAGAATGTGCTATCGGTTACGGCTAAAGATCAACCGACCGAAAATGGAACTTGGAGAACCCCATGAACACGAGTCAACAACGGTCAATCGGGCTCGAAACTTGGTTCCTGCTAATGGGGTTTTCCGTTTCACAACAGTGGACGCGCAAAGACGTTGCAGCGCACAGTCGACGACGAACATACTCGAGTTAGGCGAGCCGATTTTCACACTAGATTCACGGGACCCGTCAAAATGACAGGTTGTAGTATTTTTAATGTACAATTATTAAGATTCTAAGAATGCATGAGAAATTATTTAGCAAAATCTCTTTCGGTACATATTATCTCAAAAATATTGCTAATAAATGTGTTACAAATCTTGTGTTATTTTTATAAGGTAATTTAAAACAGTCGCCTTTAATACTCCGTGAACCTAGTGCTAGTGAAACACTAATTAATTATAGGAGGGCACAATTTTTTTAGTGATTTATATATATATATATATATATATATATTTTTTTTTTTAAGCGTTAAGATGGTGAAAATTTGCAAGAATGGCGCTCGTTTCATATCGGCTATGACACTGAACCTTGAACAATATTTTATCACGTTCCCGGCGTGACTCGTCGTGGATTCTAGCAAGCAATTAGCACTGCTGTAGAAGGTACTTGATGACTCTTTGTCTACACGAGTACCTGATAAGAAATATTGCATCGACGTACATACTGTACACTAATGTAAGAATACAGCAGACCTATACAACTGATCCCAATGACACGCTACTTCGGTAACAGTTCGATAAGCTAAGCCAAAAAATGGCGAGTTTTTCAATTATACTATGGTAAATATTGCATATTTTGGCTGTTCACCTTCCTCGTTTATTAGATTATCATCTATATATTTCTGAGCTTTTTCTACCACTGACTAGTGCATTTGTTTATCATCACATTTTGACTCACGATCACATAACGTTGTCGTCAATATTTTTATTTTGTCTCTCGCATAAATAGAATATACGTTGGTCACACATTGATCGATGATGAAATAAATCTCATTCGATAGTAAAGTTGGACATACAGACGGAAACTGAAGGTAGGACTTGAAAGATTAGGTTTGTACCTTCAAATGGTATACATAATAAACCTGTACGTTACGATAGTATTTCTTGATTAAAACGCTTTATAAAATGTGCATTCTGAAATCGCTCATTTCATAAGCAACGACTTGATAAATATGCCTCATTGTCGGTATAGTACATTACCAAAGAGTGAGTACTTAATTGTAGTGCAAATTAAAAGGCAAGAAAATTCACCAAGGTAAATAATCACCAGGCAAAAAATAAATTTGAGGGATGTTCATAGTTTCATCGGAAACGTGCTTAAATTCTCAATCACATATGTGCCTCGAAATTTCGTCACAATGTTCAACAATACGATCGCTCCGCTGTGAACGTTTCGCGGCCGTTCCCGAAATTGTCGAGATCAACGAGTGACCGTGTCGGTACGAACCGCAGCCCGATCCCGTGAACAAGATCCCGGTGTCTCGGGCGTGCATCGGAATCGGCATTGGCGGCGGAGATTCCCGAAACTTGCCGGCAAAGGCTACAAATTACAGCGGCGACGGGACGGTGTGTAGGTATGTCGGGAGGGGTTGGAGACGCCGGGCGGTTCCGTTGAAACAACAACGTTTCCGTGACAATTAATCGTGGCGGTGGATAGCGGTTGCGGCGGAGGGCGCAAGAAAAGCCCGGGGTCTGGCTGTTGTCCCCCCCTGTGTCGGGGAGCATCTTGACACGAGCTGCCGAGAAGCATGCCACCGCTCCGCGATGCCACTCGATTCATACGGTGCTTTACGGAGCCTGTTAATTACCGGTGACCAAGCGGCAAACACGAAACGGCGTCGAGTGGCTTAACTGGCCCGTTATGCTCCTCCCGTGGGCTGCGGGCTCGCAGTGCAAATCACTCGTACGTCGCTTTGCCAGCACGAACTCAGCACAATTCTGTGCACCGAGGAAGACGCCTGGTGCCGCCGCCGCTGCCGTTGTCGTTGCCGTTGCCGTTGCCGTTGCCGTTGCCGTTACTGCACCTGCCATCCACGGTGCCGGTGCCGGTGCAGCTACTGCCTCTAATGCTGCTGCTGCTGCTGCTGCTGTAGCAGGATCAATGCGAGAGGAAGCTGTAAATCACTCGACGCGTCTCTAAAGACTAGACGCCTGTGCGCGTCGCGCTCCCTGATCGATCCTTCGAGAGCCGGTTGAGGTTTCTTGATGATGCTCACCACAGTCTACCTCTCAGCCGACGCTAGACCGCGGACAACTCGCTAACCTCTTCCGGTGCGTTTCGCTCGTCTCCCGGAGGAGGACCTGGTCGATAACTGGTTAAAATGAATTCTTTCCGTTTTTTGAGCGAGAACATTGCACAAAATATTAATCTGCTCCGAAAATATTAATTTCGTTTTTCGTACAGAGAGAACGAGTACTTTGAAGTGGAGGGTTAAATACCGATCGAACATTAATGGCAGTCAGTGCGGTTACCCAATATCGGAGTGAGCTGTCACCGGATGTAGCTGTCTGGAGAACCGGCATAGGTCCACGGAAGCACATGTTTGCGCTCTGGTTGAGGCAGCGTAACCGTCGCTCGAGTGCTATGTATTTCGAATTTCAAAGGGTGTGCGCGTCGCTATAGCCCGAGCCCACTTTGCGAGACACCTCGAACGCCGATTCTCGTCGCGACGTTCTGAAGAAGCCTCGACTCGATACTCGGCATTGTGTTCCCGGAGCGAGACCCATTTGCTCCCCGGGCTAGAGAGTCCTGTAATGGCGAGAAGAGGACGAAGAGGAACGAGGAGGAAGCCAGCAGCCAGGCCAGGCCAGGCCAGGCCAGACCAGACCAGGCCAGGCAGGCCGTAGACCGGCGACGGCGTTCTATTTAATTAAGTTTGCATTGTATCGAAGTGCATGCTGCCGGGAAAAGATCGTTATCGAACTTTCGCGAGATATGACGTTCCCCTGGCCCGCCACACTTATCAGGGACGATCTGCCGGAGCAAATGAACTGCCGTTCGAACGTTCACTCCTAACGAGATCGAGAGCTATGCCATGCCGGGCGAGCACCTTCCTCCTGCTGCCCCGCGAAACAACGGTTCCTCTGCTGCGTCGCGACGCGTCGCGCCGATGCCATTCGGAATTTCTACGTTTACGGACGAGCACAGATTCCACCGAGATAACCGTGCGAATCGTTCTCGGAAACCGCTTGCGATCGAAATACAGTCTTCTCTCGATACATGTCGCAAATACTTGGCCGATAAAAGTCGCAGAAGTATCCCCGCTACTCCTCGGGTACACCGAGGAGTGTAAACATAATACGGGTAAGACGTTCACGTGGATCAAAGAATAATAGTATCTCCTGGACGATACATGTAGCTGCCGTGATGTTGACATAAATCGAGAAATGTAATTTCACTGCTGCTCGCCTCCCGTCGAATATTATACCCGATCGAATTTCGAGCATTGTACGCGCGCAGCGCTTTCGATTTACAGTGAATCACAGTAATGTTCGGGCACTTTTAAAAGGACGATAAGATTTTTAATATTGGACCGTACGACTTATCCAACGATTTTATAGAAACGGTCCCCACTGTGCGACGGACACGTTACCGAGAAAACTGAAGCTGCATCGAAATTGCAGTTGTCGGACCGGTTCCGTTTGTTTCGGCTCCGACGATTCTTATTTCGCCGGATTCAGAAATTCAGACACGTCCAGCTACAAATTTCCCATTCGCGCGCGTTTCATCATGCGGCGCACACGCGGCCGACTTTAATTACCCGTATAGAGATTTTTCAAACGGGCATCACCGGGCCGGGATGCACGCTGCATAGGATAAAGTGTCGCATCGCCGGAATATTTTCTGCCGATTCCATCGCGATAACGGCCAGCTACTTTTTCCCACGCGCTCGACCCGCTGAATGCAAATAATCTGTCGCCGGGGGGTGAAACACGGCGGACGTGATGTTTCCGACTAATAACTCGTAATAATACACAACACCGAAAAGGTGACACGTATTGGAAAGCCTTTTCCATATAATGTACATACGTGACCGCGTTGTACATCACGCGACCGTCCGTACTTCGAGTCAATGGGAGCCGAGGACGAAAAACACATTTTTGTGATCTACAGTCTTTACCCGATATACGTCCCAATATCTATCCCCACTGAGCAGTATACCCCGTAAGGGGCCCCAAAGCTCGAGTAACTCGCGGCAAGGTTATGCTGCGATCTGCTTGATTCATCGATTTTCGCTGGAGACTCTGGCGGGGGAACGTTTTTTCTTGATTTATCGGACCTCCACAGCGCGGTGACTTATTCTTAAAGACGACGAACCCCAGGACAATTCCAGTTCTTGCCTGGTCTCTCTCTCTCTCCCTCTCCCTCTCTCTCTCCCCCTCTCTCTCTCTCTCTCTCTCTCTCTCTCTCTCACTCTCTCAGCCGTTCTTGCCTGTTCCGACGGCGTCGAGGCGATTGTCACATTTCCCGCAAGTTCGCCGGCCCACTTTATCGTCCCCCTTTCCTATCTATCGTTTTCAGTGCAGTATATCTACGTCGGGTGGTGCGGCGAGGCACGTTTGTTCTAGAAAACGGAATTCCCTTGTCTGTAGTCTGACGACGCGTCTCGGGGGAAGTATGTATATTGTTGCCGTTCTGCATAGGTCTTATAATCTGTTGCTCTTTTCCTGACCCATCAAGATACTCCACTGAAAACCAATGCGCAATTGTCCGTTTGCGGTTTCCTGCCAGAAGCTCTGAGATCCGCTCTTTCAAACATAGGAAACAACACTCTGTTTGCTTGCGGGGCCATTTTCTGTTAAGAGTCCGACAAGTGACATTTGCGAAATCTTTTGCCCAAAAACTAACACCGATTCCACCACTACCGATTTCAACACTAAACCTACCGAGCACAAGACACATATAATAAAAGTGAAATATCCTATAGAAGGTAGAAGATTGAATTTATTTAAACTTTGTACGAGTTTCATTATAATATGTGGTTGAATAAAAAATTCAGTTTAGTAATTTCCTATGAAAACGTTTTTATAATTTCAATAATTGTGAAGTAGAAAACCAGTCGTTTGGACCGTGATAGATTCGGTGTTAAGAAATTACAGCTAGGCGAGAATGTGTTTTGTTTTTCTAATAATTGTAAAATCGGAAAGGCTGCAACAGTCCCCTAATAATGCCCAACAGTCACCGAACAATGTCGAGATCGTAGATTTTATGCATTCATGAGAGACATTAATGGGTGCCATTTAAAACGGAGAATAAAAGAATTTAATAATGTACGTTTTCAACGCGTCAAAATTATCGTAGAAAGAAAAATACTTGTTCCTCTTTCTTGCAATCGATGCAAACGATTTTCATTTCTCATAAAGAGCCGCAGTTTAACGATGCCATATTTGTATAGCGAATGAAACAGCGTGCTCGAATACGATTTGCAGCGAGGCATTAAAACATCGGGGATCTCGCAACTTATGACGCCATTCGCGATTTCGCTAGATCGAGCAAGGATATCGCGACGGGAGCATCAACTGTCGATTGGGCGGATATTTAGTGTCGAAATTCGCGGACCGATAAGGCGGCCGGCCATTATTTTCCGAGGATGAATGTCCGTATCGTTAATCTATTATAATATGCGCATCGATTCGCTGTCAAACGCATCCCGGCGAAATACACGAGGCCGACGAGGAGAAACGGGCTCGCGTAGGCGTGGCCCGAGCCCCCGCGTTGAATTCCAATTTTCGTCCTGCAATATTTATGAACCGCATTTATCCGGCAAAAATGGAACGCGGCCGAAACCGCATAATTTCCCTGTTCCGGCAGCTCTCGCGCCTGCCCGAAAACGCCCGGGGAACAAACGAGACCAATTTGGAGACGAAGATTGCTCCCGGCGAATCCCATAAACGCATCCGGTAAATAAAGTTTCTCCCACCACTCCTCCTCCCTCCTCTCGTTCGCGCTCGCGCTCGCGTTCGAAGTCGCTAAAGCAACTATTTGCTTACGCTGAAAACGAACTCGAATCCTTTTCGAGTTACATCGGTTCGGTCGTAGACCACGACGGCACGCTTTGTTCGAAAGTTTCGCGTCTACGCCGCGTTCCATGTAGATAGTTGTACCGCTCGCAATTTATGACAAGCTAAATTGCAAGTTTGAAGAACTTGTTAAATCGTAGAAACCACTTTCTGAAATTGCTGTTGTTAGCTCTGCACCGTAGTTTTAATGGCCGGCGGAAAAATAATTGGTTGTTTTTTCCCCGTTGCGATATATCTATCTCGACTATTGCTTCCAGGAAAGTTCCTGAAAGCCTGAACAATAGATTTCAAGATTTTTCTTCGGTGGAAGAAAACTATAGAAAAATCTACTGCTTACAAACTATATTAAGACGGTGATTATTCAAACCAGAAAAGATCCTGGAAACGTGCACAACTACGTTTATCAGCTAGTGTCCATCACTTTTTAGAACGAAAAAAATCAACGTACCACCTTGCTGTTTCCAGACCGCATTTATGAACATTTGAACTCCCTTTCTGAAAAATTGTTATGAGATAAAAGCAAGAATTTCACGGGATGTACAATATTGAATTGGGTCATGCAAAATTTGAGATTTTTATTTAATATCATGATTCCATGGCAGAACCGATCGTATCTTTTCAATGAAAAAAATCAATGGTTTGTCGTTTTTCGGACATTTCATGATTACATTAGTTGTCAGAAAATTTTATGAAACAAAAAAATTGAATCAGATACAATTCAGATTCTCCGGTATATAGATTGTTATTTTTCTCGAATCATCGAGAATTCTCGAAAATCATTGCAGTAACTTGCAGTTTCGAAGCCACATTTATCAACAACCAACAAATTTATGTTAACCTTGTTCTCAGAAATTTCTATGAAATAACAACGAGAATTTCGAAAGATGTGCGACAGTGAATTGGATCAGGCGAAATCCGAGGTGTTTCATAATGGTGCAAACTAAAAAACTCGATGGTCGTGTCATAATCGGGAAGGTCGTCGTTACGGGCTGGACTGAATTTATTTTAAAAGGGCCGCGTGTGAAAGGAGAAACGGTCTCGTTTGTGTTCGGGCGTCCTGTTGGCTCCGGAATGAAATGACAAATCGAGGACTAAAAAATTTACGCAACTGAAAATAATTGGCCGCGAGAAACGCGAATCATTGCCAATTTGAACGCGAAAAGAGAGCCGGGGAACGATTGCATCGTGAATGTCGAGCGGCCGAGGACCTGTTTCGGCCGGTGTAACGCGGTAGCTTGTAAAGATCATCCTCTGTCGTCATAACCGCGCGTTTAAATGCCTCCCCGCGGCAGTAATGAATTTCTTCAAAGATTAATTCGAAAGTTTTCATGCGTCACCCGATTTAACGAGGGCCCGATGACTCGTGTTTCAGTTTCGGCTGGGTGCCGCCATCTTGTCGAGCGCGGGCTCGCGCTCGCGCTCGCGCTCGCGTACTTTATCTGCCATTCGAATCGTAAAAAAATACTCTCTAATGAGCCAACCGGCATCGTTAAAGTAGCCCTTTAAAGATTCAGCAATGATAAATCATCGTGATTACCTGTCAAGATATCGGTTCCCCTTTTTCCTCCGGCAAACCTCGATAGGTACAAATTAAGAGCGCGCGATCGCTGCACCCGTTGGCATTAATTAAGATATTTACGCCATTATCAAAATTCCTCGTTCCTCGTCTCTTCCCCTGGCTGACATGTCTGTTTTCGGCAATGCTTATCTCCGTGTTAAGCGATCCTTTTCAACTTTGTTCCGTCCGGTTGATTTCGACCTAGATCAAGGAATTGTAATAATCGCTTTTATATTAAAGGGTATAGCCGGATAAGCTGATGGCCCCAAATAGAATTGATCTTTCGTTATAGCATTCCATGGGGCCCCCAAGGAAAACCCTCTGTCGAAAGTCTCAATTCGGTGCCCCTACCACAAAGGTAGTTATAGGGTGAACACGCGGTATTAATGAATTATTGTCTATTTCTTCCGTTCTACTCAACAGAGAACCACCTCGTCGTAAAGCCAGCGTGTCCCGAGCTATATCGCGAATGAATTATCCGGTCGCAGTAAGCTGTCAGTCACCGGAGGAAATCGATGCGAAACCCCTGATAGTCCTTCCGATGGTCTTCTCCCCTCCCCTAGGCTTTTACGCGGCGAGTTCGCGTAAATACGCAAACGGGCCGGCGCGGCGCGGCGCGGCGCGGCGCGGCACCTCGTCGCGTACGTATCGCTCTCGAACACCGGGCCGAGCCAATAACGTTCGAACAGAGAGACGGAACGAGAATCCTGATTTACGGCCAGTCCGCTGCCAGACCACTTAATTGTATTTACGCAACGTCACTGTCGTCGCCCCGTTCGTAACTCGCGTCTTCCGTGTGCTCGAGCTGCTGCGAATTGCGATTCAAACGATCCTGCTGAATTTAGCGAAACGGTCGCGTGTAATTGCCGAGGAATCTCGGAACATTAATCATCCCAGTGCGAGGGTGACTCGAACGAAAATTCTAAGCGGTTTTCGCTGTGTAATTCACTTGATGCGAAAGCGTTGTATTATCGCGTGTTTTCTTTTGTAAACACGTTCCAGTCGCTTCGAAGCAGACGAATTGCCGTGAATATTACTATTCCCTGTGAAAAGGACGAAAAAGACCCATTAGGTTTTATTAAAGGTTATCAGCACCGCGAGTGGAATAGATCAACAAGATATATTTATAAAGATCTGTCTAGGTCCTAGCATTTACCAGGACCTAGCTGGTTTCTCGACGAGGATCATCAAGGGCACTCGATAATCCTCGAGTATCCCGAATGGTCCACAGTGATCTACAATAGTTCGGACGGATTCGCAAATGGTTTTCGATGGTCTAGAAGTGATCTACAAGGATTTAGAGGAAACTGGTAGTATCCGTAACTGTTACAACAATTTCTAGAGACCCAACCAAAATTTTACCACGTTCGAGTCTTAAATATTGTATATGCTGTCCACACGATGGAATTTACAGTTTTTCACAATCAACAACCCCCTTGTGTTCTGATATTATTAATTTACAGGAGAATCGATAAAGTATCAAATTTTAGTCACACATTTCAATAATCTCGATACACTTGATTACCCAGGAGAAAATCCAACACTTAATTAATTCCTTGCCTACGCAAACGTGCATCTCCACTGAAATTTCACGGAGAAACTGTCATCCCGTAAATCAACTGTCGCTGGAAAGAAGACGTTTATCACAGGGTGGTTGGTCGAGGCCCGATAAGAGACCGATATCTTTCGGGTCTTTCCGGGTGGTTAGCTCGGCCGCGCCGGTGCGCCGATCATATTAATTAATCCTGAAGGAGCGCGAGGCTCGGCAAGAAATCCAGCTTCGGGGAAAAGTTCCGGGACGCGGCTCCGGGCAGGGAAACTCACGGAAGTCGATGGGAGCTGGCGATAAGTCCGACAAAGGGGATGCGCCGGAAGGCGGGCGGCACGTCGCGACAGAGGATTGAGAAGAGAGGCGGGGAGCAGGGATGAGGATGGATCTTGGAAGCCGGTCCCGCGGCCTTATTACATCGTAAATTCCCCGGCAGTGATGGATAACATTAACCCATCGGCAACGACAAATTACTTAACCCCGGCGAGATCGGGCCGAGCCCGGGCCTGGGCCTCCGTCCAACCGGAACCGGGCCGTTCTTCCGCCGCGGACTACCGACTCTCGGGCTCGATCTCGCGGATACAACTTCGAGAAGTCCGTCGCGAACGCCCCCGGAAAACTTTCCACGGCGCTGCCGAGGAAATTATTCGTCACCGTTAAGGTATCGATGGCCCTGGGAAATCATCCATCGTAAACTCGAAATATTCGGATACTTCTAACTGGAAAAGTTTCGCGACTCCGAGGATTAACGTCGCAACCCCTACGAAACACAGCGGATAAAGGGTTGCCTGACCCTTCAGAGACGACGCGCAGGGGGGTTCGCCTGATCGCGCCGGCTGTAGGTTTGAAAAACATACTCTGAGAGCTATGAAATGTTTTCCGGGATAGTTAACACTAGACTTACGGGACGCGTCAAAACGACCGGTTCCAAATTTATCAATTTACAATTATAAGGACTGTAAAGGTATACAGGGAACCCTCGATATACATATGTCGGCAACACGGATCTTGCCAGCGACATATATCGTCCAGGAGATACCATTCTTTGATCCACACTGATTTACACTCATGAGGTATACCCCGCGGTAGTGGCGATAATTTATAAAAATTATAGAGAAATATTATACAGAAAACATATATAGAGAAATCACTGAATTTATACGAAGTCGATTAAATACACATTTGTTCCTTGGACTAACATATGTATTATTGTTAAAGCCGGTGAAACTCTGGCTAAATATATTCTTATTTTTATAAAGTAATCGGAAATAGTTTCATTTAGTGTTATCCGTGAATCTAGCGTCAAGTACACGAGGATCAATGTACTGGTATTACTCTTTATCATTTTTGCACTTATCACGCATGAGACTTGAAATTCTGTAAAAAAGAGTAGATAATTTGTTACCCAGCGAGCCAAGTTGTTCCAGGTGACACGAAAACTGCAGAACGTCCGAAGGAATGACCCCGGAGCACAATTTGTCAAATTGAATCCGTGTCCGGCCAGCAATTACACGTTAAACGTCGGCTACTTGAACGCTCGGCGGCGGATTTCTCTTAATAAGTCCGCAATCCCGAGAGCCCGGGATTACAAAATATCGGTGAAACTCGACGGTGTATACTGAAAAATGAACGGGTGACGGTCGGCTTCGTCGCTTTTGCCTAAAGTTTCTCGCGGCGAGATACACCTGGAACACGATCGCTTCTTCTTCCACTGCTTCCTCTTTTTCTTTTTCTTCTTCTTCTTCTTCTTCTTCTTCTTCTTCTTCTTCTTCTTCTTCTACTCTTTGCGGGGAAAGTTTATCGAATTGCGTGAAGCCTCGGCTCCGGGCTCCCTTAAGCATCGTCGAGCGTCGAACCGGAAACATGACGGCCGGTTTTCTCTTCCGGTTGTCGCCGGGCAAAGAACCTGCAAGTTAATTCCCGGCCGTCGATGGGGGGACAGAAGAAAATGCTCCTGACGGGATCGAAAAGAGATTCTTCTTCAAACCACATGACTTTACATCCCGAAAAGTCTGATTCCGGATGCGGGACGCGTTCATGATACAACCCGGGGCAAAGAGGATTCGATTTCGACATTTAAGAATCGCATAATTGTCTTAAAATTGTCCCGAATCAGTTGAGATTTCTGGAAGAAGAAAACTTAGTAAAATACAAAAATTGTAAAATTCCATAAAAAAATTTCGGAATACGGATTGCTACGTCATTATTGACTTATTTAAATGACTGAACGGAGAAACAGATTTTCATCCGTCTTCTGTTTCTTACAATGACAAAAATATGCATTTCGCCATGCTTCGAAATGTAAGTGGCCAGCGTCGATTAACGCTAAACCTACCAAGCATTAACAATATCTGGTAAATATTGCCGTATAAAAATGGCAACCCTTTTATTGAGATCGTCTGTAATTTTCCGTATAAAAAATGCTCGGACGAGAAAATTTATTCTAGCATTTTCACCAAATGAATTTTTATGGTTTCAATAATCCCAAAAAATATGTAACCGGTCATTTTGACCGTGGTAGGTACGGTGTTAAATTAGTGGCTCGCTGGGGAACAGCCGCGACGCCGAAGATAAGTTAAAGATCGTGCGTCGTTGAATCATGTCGTCGGGAAAAATCAGGCTTTATCGGTAGAACAACGTGTGAATACGAAACGCGTGACATGTCGCCGAGGTTGCCGCGATAAACGCGTTATCATTCAATGAATCGTAATTGTGGTCATTGCGAGAGAATACGTTTTACACGAGGCGAACACGCCTGCGCGCAACACCCGTGCCGTTTTACAGGTCGCATTGTTCGGACACCTGTGCACGTTGCACGAAAGCAATTAATCAGAAACCTATGACGGTAGGAGATTCTTTGGAGCGGATTACGTTTACCGTCGAGATAAGGTGTATCAAATAATAGCACGAGAAAGATAAATGGTTTTTAAATTACTCCCTTTTCTATCGATCCTTCTTTCTTCGGGATTTCTAGAGATCTTCGCGCTGCTGTAAAGAACGGATTCTTCGGGACACTTCTGAACGCGATAGTAATCTGTAAGATTCCGAGTAGCTATTGCGACTTTATATTCGCTGAGAGATATACTCGTATCGGTGATCAAGATATTTCTGCTTTGTAGCGATAGATTAACGAGAATCGATGATTCATATACAAAGATACAAAGAGTCTATTCTGTCACCACTGTACTGCAAATAATTGTTGAAGTAACGGATATTTTACAATTCTGTAGATTTCTTTTCTCAAGATTTCTTGGACGAGGTCAGACAAATAGGTGTAATACACTACTCAAATAATAGAAATTTTATAGTTTTTTAAATTTCTTAGCCAAGGTCAGACAATTAGGAGCAATAAACTTTTAAAAATGAAAAATATCAAAAATTCAGAAGTCTGAATTATCAACAGTACCCATAACATAACATTGTCCACTACATGATAGTACCCATAACATTATCAGAAAAGTTAAATTGTGACTTTTCGAAATTCCCATAAAATCGTAATATACGCAACAGGCACAATCATCCCTCAGTTTCCCCGGTGATCAGTGATCCAGGCGAAAGAAGGACCGGTGACAAAAATCTATGAAGCATCTCTTTGGAATCTCTTTAGCATTCGCAAGAGAGTTCGATAAGGTAAATCTCGACAAATAAAGATTTCAAGTGAATATTGAATGTACGCAACGTTGGGTCTTAATGAGTAGAACACAAGAGAAGCAAACACGTCTGAAACCCTGCTCTCCGTCAGAGTCAGTTCATGGGTGATGCGAGAGAGGAAACACCGAGGAAAAATATATGTAGGATCATACGGACCATGGAAGGACAAAGAACCGTTGGTATTTTAAAGCGTGAATATATTTAACAATAAAAAGACAAAAGACAAAAGAAGGTATACAAAGAGATATTACAAAATACTACTCGACGCACGCTTCTCTATGTCTCGACGAGAACTGCCCGATGCCGAACGTTTCTCGAACTCGTCAGCTCGTCTACAATGTTTATTATAGAAACGCTATCGCATCGCTCGGGCCGCCTGGGTCCGCGTGAGTCCTTTATTCCCGCCGACAAACATTACACGATGCCGCCGAACGCGCGCGGAACGAAGGCACACGGAAAACGACACAGCCGCGCACGAGAGTTTATCTTTCACGCGCGGCACTATGATTTCGGATCATGCTTTGAAATGCACCGAACCTACATATATGAAGCAAATCTTTGAAATCTCTTTAGTGCTGCAGCATTCGCGAGAGAGTTCAATAAGGTAGATCTTTGAAAATAAAAATCGCAAGTGAAATGTTACGTGTACGGGACGTCGGGTCTTAATGGGTAAAGGACAAGAGAAGCAGAAGCGTCTGAAGCCCAGCTCTCCATCAGAGTTGTCTGAAAGGAGGGACGCGTTCTCTCTCTCTCTCTCTCTCTCTCTCTCCTTCTCTAATCCGATGACGATCGGATCAGCCCTCGTTAAGTACGACGTCGTAGTTTCTGCTCGATTGGAGCTGGTTTGTAGGCGCTCGGCCGCGGGAGCCCTCGTTGTCCGGCACACGCGTACACACATAACGCGGTCGCGTGATGACACCACAATTAATTGGAGCCTCCAGGAAGGCGAGTTGGCATCTGTTGCCGGGGGTACGCCGTGCACGGATACGTTACGGGTACAGATAGCTCGTTAGTCGTTCTATTCCGCGTGCCACGTGATACGGAAAACGCTCGGCCGGCCTCCACGGAATAAAAGAAAATCGTCCGTCGATGCGCGGCCCGTGCTCCGCCTACACTTTGCGTGGGTGGATGGATCTGTGTGTGCACTTATCCATGCGAACGTAAAGGAGCCGTCGCATAGCCGTTTCTAATTTCGCTGAAATCCTAGAAATGGCCTAGTATTTTGAACTTTGAAGCTTTAGAGTGCACAAAAGTTTGTTCAAATTGCGAAAGCTCAAAGATTCAATTTCAGTCACGAGAAACGGGTTTCCGGGCCGGTGTGGACCGTTGCGAACGTTCGAGGACGACTCGTTGGCCTATAAGCGTTCGCGTTCCCGTAGAATGGATATCGGGACCGACTCCAGGAAATCGAGCCTGGCAAGGATAGGCGGGCAGACGGCGGTCTCTGTCGTCGTTATTAAGATTTCATGGCGCCTCATCCGGTAACAGCGGCGGTCAGCGTGGCCGTTCTAGAATCTACGCACCGACTGTAATTCATTTGAACGGCGATAAATAACGCTAATGACAGTTGAATGGCCGGGGGAGGAGGGGATCGCGGGCAAACAAGGGTTCAGGCGTTCAGTCGTTCAGGCGTTCAGGCGTTCGCGTTCACGTTCGCAGAGACTCGCGGGTTTATCCTGACTCTGCCTTCTGTCCGCTAACGGTCGCGGCCGTCGTGAAAGCGATGCGAATCACGTTTACACGTATACCGGAGGACGCCGGTGTCCTCACTCTGGATCATTAAACACGGATTTATAGAATTGATTATTCTGGAAATGGAAACGATACGCGCACGTCAACCGGAAAATATGCGAGACACTCGTGCGCCCCGCCGGCGGATTTACGGAGCCGCTTGAATGGCTGGAAGTAATGGTATCTTATCGGGTTATTTACTTATCGTAACGGGTATTTCATGAACGCGGGCGACCGTCGCGTCGTTTCGCAGGATTGCCAGGAATTCTTGTTCTAGGATCTCGGCACCGGCCACGGCCCCGGCCCCGGCCCCGGCCGCCGCCGTCCGCTTATTACCCTTATCCACGGTCATTTTACTCCGTGACAATTTTATTAATGCTCGTTTAATATTCATTTGCCGATATCACCGGGTTACGTATGGAAAGTCGCTCCAACGAGCTGCCCGTCTATATCGCCACGCGAATTTCTTATGCCGTCGGGGTGATCAACCTTCGGGTGTTTATTATAGCGAAACGTCGCACGCGGATTCCACCCCCTTGGCTCATTAAATACCAAATTTTTATTTTTAATTTTTTTCAAGATTCTTTGCTCCAAAAGTATACATTATAAGTATGTTATTGTATGTATATGTATATCTAATGTATGGTGTCTAAGGTATCGTAGGTGAATATGCGGTATGTGTATGTATATTGTAAGTATTATATTTGGAGAATTAATTATTGTTACGATCAAGTGGAAAAATATCCCCATTTGGAGATGCAGCCTTTTGCAATTTTAAAAATGGTAAAGTGAAGGTGTTGCTAAAAAACCCCTAAGAAGATATTTATATTTCATTTATCAATTTCATTTAACAGCCGAAAACGATATTTATTTCACCAACAATTTTAAACTTACACAGTGGTGTATCCTTTTAAGAGAATTTTTAGGTATGAATTCATATTCACACACGGGACGTTCTGGCATGTCGTTAGCATTTTCAGTCGATATAGACACCGAAAATCAATTCACCCAGGCTCCTCTACAAAAAAACGTCTCTTCTTTCATGCTCAGGAGGCTATGCACCCCTCAAGCTCGTAAGTTCTAATACCGGCCACCGTTTCGTCCAAAATTACGAACACGCAGCTGTTGCCCCCGAATAACCCTAAATCTCGAGCCGGCCCCAATCCGCGCAATCTTTTAGCAGTTTCCGCACTCGAAACTGCTTCCTCGAAGTATCGTGCAGCTTGTCAGATGCTACCTCCGGTCACGTATGTGACGTTAAGTCGCATGCTCGCTGGGAGGTGGTCCCTGCCCATAGGAGTGAATAACCCTATCGAGCTTTGTTCTGATTACAATAACGAAACAACTTTGATTTCGAGGGACAAAAATAGTGTTAGAAATACTGTTTGAAATTACAATCCCACGCGGTATAAATTCCGCAGTAGTAAATGTACAATGTACAAAAAATGGTACACTGTAAATATTGTTTTCTGCGGTATAAAAATTGCTTTGTACATCGTACACTATAGAAATTGTTATCCGGAGCTGTACTGTGTTTTGTAACAGAGCCCGATTTGTTGGTTCGCGATCGAAATTGTCTCTCGAAAAATTACTTAAAAAATCGTTAGCAGTGCACCGAGCACGTAGAAAACGAAAGCCATGAAACAACCAATGGTATCAGACTGTTAAAGCGATCTCGAAGACCGATGCCTACAGAGGCAGCTCGTTCGGGGCGTGAAATTAGAGTCGCTCGCGAATCGGTAGTAAAACGATTCTGTCTCCGTGGTTGGCAACGGGAACGACGGGGGCGGGTTCTGATTAGCTTGGAGACGTGGTTACGTGTCCGTGTGTGGGCAGAGATCGGATCGGAGATGGTCCTGGGAACGGTGTGCGGCGCGATCGGTACTTCTATTATCAATTACCGCGTTTACGCGTGCCGGATTGCGACGGCACACGGAGCGGCGCGGCGCGGCGGCTGCGACCATAAACTCGGTGGACCCACGCCCCTCGAAGCCCGGGCGACATGTGTAACAATGGCCATAACAGTAGCTGCCCCGACGATCCGGCCAATGATTTCGAATTGTTTTACGCCCGATAATAAACGTCGATCGACTCGTGGCACACTACAGGCGCGCCCCGCTCCCTTTCCCGTGTTCCTTTTTTACTTCGAAAGTCGCTCGTAAAAAGCTCCGCCTCTATGGAGTGGAAAACTTCCGTCTGGCGAAACTTTCGAGCACGTTGATCGATTTCCACCGACCCACCCACCTGCCCTTCTAATTGCGATTCTCCTTTTTTCCCCGGAGGTTCTCCTACTATCGGGCACTTTGTTATCTTCTTCCGCCGCGGGAACTCGCGCCGAGATACTTCCCCGGCGAAAACAAGCGCCGAGAAATTTATCGTCCGGGGCGCCTCTTCTCCGGACTCGGTTTTCTGTTTCTACGGGATACGGGGGTGTTGCTTGAGTGGGTACACTACTGCTCAAAAGTATGTCGACAATTTTAAGGCCGTTCGCGTTCTCATTGCTTCGCCACCGTCACGATTCTACCATGTTTTTCGACGAGGACGTGTTTTCTAGCCAGGTGCGCGTTTTGTTGAAGATTGTCTTGTACACTGTGGATCTGAAAATCAATAACTTTTTCTTAATTAGGTTTTCTTTACTCTTTTTCGTCAGATATTCCGAAGCAAACTTTGGAGAATCACTGTGGTCAAATTTACAAATTTACAAATTTACAACCAAGCTTTGCTCTTCTTCCTTTGGAAGGAGTCCGATTAAAGGTCGATTTATACTATGCGCGCAGACACGTATAAAAAATTAAAGAAAAAGAAAGAAAACTCATTACACTGAACAGAACAGTTCCATGTCTGAGAGGGTAGTATAAATCGGCTCTGAACCGTGCTGTATAATTAGCTTGATCGCGAGCGTACGACCAACCCAATTATTATTGTTTACTATGGTGAATTTGCATCGACGAACGTCGACTGGTCCGTGCACCGATGCCATTAACTCGTTCATTTGGCTAGGAAACGATACCGTCGCTTCTATTGCAAACTGATTCGATACTCCATAGATGTGTATACATAGATGTACGTATATATATATATATATATATATATATATATATATATATATATATATATCTATATATATATATATATATATTCGCCGTCCTTGACCGATGTTTCGCTGATCCTTTACGAGCGGCTGCCGATTAACAGCGTACAAACGCGCCCGGCCACTTTGCAAACACGAAAAACGCATTTACGTCAGCAGATTTTTGTCACGGTTACTTTTAGCCGAGCCGCTCTAGCTGATTGAAGCACCCTCGATCGAATCGTAATGCACGCCGCCGGGAAAATATTGCTGAAAATCGACAAAAAAAAACAACAATGAAAAATGGTGAACCGTTCGCGCCGAGTACAGCGCTTTTTCCGCGGACTCGTTGCTTGCGCAATACAAATAGAAACGATTCCGGGATCGGGATAATAAATAATCTTCGTGAAATCTTTTATCCTTGTCTCACTCATACTCATTTTTCCTTCCATTTCGGTGGGCCGATCTCGGCGGAACGCGGCGGCCGCCAAAGACGCCCTTTGGTAATCTGCCGACACCGCCATACAATGTATGAACGAATGAGTATAAGAGGAAGGGATCGACCGAGAGCGGCTAGTCAAAATCTCGCCGTCGAACACGCGCCGTGAAAATAAATAAAACATATTAAACCCGATACGTCTAAGAGTTTCTCGCCCCTACAGTTAGGCGAAAGAAATGTCAACTCAGCTAGAACATCACGATTGTTTGCTCAGTATACACGCGCCCGATCATTCGGATAATGTTGCACGCGTGTTCGCATGGGACGGTCGGCGAATGAACAGATCGTCGCGTCTCAGATTGACAGAATAATCACAGCAAAGTGGTCGAATCAGCCAGAATTTGACGGATTGGCATATGCAGATACCGCGACTGCGTCCCGTCCGACAATTGGCGAACATGTCGAAGTGCGTTGTCGAGATCGATCCGACCCCCCTTCGTAATGTCGCGCCGACTTCAATCAGAGTAACGTAATTTTGCGTAATAATCCGGTGTCCCCTTTTCTCGGTTCACTTGCCCCTTCGTGCTGCACAGACTTGCGAAATTACCGTTCTGCGAATTCAATTCTTAACGCTCGCCCCTATTAGTTTCTTCGTTGTACATTGATCTTCGATGTCAATTACAATTTTAACAAACATTTTTTACGTTAGCTAGGAAACTAATCCTTTTAACAACTCGAAGAAATTACACTGGTCCAATCTTAACACTAGGTTTACGGGGCACTAAATATAGTCATTTCTCTCTCTATATATATGTGTGTGTGTGTGTGTGTGTCGCCAGATCTAGATGATAAATGTCGGGGGATTATCCCCACTACCGCGGGGCACACCCCGAGAGGAGCCACGAAGCTCTAGAGGCTTCTAGAGGAGTGTAAACGTAACACGACTCGGGTATGTGTCCTTATGTGTTGTTGACACACATATATCGAGAATTCGCTCTATGTCTATTTCATATTAATTTATAAAAAAAACCGAAAATGTATCTGCCCAAATTTTTAGCCATTTATTTTACGATATACCCAAAGGAATAAATTTGTTGAATATTTTCTCATTTACAATTTCGATAATTGTGAATTAAAAATAGTAGAACCCGTCATTTTGACGGATCCTGTCTTGTTGATGTCATTTGAAAAGAGTGTCCGAATATTACTGGGACAAATGTCAGTGAATAATAAGACGTTAAAATGGCCACAAATGGAACATCCACCCTAGCTTCAACTGCGGAGGGTTATTTTTTCTTAAAAAAAAAACACAAGATGATGACTAATAGGGAATGTGTTAATAAGAAAGAAAAGTCGGTTATGCGCGACAGTAGTGTATCGCAAAACTTACGTTCTGACGACAGCCATGATTGGGGGGGGGGGGCACACACGAGGAGCACGGGGAAGACTCGAAACGGCTGAAGCAATTAAGGATTCTCTTTGACAGCCTCGTGGATCATAAAAGTGGTGGGAAGAAGCCGCCCAGCTTCGATTCGACGCACGTTCCCCGATTATACCCGGATTCCAATTAAACTGTTGCGAGATCCGATATTGTTCGTCGAACTTCGGGGGTGAAGGCTGAGGGGTGGAGGGAGACAGCTGTAACGAAAAGGTAAGAACGCCGCACGGCCCTCCGCAATAAATCGAGCAACTTAAATTACTTCCGGCCGTATCGAACGGCCACGCCGATTGACATCGTGCGGGAAAATGGCCGCGCGCGAATTTTCCGAAATGCCAATAACGCTCTGAGGCGACCGTGAAATATGCACGACGCCCGTTTTTCCGACGGTCGAACCGCTGTTTTATCCCTTCTCGCCCCCGCGTATCAATCCCGCGCGAGTCAGTGAAAAAACAGGTTGAATAAAGTATACCGGTGAAACCATGAACGGTCGGGAACCGAGAAACAAAAAAAAAAACAAAAAAAAAAGGAACCCGGTCGAACACTCGGAATGAAATTCGTCCGCCGTGCTTTGCTAGCCGAAGCGTCGGCGCGTGTATTTTTGTTCCGCTGTAATTTCGACGGTGAACGCGTACCGTTGCACGCGTATCGGTTACAAACAATGGGGGACGGGGAAAAAAGCGAAAAATTGTTGCGCAACGCCGACCAACGGGAAGAACATGCTGCCCGCTTAATATCGTCGCTAATGGCCAGACCAGAGGATGTTTTTTTTTTTTGCTGCGAAAGCGTTTTGAGCCGGTGTCGGCAGATCCGGCGAATTGACTCGAATCGAAGGGAAAAAGCTATCATCCGCCAGTGGAGCACGTGACAGATTAAAATTTAGATGGAACGTTTGCATTTCTGGCTCAAAGTGGACTCTAGTCCCAGATCAGGGGAATTGACACGAATTGGGGGGAAAAGGTTCCCCTCTCTCTGCCAGTTGAGTCACGTGAGATTGCAACGCATGCACGACATCACGCGTCATGTGACCGTAGCGGAACCGTGGGGAACAACGCGGTGGAGGGGGAAGGCAGAGTCGAGGCGTCGTCAGTGGTTAAATATTTCTGCGTCGACGAGGTGTTCAATGAGCTGACTCGAAGTAATTATTGACAAGCTGAAAGTGACCTCCGCTGTTTCGAATGCTCGTGTCTTTCCGAAGGTAGTGGCAAGGGAAAAAACGCGTCGTTTGCGGGCTACCGCGAAAATCACGTCGACCCTTCTTTCTTTCTCTGTCCTCCTCCGGTTTCCTTGTTCGTTTCATTTGATTTTGACACGCAATCTCCACCGAGAAAGACCCTCGTGCCGGCTTCTCCTCCCGCCGCGCCGGTCGATCAATTTCATTCCGGTCCCGGCTGTTCCCCTCCCTATCTTCCCGTATCAATTATGTCCGCGAGATAGGAAAAGCTTATGAATAAATTTGAATAAGTATAATTTTTATTACGCAGAAATATTAGAACGCGCGGCCACACCACTTCTTTGCATAATCCTTTTTAAACCGGATAATCGTATAGAATGGAACTCTGTATTCTATTGCCGGCAGATAACGCCGAACTTCCTGGCTACCAGCCCCGAAAGTTGCGCGAAATACGTCGCCTTGAGAAATAACTGCGGCTGATCATGTCGCGGAGAGTTCAACGGCGGATCGGTAACACTGTACTTCTGTTTGCGAAAACTCGGAAGTGCGGTACAAGCGCACAATTAATGCCCTCGCCCGGTCTTTTGGTCATTAAAAGTATCCGATACATCTTGCCTTATTAAAATCATTGAAATTTATTTCACTCTTCCCCATAAATGAATTTTTGTGATTTCAATAATTGCAAAATATAAAATCGGTCATTAAACCGCGATAGGTTTGGTGTTAAAATTTTTCTCCGTTGCATAATTGGTTTTTCATAGGTTTTTTACTCAAAATTTTCGGACATATTTCCGTTTCCGAGGAAATAGCTATCCCACTTTTATTGCCGGTGCCAAAATTATATTTTGATGTTTAATTTGTGATACTTTTTTTTCATTAGAAAATTACTGAAAAGTATGAAATTTCGAAATATGCACTTTAAGCGTTCGTCATTTTGCCAATTTTCAAGATAAATTATTTCATAGGCCGTTCGGATAACTTGCAAACTTCAATGTACTTTTAAAAAAGATATTATAAATAGAAGTGTAGTACTTTGTTCCGACATAGAAGAAAAAGGTAGTGTTCATCATTTTCAAGTTTAGTTTGAAAGTAGATCGACTCGAGGCCATCGAGGCGTTGGGATAAAAAGCTTTAATAAAATTTATCACGTCTACACGATTTTGCAGTCTGTGATATAGTAAAGTATATAATCCTCTATCTTTACGATAAGCTCTCTTAGGTCCTTTATTCCAAGAAAGAATGAGTCTCAAGACTTTGTAACATACTGACCTTCATAACCATTTATTACGAATGCTGCCTTTAGGAAATAACATCTTGCCTAGATCAAAAAGAACTTACTTAAGAAGAAGTAGACACTTTAAGCTTGAAGATGAGTTGAGGTGTATTGCTGTACTATTTTTTTTTTTTTTTTAACGAAATTATCACAGTTCAAATATCGAAGATTTCTCGAGAATTTCGGGAACTTGGTCTTTGCCACCCTCGATCATCGGGAAACCGGGCGATCACGCAGGAACCACTCGTAAAAGCGGGACGGCCATAATCTGTGGGGGTTTGGAGGAAATATCAAGCATTTTCGTGGCGAACGAGATACAGGTTCGGGTGTACCGATACCGTGGTTCACCGAGTACAAGGTTCACCCCCGTCACAAAGGTGCTGCACCCGGTGCAACGCGTTTCACGGGGTTGCACCGCATTCTGCCGCAACCTCGGTGCTTTGTTCCGCTCGGAAGGCACGAGATCCAGTTACTCGTCGGTGGAAAGTAATAATTTTGCTTGGCGAGCGTCGTATCCGAGAGAGAAAAAGAGACAGACAGACAGACAGACAGAGAGAGAGAGAGAGAGAGAGAGAGAGAGAGAGAGAGAGAGACGATTACGATTTTCATGGAACGACAAAGGATCGTCGCGTGACACGCACCGAGCACGCAATATCGGATCGCAATTGTAACTTTATTTCCCACTAGTACTTGCGAAGAAAACGCGTAAAATCGCTTTGATTTATAGAAATGTTTTAAGACGTAAAGTGTTAAGTATTTAATTATTACTGTTCGCGAACTTATATTCTTCATTGGGGTGCTTACACATTTTTGAAATAAGAGCTTTTATTATTCTCTTATTATGTAAATCACCGGTTGAGAAAAGTTGAGTGGACGCCAAAGAACATTGTCTTTTTATTAAATTTGCGTTAAACACAATTTAATTTTCGTTGAGACTTCACACATGGAATTTTTTTAACACATTCAATCTTGATTTCTTCGATATCAGAAAAATTTCAATTAAATTCCTCCGACTTCTCGATTATTATTACTAGATTTTACGATTGCTGTTCTATTTTATATTCCGAGTTTCATCGTCAGTTTTAACTGTCAATTTTTCCATGCCAGTGTTGGACAAATTATTTACGGCTCGATTTAATAATTCACATTGCTTTGAATTTCATCACTTTTATCGAGGTAATTTAGAAAATATTGAAAAATATCTGTGTACAAATATAATACTTGCAGCATAATGTTCTCTTATAAAGTTTTAAAAATACAATTCTGACGATCTCTGCGTAAAATGTCATATATTGGTTCTCAGGGAGCTCTTATTAAAAAATTTCATATTAAAATTAAAAAGAATGCGTCGTAAAAATATGTTGAAAACTAATTTGATGGAGAAGAACAAATCAGTGTCACAGGACAAATTGCGTGCTTCATCTTTGTTCGAAAAGCGCGCGCAATTCGTCGGATAGTACTTTGTCGAATGTCTGACCACTGGTTGACAATTCCACTTATCGGAAACGCGAACTGTAGTTGGTACACTACTGTTTGTTCTGTATCGATTTCATCTTTACATTTATGACAAAAATCAGTGGGTGAAGTACAAAACTGTAAAATTATCAAAAGAATTTAAAAATAATCTTCTCGGTCAATTACCAAAAATAGAAGTCAAATAAAAATGTATGTCTTCCCGTAATAATTCTAACAAGTCCAAAATGATAGAATAATACTATACAATTTTAATGTATTTCTTCCCTTAATGATTCTAACAATTCCAAGATAATAAAACTACATAAAATTTGTTGTTACAGTTACAAGAATTCAGATAAAAATATATTTATTGTCTCAATAATTCTGACAAGATCCACAATCTGTCTTCTAATTATTAATATGTGTTACATTATTATGTTACTACTGAAAAATCCTGCCACTACAAATATCCTACTAAACATTGCCGCAAGTAGTAACGTCTGAGATTAGACAGACGCTATAGACAACTATCCAGCCAAAGTTCCAACACAGCTATCAACAACCTCTTCAAACGCAACCTTCGAAACGTTCTCACATAATGCTCACATAAATTTGATGCTCGGCGAGCTCGCGCCAGATGTTCAAATTTTCCCGAACGTGTGATATCGGTTTCGCAAGTAGCCGCTCTTTCCTACGCGAATAAGGTAGCAGCGCAACCGCGTTTTACGGTCGCGTCGTCGGTGAAAAATGTGTGCCTGTGTGCGCGTTCGGACCTTAAGTCGCATCGTCTGAAAAGGAACGTTTCCCAAAGCACCGGCAATTACATCTTTATTTATCGATCGCCGGGCCCGGCTGCTCGCGCAGGAAACACTTACACAATCGGTGGCGGGCTTTAATGCTGATTAATTGCACGCGGAATTATTGGTTAACCGTGTACGAAATTTATTGGAAGTGAAATTGACCCTGCGGCGACGGGACCGGGATTAATGAAACGCATAATTTGTCTTCGACCTGGCCTACGACGAGAGATATCGACGGAGCCCTGCCGCCTCCGAATAAAAAATCGACGATCCTCGAGGGTGTCAAGTAGCGATGGGCATGATCCTTCTTCTCAATTATTATGCTAGCGCATACCATATGTGCAACAATTTTCATAAAAATGAGTTTTTAGTTACTGTAAGCCGCTACCGAACTCTTTACACCATCTGCGTGTCTGTATTTCTTATTTTGTAAAAAATGATCCAAGTTTTTCAATATATGAAAACTTTATATTTCATCGATACTTGTTTTCTTTAGTAAAAACTGCAACTGTCATGAAAAAACAGGACTTCTGACAGGTTATTTCTGGAAAAATGATCCCGGTTACAAGACACACGATATTGTAGGGACACCCGGTAGATCGCGGGCAGGTTGACGGTCCCTCCTTGAGGGAAATAATCGGGAAAAATGTTCTCAGGCGCGAAAGTTCAGCAGCATGGGCGTAACAATCGTTCGGCGGTGGACGGATCCAACTTCTCGCCTTTCGCGAGGCAATATTTCAAGCTAACTCCTTCTGGCGGGAAGGCGGAGCTTCATATCCGATTATTAATTAAGTCGTCGGATATGAGATTCAGGGGTTACTTGACCGCCGTTCTTTAAATTAAGGCCGTGTTCGGGCCAGTGAAATATTTAAGCTACCGTGCCGGCCGTGAAAAATGTCAGTCAGGTTCGCGGATGCTCAATCAATGTTGTAATTGGATAGGTCCCGGTGTACCGGCAAGAGAAACAGTCTGCAAGGAGAATGACGCCACCACGGGTTTGTGCCAATGTCACCGAATAATCCGCGTATAAAGTTTCCCGACGTTATTCCAATGTCCGCGGGATCTCTGCCGCTAAGTGCTGACCCCGTTTCCCTTTAATTGAAATCACGACACGCAACCAGGTTAATTACGCTTTTTTCCATATTTTGTGGCTGCGGTTCCGGTCTCGCGAAAACACCGGCCATGTAGCCGAATTAAATTTACCACTCCGGAAACGAGTCTACGGATAAAGCGGATGTTGAACAGACGGCGAGTAACACTGCAAAGTGTAGAAAGTAGATACGCACGGATTCCAAAAAAAAAGTATAGTTTTTGGTCATGGAAAATTCGTTGTTGAGAAAATGGTGTTCCGCAAAATAATAAATCGAAAAACGCACAAAACTCACGGTCTTGAGATCATAATAAAACAATATAATGCACAAAATAAAATTTAATAAAGGGATGCCAGAGTAAACGGGCACCGAACTGATTTGTACGCTACTGTTAGACTATACTGTCATGGTGGATCCATGAGGACGCGGGACACCCAGAATAAAGTCAGGTCCGAGTGAGTTTCACGAACGACAAAAAATTCGATTGCCAAGAACTACATAGTGGTAGCCGGTGGTGTAAGAAACGCCGAGAGGATCGCGAAGGCAGGAGAAAAAGGAAAGAGAGGGAGAGAGTAAGAGCGAGAAGGAGGGATGAGGAGGGTGGGGCGGTGGGGGGGGGTGGTGGATGAGAGATTAAAGGCGCGCACGTGTACCATATATGCAATAGAAAGAAAACGCCTGGCCGGGACGACGATTCTCTTTTTGATCGTTTTTGACGGGTCGACACTCGATGGGTCGACGCGGCCGTTAATTAGACCGGCTGGCGACTTGCCCCCGGCTGCACTTGGCAATCGCAACAGCGGCTTAAGAATTCAAGGTGGCGTAATCTCTTTCCCATGTGCGTTAGGGCCGGGACACGGCGGCGGGGGCTAAAATAATTCAGCATATTACACGCATAGTTTAGCACGCGAGCCAACGTCCGCCCGTGGTACCCGGCGACCTTCTTCGCCGTCTCTCCTCCTCCTATTTCCCCGTCCCGATCTCTCCCCTCTCTTCCCGATCTTCCGTCTTTCGTACTCTATGTTCTTACTCCTCGTACTCGTTTACTTTCTCCGCACCGATCGCTGTTGATCGATGTGGATCGATGCACGCGTTCGACCATCGCTAGACAGTTTTACGAACATTGTTCTCTCTGCTGACGAAACGTTGAATTTTTTTAACCCTTACCCTTCGATACAATGGAGTTGCACTTCGTTGTCTCTCAACGCATATTTCTATGCCTGAAATGTAAATTAGTGTGCGATCGCCCGAGCGCATACGAATCTACAATAATCTTGCATAAACAATTACAAAAGTTTTAAAACGAAATTGGAAGTCGGTGCACAGGTACACGGTCATTTACGTAATCATCCACTTCATATTTTCAATTAACAAATTTTGTTTTCGTTTCGGTTTTATGTCCCGTCGACTCTCACATCGATACCGATATGTTCTATTCAGATATTTTTAGTCTTGTTTACGATAAATTCTTTATAGGATTATATTTTATTCCTCGAGTGCCCCCGTTGAAATTATCATCGTTACGACATTCTCCGTGATGGGACACCACGACGGTTAACGTATTAACGACGACGGCGCGCGGAGTAAACGAGAAAAAGAAAACGAGTGCGGACATGAGTCGCAGACGCGAGTGTCAATTACCTCTAGGTTGCCGTTTAACTGTAACCAACAGTTCATGGCACGCCCTGTGTTTTGATATCGTAGTACGACGGCTGTCACACGAGCCATCTGACTCGTCTCAGCCGACAAAAACGTCAACACAAGGCAAGCACGAGTGTAGGCACGTACGTCATTGAGCTGGGCTATTTGATTCGAATGGTTACAACACTGAACAAAGCAATGAAATGTTGAACCTCTCTCTCTCTCTCTCTCTCTCTCTCTCTCTGGCGTCGCGTCCCGAGTATTTTGTTTGTCATAAATATCTCAATTTATTGTTGCCTGTAGAATTCTCTAGGGTAAGAGTCTCGATAACTGTGGGGCCACCAATTATTGTGCCTATATATTAATTGTACTTATTTTTAATGGATTTTAATGAAAAAAATTCAGTTATCCCTCTTTTAATATTCATTATGCTTTAAAAGTAAATATAATTGATATAGGCAAAGTAATTGGGTTCTTTAACCTAGAGGGCGGGAAAAAGAGTAAAAGATAAATAATTGAAATCGTATAAATCTTGATTTCAAAAAGAAGGATCTTCCCGAATCGAATATGATTTAAAATTTGTAAACCTAACTGGACGAAACATACGTTAACGTCCACGCGCAAAATGTGACATCTGATCTTATATATTGCATTTCAAATGTGCCTCCCAGCTTGACTAATCATTCTGATTAATGCTCTTTCGCTCGCCTACCGGAGAATTATATCACGTCCCTGTTACATAGATCATTATAATCGGTACCGTGTAAAATCCACAGAAAAAGAAGATATTTGACAAAGGATCTAAAAATCGAATGAAAGAATGGCAAGAATCAAATGAAAAATTTATTAATCATTTCAGAAAATCGAACATAAATATTCTTCCTGCTGTTTCAAACATCGCCAATCCGATTCTGTTCTAAACGCATAAAGCCGGCAGTCTTCTCGCAGACAGCAGACAGTAAAACGTTATTACGCATGCGTTAAAGCGCAACGAGGTGACTTTAAGCGTCCTCTGTAAAGCTAATCGGATATGAGACGACAGAACACAAAACTCGCTACGCCTCGTAAATAAGATCAAGTAGGAAACACGTTCGTACGACCATTTTTTTTTCTCATTCCTTTTGGGACACGAGTCAGTTCCAGTCGGTAAATTTTTCCGGCCACAATTCCTAATTGTATTAGACAGTCAGAGGGGTTAATTGATATTAAATGCCAGCCGGCTGGACGAGCCGTCGGATTCCACGTTGCTCGCCGATTCCGGTTCACGAGCGCCTCTCACGGTGCTCTCTCGCCTATTAGACCGCCGTAACGGGCGTTCCTATTCGATCGTATAAACATTTATTGCCGTGCCGATCTTTCAATTCGAGCGAAAACACGTCTGGTGCTCTTTCGCGTGTTCGTTGCCGCGTTTACAACGCTCGCCCGAGCTAGTTCCGCGAATTCGACGCGGTACCCAACTGGTCGGGTTCCGCGAAAAAATATAACGTCCAGGAAGCAATAAGGAATCCGAACGCGCCGTTTAACGTTTAATACGGCGAATCGTCCGAGCCGATCGATCGGACGCGTAAATTCGCGGGGATCGATGGGAACACCGTTTTCTTTACAAAATTCCGTTACTCGGAAATTGTAGGTGATGCGGAAAAATCTTTCAGACAAATACCATACAATAAGACATATGTACATATCGATTTTTCAAAGATACAAAATCCCACGTATAAAAAAATTGTTGAAATTTCACACACAAGAAAATTGTTTAATTTCCCTGATTCTTCGATCCTTCAAAGATATGCGACCCCTCGAAGTAAAGCGTTAAAACAAAAACAATTGTTGAATATTGTAAGGATATATATGCATCTCGCGTGAGAGCAAATGTAGCAAATCTGAGGTTTCCACGGTACGTTGTAGAAGACGGTGACGCGACGCGACGCGACGCGATGCGGCGCGGACACGCGAGTATTTAATAATGTGCATTAAAAAATAATTGCGCATTCCGTAGAAAGGGGGGGCTTTTAAGCCGCGGCATACATTACGAGGCCGGACTGCCCGGTCGGATTCACAAAGGCCCCGGCCACGCGGACTTTTTCATGAAAGTTAAACCCCTCTGAAATTACTTATTCGCTCCGGCTGTTTCGCTCGAATAAATATGCTTTGAAGTGTTACTGCGGCCGCGTCGCTCTATTCCCGAGTACCCCCGATGTCGAAGAGAACACGCGCCTGTTATAATGCGACCGGGAAAATTTTCCGCCTGTTTCCCGCCGATATCCTGAGCGTGATGTCTTTGACGAGACGTCTCGCTGTACATTATCCAACGGGTAAAAATACAAGGTCAAACTTAAACTTCATTAACACGAGAACTACCAGTCAGAGTGACTGGTTCCGGAATTTTTTCGTTCACAATCAGTGAAATTGTAAAAATGTTTTCATCAGAAATTTTTGAATTAACTTGAAGCACATGTTAGAATAGTATGACGTTTGAATAGATGTAGCCTTGTCAATATTACAAAGCAGTACAAATCAGTACATATCGGTATCGGTCGGACAACATTAATTGTCGACGCGGTCGAAAATGTATCATGATAACCGAGGGAGCCAGCAAGGGTTAATCGTCTCGTCATTATGGAATCGCGGTGTATCGATGACCAGCGAGGCTCAAGTTCGGGTTACCATTTTCGTATCGTCTTTTTGGGCCGGTTGACTTTTTGGGGTATCTTTGTCGCGGTTTTTTGCGAGAACGCGGGCCGATGGTCGGTTACACGATCCGGTCGACCGCGTTTCTTCGACTGCGAGCGAAAGGGTCCAGCGGAACAAGGGTGGACCTCTCTCTCTCTCTCTCTCTCTCTCTCTCTCTCTCTCTCTCTCTCTCTCTCTCGCGCGCGAATCGAATCGAATCGTGTAGGGAAGGGGTCCGCGACCGCAATGGCAACCAGCGACGTCTCCGGTGGACAAGAGATACCCGTGAGAATACGAATGGACCAGCATTCGGCCGCAATAATATTCGCAGCTCGCCGCACCGCGCCGCGCCGCGCGTCATTATCCGCGCTTTCGACCGGTGTTCCTAGGCCGCAATCTAAAACTTGGTTACGACTTAGGAACGACGGTTACGGTTTTGCGGTAATTATAATGACAAAACACGCAACCAACCCCTTTGACGATCCTGACCCCTGTGTACCCAGTGGTTGTCTCTGCTTTTGTTACGAGCGCAAACCAACGATCCGGAGACGAGCGAGCGTATTCGATGCTGTACTCGTCTACGACGCTTCAGGGGAATACGAATCGCCTTCTCCTGGATCCTTACCACACTACGATCCAGTAGTGATACCCCTCGACTACGCTTTGGAAACGAGGAATTTCCTACGCGATGTTTCGCTTAGCTCGCCCATTCTGTTTCGGTTGAACATCGTGTCGCAGCGGCGGATCCTTCACGCTCCACGCTATAGTTCACAGAGAATGCAATATCAGTGGAAGACGACTAATTTATGGGTGACTCGGAGCCGCACCAGCCTGTGGGGGGCGGAAGTTGCGTTTTCTGGGGAGAAGGATCCAGGTGGATCGTGTTTGGTGTTTCTTGGGGCTGGGAGATTGCCTCGTGAAACTGTTCAAAAATTCCCTCCGAGCGGTCACGTGACGTCATGTTCCGAGAATTGTCCCATCAACGTACATACCAATAGTCACGATCGGTACCGTAAGCTCGTGGCAGAATGCCCACTCTCAGCATGAATCGCTACGTCGCTATCTCGGTCAGACTACATATATTATAGCTTCATGACGTCACCCTGGTCCTGACTATAGGGTTTCCCCCTACTATTTATTCGTCAAATTCCTCGATTTAGTAATACCGCGCATAGGGATCCGCGTAGGTGTCACGTCATTACCTATGCGAACATAGAGTCAAGTGGGTGTGGTGGGAGTGGCTCGGTAGAAGGGGAATAGACACCAGTTCTCAGGCCAGGACTATGTACCCTATAGCTTTGTGACGTCACTCGGGTTCCGAATGTAGCAGTTCCGCCGCTATTTATTCCAGACATTCCTCGATCACGTGGGTCACACGCGAGGATCCTCTTTCTCCCGAAACTTTTTCAACTTCCGACACCGGCCTTTCTTCGGGGCAATCGTCTTTCTCTTTTTTTGTTCGCCGCTCGGAAGCGGGACGGACGCTCGTAAAAAGTTACGACGCGACGAATAAAAGTTGGAACGATCAATTAAATTTACAGCGGGATCCCCCTGTACCGTCTCTCTCGGCGGCCGGTTTTGAATGTTAAACAATCCGCGAGTTTTCAATTACCCGCCGCTGCAAGGGTTCATTACACGCCCGCCGAATCCGCCCAATAACGGCGCGAACATGTTCGCGGCTACATCGTTTCGGGTATGTTGTTCCTCGGCGCTTCCAATTATTCAATTACTAACTTGCTCGGCGTGCTCTGCGGCGCACGGGACCCTGTAGCGTCGGAATCAATGACTGCATAAATGCAAGTGCTTTTTAGTACTTGCTCACTCTGTCGGGGCCTCGTTCGAGTCACTTCACCGTTGATGATTTACCGAAACACAAAGCTGTTTGTCTCGTTGTGCGACAAGAGTTCGTTTAAATGTCAGATTATTGACTTTGGCGTTAAGTGATTACGGTCACTGGCGCTGTGTGCAAAATTTTTAAACATTTGACTAGTAACAACCTAACCATTCGCGAGCTCATAAATTGTCGAACATTAACAGCTCCAAGTGGCAATACCCTGTAACATGTTGACCGCTGTGTTGGCCACTACTGACCGGCATTGAACTTTCCAGCAACGCCGCAACCGAACGGGGTAAAAATTCGTAAAATTCTGCAAACAGTACCATTTGTAATTTTGCGACTGCAATTAATATTGGAATAGTACTATAAAATGAGTGTGCGTGCGAGTAAATCAATATTTTTACTTTTAGCAATACAAACTTATAAATACAGTTATTTCTCTTATATATATATATATATATATATATATATATATATATATATATATATGTATATTAATATGTTACCAAGGCTTGGATGATAAATGTCGCGGAATTATGCCCACTACCGCAGGGTGTACCCGTCTCTCTCCTGGACGATATATGAAAATTCACTG
Source organism: Seladonia tumulorum (assembly GCA_913789895.3). NCBI lineage: Eukaryota > Metazoa > Arthropoda > Insecta > Hymenoptera > Halictidae > Seladonia > Seladonia tumulorum. Next base: position 17,771,802 of record OU565268.1, read on the forward strand.
TACATGTGAATATACGAGGTGATTCTAACAGGAACAATTTCGTTCGGACGCTGCAGGCAAAACCAATAAAACCCGCTAGGCAGTGAACGTGTTAAATGTTAATGCGAGCATGAAAGATATAAACCGTATCGATGGGAACGTTCGGATATCTCGAAACAACAGGCAAATGGGTGCTCGCGCAGCGCCGCTTTCGAAATAAACGGCGCAGACGAGAGGAATTAGTGCAGGTGAGCAGCGGAACGTTAAGTGGAAAGCGAGCGAGCGGGTCCCGTCCGGTCCGATTGCAATTTTCGCATTAATTTAGATTAAGAACGCGCGGGCTATGAAATCGGCTCGCGATTTATTACAGGTCGCGCTCGCGAGGAGGCTTCTCTCCGGTTCGTCGCGCTAAACCGTGCCAGTTTCCGGGCGCGACGCGACGGGTTCGCATAAGAGGGATATCCCGCAAATTGCTCGGGCGACACGTTTCTTCTCGCGATCCGTGTCGACCCAATTATACCGAGCGTAACATCACCGGGACAACACCGGTGCCGCGATTCGTTCCCCGCGACCGGGGATCGGGCCGCGCAAGAAGATTTAATTAGATTGCTTTCTAATTCCCGACGCTGCTGCTGCTGCTGCGGCTGCTGTTGCTGCTGCTTGGGTGTTAGTAGGACACTCCGACGACTGCACCATACCGGGGAAAATTATAATAATCAGTTCTCGTCGCATCCCGCCGATACACCGAGAAACCATAAATTTACCGGCTCGTCGATACCCGCTAACGGTGCCGATTATGGGCCCCTTTATTGATTCGCCGTACGCGGGGAAAATATAAAACGAGGTTAATGGTGCAGACAGTGTCGCTTTGATTCTCTCGCAAAAATTTGATAAACGGACCGCAGACCTTTACCTTCCTCCACCCCCTCCCCCCGTCTGGTTGTTTCTTCGGCCACGGTAAATAATAAGCTTGCTTGCTTTTAAGATCAGTCGAACGAGTTATGGAACTTTTAGTAGGATCCGTCTGGAACGTGAACTTAAAAGTCCGCGTCTGAATCGAATTCTTTAGGTATTAATGTGGCTAGCTTCGTGAAATGATCGATACTTTGTTGATATTGGAAAAGGGAATAATCATTGTGGCAAGCATTAATTCGATGAATATTGGCAGTCATTATCAGACTGCATTTATAACAAAAGTGAGCAAAAGTGAGTTTTAATGCTTTCACATTATTTTCAATCTGTTAGATCTACTAGGAAGAGAAATAAATTGTTATTTTACTCCGATTTGTTTCTGTTGCTGAATTTTATTTACCTGAATTTTTTAAGTAAACACTATTCGGCTCGAGACGCGTATAATTTTGCATTTATTTCAGGAACGAATCGCAAACCTGAGGCAGTACGATCATTTCATCTAATTCGAAATGTAAAACGCTGTATCCAAGATCTAAAGAACGTTCGTGCTTGTCGAATTTGAAAGCAAGACGGACAGTTCGATAAAGCAGACGGAGCTTTTGACAATTACCGATTCGGTTGGGGCTGGCATCGAGATCGGTTGAAACCTGCCAAGTCCAGTGCCCTTTTAAAAACAGTTTCCCCCGAACCCGGCGCGGCGCGGCGTTCCTAATGAATATAATTCCGGCGTGGCTGAACGAGTTTAATCTCCTCGTTTCTGTTATTCCTTTCCACTAATTTTCCAGCGGGCCTAGCCCGTTTCTGCTAATTTCCTCGTTATTGTTTCCCCGACGGGCGACGTCGGTGGGAAAATCCGATGGACGGATTTGCTCGCGCGGACGCCATTCATTAAAGATAAGTAGCGAAACGGATCCGCCGTGGACCGACGCACAACGGTGCTCTTTATAATTTCGCGAGCGATTCGTCCGGTGTAAATGACGGGACGTTCAAGTTGATGATAGCCTCCGGATCGGCGGCCATTGAAACACGATGAAAGAAGCGAAACACTGTTTACACAACGCCGCGCCGCGCCGCGCCGCGCCGCGGCTAGGAAGAGTATATCGGGTTTAATCGCGTGACCGCGAAAAATTACAATGTTGCACGCGAGCTATAATCTGCGGCCGAGAACCATCGGCATCGGGCCGGCTGATTTTTCAGCAACAAGTGTTTATTTCGGTACGCGACCGGCCTCCCTGCCACGACGATTATCATCGATTCGTATGTCGGCGATCGATCCGCGAAACCGATAGTTACGCGCGAACCTGAACAAAAAACCATGTGAAAGAGCATGATCGCGAGAGCTACTGCACACGGTGTTGCAGTTCCCCTGGAAGCAAGTTTTACATTTCTGCAATTTTGATTCGAACCCATTGCGAACAAATAAGTACACCAAAATGTTCTTTCAAACTTTCTCTTTGCATACCGTAAGCGTATCCTACAGAAAAATAGTTTATTTTTAGCGTAAAAAATAATTTATCAACTGTTTTTTATTAATATCGTTTTTAATCCCATGCACAGACTTTCTAAAAAATATTTAGCGATATTTCGCCACGTTTTCTTTTTTTTTTCGATATATAATTTTGAATCATTTTTCTAGGAATTATACAATTGAATGTTGAATCGTTGAAAAATTGTGCATAACTTAATTTCCCACAACAATCAACAATCGGGTACGATAGAATACATTTTATTGTATTTTACTGGTTAGGAAACAAGTATGTAATCTGTTGCTAGGCTAAAATCACCAATTACTTAATAATTAGTAAAAATATGGTCGTCAATCGGCAACGGAAGACAGCGAGTGTTACGATTATTTTCTCCGGCTGGAAGCGGGGCTACTTTCGAGCGCAATTGCACGTGAAATTTCGTTCGTTCCCGATGAATGGTTATTACGGATCTTTCGCCTGTCGTTATCGAAATAATGCTTGTTGCGTAACGAGAACGCGGGACAAAACGGCGGCGTTCTCGGTGCGCAGTGAATTTAATTTTAATTCTGCGGCGTACCGGGGGCAGCATCAATTAAACATTCTTTGTCGAAATTTCGCAGACTGCTTGCAATTTCCGGGGTAACGAACCGAAAGGGAAACCGCTTGTAACGAGGAAGCCAACGACATCGCGAGCGGACTGCATGAACTCGGGCAGTCCGCTTTCCCGTGCTACAGTACGTACGCCGCGCCGCGCCGCGCCGCGCCGTGCCGGCCACTGAAATTTCGAGGCGACCGCGCGACCCTGCTCGCCAAATTATTTTACTCTGGAAAAGATTTTTTTCACCCGACGAGAGACCTCCGAAAATATAAATTATTCCTTATGAGCGCCTCCAGAAAATATAAATTATTCCCTATGACGAACTTTCTAAAATATGAACTAATTCCTCTGTGGAACTTGGTGAAATATAAATTATTCTCTGTGGACGGGTCCGCGGGACATAAATTATTCCAGCACGCTCGAAATAAATGGTTAACCCATTCTAGGGGCACTAGAAAAGACTCTAATAGTCAGGAGTTCGCGCCAACTTCAGAGTTCCCTGCATTTGTACCGCGAAAATTCGAAGAATTGCTGCTGAATATACAACGCCTTCTGTTTCCTCCTCCTACAGCGGAACTCGGGTCTCTCTTGACCCCGAACATCAAAATGGCCATTTAACTCGACCCAATTTCTGGCGATAAAATTAATTAAATAAAATTATGTCCCAAAAATAGACACCCCATGAGAGATGTCCTATTGGATGTCTCAAAAATCCCTAGTAGCACAAAATATTGTATACACATTCATATAATATTAAAAAGAGATTCAATCTTTTTTTAATATTCAAATATACATACAATATTTATTTTATATTACGTAACAAATATTTCTTTTTAAATATTCAGGAAATATCTATGTCATGTTACGAGAAAAATATTTTTTCTCGTCGGATCCACAGCACACAATTATTCACTCACGAGAATAGGTCCGAATAATTGAACAACAATCACTAAACAACACACACAACACACTTAACGAAATCGTGACAGCAGACGAGAAGATCACGAATAAAACCACGAACAAAAAAATAATACTGCGATTTTAACCGCTTCGGACCCAAGGACGTTTGAAACGAAAACAAGGAATTCCGGGAAATAGGGTCGGCGCCCCGCCATAATTTGTTTACCTTGGTTTTGTATCTAGTGTTTATAGACCCTCAGCGTCTAACCTGCCTACGATAACCTGACCGTACCCCCTCCATGGAAGGTATCATTGTTAAAATCGCAGTATCATTTTGTTCGTGGTCGGAGTGACATATTCTCGTTCGTTGTCACGATTTTATAAACTGTGTTGTGCGTGTGTGTCGTGTGTGTTGTTCGTGCGTGTGTGTCGTGTGTGTCTATTCCCCTGAGTCAATAATTGTGTGCTGTGGATCCGACGGAGGAAGAAGATTCAGAAGTAAGTACACTTTACGTTAGTATTTTATAATGTAGGATTAGTATTCGTATCTGGAACATTGGATACAAGGTTTTCTATCATATTTTGCAACATATATTAACGATCATTAATGATTTGGTATATAGTATAATTTAATGCGGTTCAAATAAGATACTACTTTAAATCGAATATTTTTATTTTGATAACCAGATAGATAAAATGAAATATTTTTATTTTGTATTTCAAATATTTCCTTACAATGAAAATAAGTTGAGCAGGTAGTTAATATTATACCCTAGTAGCACAAAAATATTAGATAGATATTTTTCTCAAATATTGGAAAAATATTTTTTAAGCCACATTTTTTCATATGAGAAAAATATTGGATCTGAATATTGTGTACATGTACAAGAAATGCGCAGAAAGTAATACATATTCATAGTTTCTAATTTTTGTTATATTTTCTTAAATTTGAAAATTTTATTGAATGTTTTTTAAATATTGAATTTATGTTTTTCAAATATTGAATTCACATTTTTTAAATATTTACTTTATATTTTTTAAATATCTGGTTTATATCCTCTGAATATTTAGCTTATATTTTTTTAAAATTCAATTTATATTTCTTGTACATGTATACAATATTCAGATCCAATATTTTTCTCATATGAAAAAATGTGGCTTAAGAAATATTTTTCCAATATTTGAAAAAAATATCTATCTAATATTTTTGTGCTACTAGGGATGTTATACTACCTCGAAAAGAATGATTCCTGAGATTATTTCAAGTAACTTTTTCTTTTGCGAAAATATTTTTCGCGGATTTGTTATGGAGTTATTAACGAAATAGGGTAGCGATTTTCTTATTTCGGAATAAAAAGCGTCGTCTTATATCGGAATAAAATTGTACACATCGCTCGAGTTTGTTCTCGCCGTTACGGGTCACAGGTGACTCCGGCATAGCGTACATTAAGCAAAAAGGGGAAAAATCAACTTTTCCAAGATTCTAGACCAGAAGAGCCCCTTAATTATTTTATCATCGGGCAGCTGTTGCTCGCGAATCCGGCTGCTCGCAAGAACAGCCGGATACAATTAGAAGAGATGCTTGTTGAACCGCACAGGCCCGTCCATCCTGAACTATGTCAGACTGTTATTCTTCCACTGACGTATCCATCGATCACGGCCGGCGTAGAATCCGCCGTTTCTTCTCCCCGGGGCCGTAAAAACTTTATTGTTTTAATTAACCCACCTTCGCTGCGCGAACGCGGTTTACATCGTCCCGCGATACCGTTCTCCTCGTTAAAATCTCGATCACGAGGAGTCGCGACGATCCAGCCGCACGACGAGATTCGCACGTATGCGAACGATACAATTTTATAAAACCGATTTGCCGAGTATTTGCGCGCGTTTGACGGACCTGGAGCTTTTAATACCAGTCGCTATCGAAACTGTAAACTCGCTATTCCATGAACTTTTTAGTTTTACAGGAAAAGTTATCGGTCGGATTTGTTTCGAAAATATCTTTCCCAACGTCCGCGCCGTTGCATTCCTGCGCGGGCAGATATGAGAATATTCGCGAAACAAAACGGACAGAGAAAAAAAGAGAGTGGAGAAATTGCGCTACAGTTGTCGAAACGAACTAACAACGACAACCCGTCCGTGACCGAACGGATCGATCGACGCCGATCGAATAAGTCCCCGGCTCGGCTTGGATCGAGAAAAATTAAAGAAGAAAAGAGACGCTATCGAATTTCACGGCTAATTATTGGACCGGTTTGCTCGCGACAAATACGCTAATTTAATCCGCGGCCGCGCGATAGGATCCGCAGTCGAACACGCGTTGTATAATAAATATTTATGCGCGGCAATGAGCGCGGAACGGTTTCCCACCGACTAATAAACTGATTCCGAATGTTTGCAATCTGTCGGCCGTTAATAAGAATATTACGCGCTCCGGTACACGGTTTTCCGATCTCCCGACGGGAACGGTGAAAATCAGCGAGATTCTAGCCGGTGGTTTTTCGAACTGCCAATTCAATTTTTATACGCCTGAAGATCGCCTCGAGTCGTTCAAAATCTTCGGAAACACTTGAGCCAGTGATAATCGCCCATACCACGAACGAGGTGTAGGAGTAGACCAATCACCGTATGGGGTTTCGTGTCTCCCATGTAAACAACTAACTGGTTTTCTTACGCCCGATAAATACGCTTACGAACGATAAATTTTCAAATTACTCTATCGTGTCGTGCAGTTTATGCTTGGAAAGAGACAGCAGCGCGGCGCCGGTGGTGGAGAATGTCGAAACCGCGAGGTGCTGTTTCAGGAGTATAAATAAAGAGAGAGATTCTCAGTTTCTCTTGTTTAAATAAGGCAGGAATAAGCTAAAAATACACAGTACCGTCATTGTGTACATGTCCTCGCCAGGACTGTACGATCTTATTTTTTCATAAAATAGTAGTTTCACGGAGTTACCGAGGTGAGATTAAACGTTTCGTTCTTTTCTCTCGACTTATCTCTTCGTCGTCGGCAACACCCTGTATTTTTGATCGCGGGCAGAGTGTCGAGCGAATCGTGCGCCGAGGTAACGCGGAGAAAGCGGTCGACAACGACTAACTGCGTTTCCGCTGAAACTCGACGCGACGGCCGTTCGAGCGGGTACACACGGCCGGGTACGCGAGAAGACACCAATCGTCGGATGGCCACGGTGTCGAAAGCGTGAAATAATGCTGGCAAAGGGAAGTTAACGGGCGACATTTACGGTACGCTAAACTTTCGTGACGATCCGGGCTCCAGATAGAGCCCCGGTAACGACGAAATCGTTCTCGCTACTTACTTAGCCCCGTAACTATTACCGAGAAACGTCGCGTCGCGTCGCCTCGCCTCGCCTCGCGTCGTACACTCGGAAAATGTCACTGCCGTTGCTCGCGATTTGTCACGTTCCCAACGAAACCGTTCAGTACTCGTTCCACTGCACTCGCAAGACGGAACCGGGCTGTTTCCACGCCGCGTTTATTCTCTTCTCGCGCGAAATGTCTTCGCTTCAAGACCCGTCGTCGTCGGGCTGCGAGGAGATTGAACGCTATTGGCTCCGGTACCGTTTATGTATGTATTCCCTCCCGCGGGACACGCGGCAACGTTGTTACAAAAGATTCTCGCGACGGGGATCCCGACTGCTTTGATTTTCGACTATTCTTCGTTTAATCGGCTACACAATAGCTCCAGCAGTTCGAGTTTTTAACCATTTTTACGGGAAACTACGAGTGATAAAGCGCGACACTAAAAATGGTACTTGTCGTTTCTCTCTATTGCAACGTTGCAACGTTGCAACGTTGCAACGATGAGGCAAATACTTGAAGAAATCTCTTTCGAGCAAGCTGCTAACGATTTTTATAGAAGAGTTTAAACAAACATAGACAGATGTTGAAATCGGGAATGGTACATACTTGGCATTTTTCTCTTTTCTGACATCGCACTGAATTTAACAAATTTGTCAGTACATTTCCGAGTTGTTACCGGATACGCAGAAAATAATAATTTACATAAAGAGTTCCATGAAGCCGAGGCGATTTTTAAAGGTCTTTAAACCCTTCAGCAGCCCTTAAATTTTAGTTAAACATTGTACACCCAATGTATAAGTACAGTGTGTTAGTTTTTACATCTAGCTAGCCTTGATGTTGAATATTTTTTTATTGACCCGAGCTAAAAGGTAATTAAACGTACCAAGCTAAATGTTGAAACTGGAAAATGGTGTTCATAAGTTTTCGTTGTTCTTGTACAAAGTACCACATCGCACGGAATTAAAATATTCTCATTTGTGTAACTATTCCTACCTCGGAATTGCTTCGCATTTAAAATGTTAAATTCTAAGTTCTTATACAGCATTCAGATTACAATTGCCCCGGTTGTCAATATATTTTTCAATCATTATATCAGAATGGTGGTATGTACGCCCAGTCGAACGAAAAAGACGAGACATTTAGTCCACGGTAACATTTTAATGAACGCGGTGTTTTAAAGCCAGGTCGCGGGGGTGAGGTGGGGTGGGGGGGGGTTCAAAGGATTAGAGTAATCGAATCACTTCAATTTTCTTCGTCGGATTGCGCCTAACAAGGGATATAAAATTCCATAAATCCGATTACGTGATTTTTCTATTTGCCGGCAGTCGCGTTCCCGTCGGGCTAGCAATTTATTCGCGGGCCCGAAGGCGTACGTTTTTCACGAGTCGTCCCGACGAACGGAAAATGTGACCGGCGCGACGGCCTCCTCGCGCAGACTTGCTTTACCGGAGATGGCTCGCGAAATTAGATTACCATCTCGCCCGTCTACGTTTTCATAATCTTTTTAGCGATTCGAACTCGTTAAAATTCTTAGTAGTAAGATCTCCGAAAGGATACGTTTCACGTCAAAGCTCCCGACCGAGACTTCAGCCAGGATTTTCGTGGATTCCCGTGTGCTTAAATTTTCCATCGATCCTGGAAAAATTCTGCCACCCCTCCCTCCGTCCCCCACCCCCCGGCGTCGCTCCCGCTAACTTTCAGTTAACAGTCACGGGGAATGAAATATTAGTGTGTATGTCAGCTTGCTGGGACGTTTACAAGCGACAAGGGACTTTCTTTATGTTTCGATTGAAATGCTCCGAGATTTCATCCACGCTTCAACGCTTTTCATAGTTGTCCTTACGACAATGCTTTGCTCCATTTACGAGAAGTCCCTGTGGACGGCTAATTTTTCTATCAAATTATTTGTTTCGTCCTTGACCTTGTGTCACCTTCAATGTGTACGATGTTTCGATAAAAAGATTAAAAGTCACCTTGTGGGACTTCCCCCCTTGAGAAGCTCCCGATTGTTGATCTTCGATTTTTGGAAAACTTGTTGGTATGCAAGTTCACACAATTGAATGCAATTTATCGACGCCTGTGACAAATTACTCGAATTTAGGTCTCTTTACGGAGATCATGCAGCGAATCTATCACACTGCTTTCTCTCCACGAGCCTATATTCTCCGTACCACCGACTCAAATCCACCGAGGACTATATTATTATTATCATTATCCCCTCCATCCTGGCGATGTAGTTCGAGCGATCATATGCTCGATGCTTCTTCCAAACGCAGAAAGTTCTAGAGAAAGGCATTAACCGAAACGCTAATTTCAACGCAAAATACGGGGAAAACAGTCTTAGATCGTTAATTGAATCTAGATTGACCAGTTGATTGTGGATTTCACAATCAATTAGCTAGATTGGACTTTTAGGAGACCAAATTGACCACTTCTGAATTGCTAATTGTGATATCGAAGCGTCAGTTGGGACCCTGTGAACCCTTGCGAGTTCGTATACGTTTCTTCTCTCTCTCTCTCTCTCTCTCTGTGTGTGTGTGTGTGTGTGTGTGTGCGAGCGTGTGTGTGTGTGCGTGTGTGGCACGCGAGAGACTTCGGTCCGCGTGCGACGGCAGCGTTCACTCGACTTTCCAAAACATTACCATACAATACGAAAACCCTTCGCCTTAACACGGCCGGGGTTCGTCGAGTCAGTTTCGCAAGCCTATCAACAAATGCCACGAGCTTGAGCAAAGAGTCCCCACATTCGCGTCGGTGTGTACGCGCACACATGTGCAGACACAGACGACGGTATCAAATCTCACCGGTTTCAGTTCGCGTCCAGCCGCGGATCGTAGCTGGTACCGCGAACGGTGTCCGTGTTCACCGAAATTCCTCTAACTGTTTCCGATCGTGACAAGCGTGGAAATAAGGAGATCCCGGCGTCGGCGGCGCTTGGTAATTTATGGCAACGGCCAGCCGCCAGGCACCGCAGCCAATGTAGCCAATGTTTCGAGTTTTCGAACGTGTCCGATGCCAACTATTACCGCGCCGGGCGCAAAGAATCCGTGAAATGGTACGCTCCAACTACATGAACGAGCAGACACACACATAAACGCACGGACACAGGCTCCGTACACAGGCAAGAGTTTAAACGTTCCCGCGCACCCGGTACGTCGCCCGTAAATCTCGTTACGGGCTTATAATTTCGTTCGAGGAGAAATTAGGCACAACGCTTAGGAGCCGCGCTCCTCGCAAATTGAATTTGCATAACATATCCACCGATCACCGCTCTGCCGACGGTGCACCGGGACCACGGAATCGCGAAATACCGTCGCAGACGTCCCCGGCTTTATCCCTGCTCCGTACCGGGCGCAAAATAGGTCGTCGGAGGAATACCTGTGTACCCACGATGCACCGCGGCGACGCGCCGCGCCGCGATGCGGTGCACCGGTTGGCGCAATCAGCCGAATGCGTTATCTTCCCGTTGAAGTTCCGTTACGAGACGCGGCTCGGGCTGCGAAGCTCGATAGAAAATTTCGCGAGCACAGCCCGGCGCCGCTTTATTTGCATTTCACGGCGGGACGCGTTCGGCAACTTGTTCCCAGGGCTCCCGCGGCTCGTCCGGGGACCACTTCTGCGGTCTACGCTCTGTCATCCTCTCTCCGGTGCAGCGGTGCACTTCGATAGACCGATTCTGCACGCCGCGCCGTCGCGGCGGCTCCTTCCCTGCCGCGGCAAGCGGAAACGATTGCTAACCGAGCGGAATTGAAACGCGCGACTGTCGATGAGAGAAGCGAGTCGATTGCTTTGAACCGATTACCACACGATCCTGAAATTTCAGACGTTCTAGCGAGCTCGCGGTACCTGCCAACCATTTTTAACGGGATATTTAATCGCATCGATAAGATGCATGGACGGCGGCGACCCTGAGGATTTTATGACAATAAAGAATTGTGAAATTGTGAAATTGTAATTGGTACTGTGACCCATTTAGATAGGGGTTAGGAGCAGAAGGGTTAAAGGAATAAATTTTAATTATAAATATTAAAACGGACTCGAAAAGAAGCTCTGGTGATAGCCGAAGATAACGAAGAAACGTCTACATTGTCAAAGGTGCACGAGTGGGAAATTTGTCCTGAGCGAACAAGGGTTTGACGAGCCTGGCGCGCAACTTATCGCGACCTGAACGTGACCATGTCCTCTTAACGCTCCTGGTCTCCTGGACATTGGCGACGGGAATGGACGAAACTGGTAACAGCTAACGCGAGCGTAACGTAACGTGACGCGACACCGCGGATACACGTCCTCGGGCCTGCGCGGACGCGCGTTCCCGTTGCGCTGGAAAGACAGCGGGTCACGTGCACGCAGAAAGGAAAGAAAGGACGAACCTCCTGGTCCGGTAACGGCAGTCGGCCTCCAGACGCCTATTAGAACCAATTATCCACCGCTCCGCAACACCAAGAGAGAGAGAGAGAGAGAGAGAGAGAGAGAGAGAGAGAGAGAGAGAGAGAGAGAGACTACCCTCCTCCCCCCGTACCATCCCCTCCGTCGTTCCTGCCTTCGTTAACGTCTATCATATAGGTTACAGCTCGGGGGGAGGGGGAGGAACTAGTTCTTCGCGTCTGCTCGCGTATACGGAAGCGTACCGCGCCGCGACGCACAGTCGGCCGATCCTACGGTAACGTTGGACATTGACACGAAAGAGTGACTCGAAAAACGCTCTTTTTCTCCCCTTTTGGCCCTCCGAATTCAGCTCCAACTTTTATGTGGAACGATGATTTATTTCTTGACACGAATCGCTGCAAATTAAGCTGACGATCAGATCTTGAGATATCAGCTATATGACTTTATATTAAATAACCTTTTGGAACAATTATGTTCGGCAGATAGTAGTCCAAGTGTTCAATTATGGGCAGAGAAATTAGATAATTATCCTACTAAAAATTCATGAACTCCCAGGAGAGAAGAAAAAGTGATTTATGTAAAAAGAAACTCCAGAAAATTGGACTTTTGCCCATTATGCCTCCACCGTTAGGTAAGACAGAAATCATTTTTTTTTACAAAAATTTATGAAACAGATTTTCGACCTTCCTTTTCATCCCAACATCCCCTGCAGTCAGCTATTAATATTCCCGTCGATGACCCGCATCTGTCGATACGGTAACACGATGATTTAGCGACGTAGAACCGGAGTGGCACGAAACAGCCAGCAGCGGTTAGAGTCGGTGGATCGCGGAGTGTGCACGGGTTCAGGCAATAACTGTCTTTCACCTGCTTCCGACACTTTCGAGAATTCCTTTAACCCCTCATAAACGCCTGTTAGCGTTCAGAGCAGGCGATTCGACATCGCCAATACGATCCCGCAGAATACGCTCGCTAACAGCCTCTCCTTTAAATAGCCAAGAGTTTACGGAGATAGCTATCGCGTTACCTTCCTGCGTATTAATCGTATTAGATCGGTGGGAAACAAATGGCCTCGCCGGGCGAGGTTGCGTTACCGTTTCCTGTCCCATCGTGTTCGTTATGCCACAAAATTCAGATGTCCGTGTGTTCGCTGTTACTCACGAAATTGCTACCAAGAATTATTGGTTCCGAAATGCTCTAAAAAAATGTTCTAAATTTAAATGCTCCAAACTCTCGGAAATGTTCTTCTTTCGAAGTCAAATCTGTCTCTAATACAACGAATTTGTGTAAAATTAAAATTCTGGCAAGGTAAAATTTTCGTGCTCGTTGTTACAGTGGAACATCTGATATCGAAATTAATAAAGAAATACACTGACATTAAGACTCCCAAGTTAACCGTGACTAGATCTATTCTAATTGTCACGCATCAATTTTGTTTTACGAATTCTTGAACCTATTCCTTTGAGATTATTTATTGGATCTGGTAGAAGTGAAAAAATATATATATATATATATATATATATATATATATATATATAAATAATTATAATAATATAATTGTAAATTGAACCGAGCACTATCAAAGTAGAATTTAGATGAAACGTTTCTAAATCTGGATAAAATTCCTTCCAAGCTCAGCCAACCGTTAACAAGAACTTGGTGACTATCTACATTACAATTTGTCCTAATAATGGATTAATTATAAATTACCAGGTGCCTCCAAATAACCAGGAATGCGCCTGTACGTGATCTGAAAATTTCAATGGTTGGGAAATAAAATCCTGCCAACTCGCTGCTCGAAGTGCGAGCAAACTTCGATCAGAAACGAGTTGCAGCGAAAGTTAAAAATTGCCAAGTTCAAGGAAAAGTTACGGAACGCGCGCCATCGATTTCGAAATTCGTGTATGTACAGGTGAATCGAGTTCTAATATCGAAAATAATTTGGCTGCCACCGGGGACGAGCAGCGCGATTCTTCGCAGACAACGACGACAACGACGACGACGGGGAGGAGGAGGAGGAGGAGGAGGCGTCGTGTGGCGAAATAGCCTGGCATTAATTGAATAATTAATCAGCGCGTCGGCGAACGCCGTTACGGATGACGTTCCCATAATCTCCATCCGCGCGCGCGTGCACGTTACCTCGCGAAACGCTGACGGGATGGATACTAAATCTCGCCGTCTACTCTATGAACTTCCGTTCCACGTAACCGTGCACCTGCAACTGCATTTTCCGAAGGGCGGCGAACGATAGTCTTAAAACTTTTGGGGGCGAGGAGGCGCGGGCACAGCCCCCTTGACATTCCGGACACGCTGCCTCGTATCCTTTTACGAGCGGCAGAGCCTTCCACTTGATAAGGCGAGTTCTCAATCGATACTTCCCCGAAACTTTGCCCGTTCCTGTTATCATTCGGCTTGTCGCCCCAAACTCGAAATAAAGAAAACGCTGCCGCGCGTGCGTCCCTCGCTCTGTGACCTTCCGACGACATTGCCAAGATAATACTAGTTTCCTAACGTTCTCCGACCAACGTACACCGTGCGACACGGGTACATTTGTTTAACACGTTAACTGCCGCATATAATTCCCAGAGATTTTTACAAAAGAGTAATTTAATTAATGAAAGCGAAACTAGAATTTTAAATGTATTATGGGGGATGCTGTGTTAACCCGTTTGAATTCTAAAGGCCCTTATAAAATATTCAGTTTATCTGGATACGTCACAATAAAAATGAATGTCTAAATCTAGTAAAAAATCACTGTCAGTCATATGTGACTGACATGGCAGTTAACGCGTTAACACTGAACCTACCACCGCACCGCCGGTCAAAATTACCGGTTCCAGATTTCCTATTTTACAATTAGTAAAATTATAAAGATGCTTCCGTGAGAAATGATTAAATGCAAGTATTTAGTAGAGCATGTATTATAATACAAACCGCACGAAATAAACCCGATCTCGTCATCTTTATAAGACAACATACAATGTGTCAATTACTTTTAAAACGTGGTAGATTTAGTGTTCAGTTTTGTAGCGAGAACTGGTGAGAATAGATTTTCCACGTTATTACTAGTTTTTATAATATATTTTAGTAAAAAAGAGTTGTCGCAAAATTGTCCTTGACCTTGAATTTCAAGGACGTCATGACCTTCTTGAAATTCAAGATCAAGGACAACTTTGCGGGAACCGATTTTGACCAAACATTAGTTTACACCCTGTACATACTCATTCAACTGCTGTCGCTTACAATTGAGTTAGATGACATTTTTATTTCGCGTGACGATCCGCAGCCCATCGATCACCCTAGGACAACTGATTTCGTATCGAGAAGTAGAACAAAATGGCTACTCGCGACGGACGCGAATTAGAAAATGGTCGGGAATGTTATTGGACTGCGATGCAAAGAGCGCGGGAGGAATCGAAGGTCCTCGAGAAAGAGGTGGAATGTTTGAACAAGCGAGCGCGAGAAATCGTCAGCGATGACTCGGGGAATGTCGTGCCGAGATACACAAACGAGACGATATCCTGTTATCGCGTCGAATAATTGATGTTTCGTGTACGGTTTTCTTATATTTTTTTTACGATCGCGGCTGTTTAACATTTCTCGAATTACCTTTCTCCGCCTTTCACTCGACAAGAATGCCAACGCCGTATTGTTCTTTTCCAAGGGAATGAGATGCAATTCGATTTCCAGGCGCCGTCGCGGTTATCCCATTGCGAAACTGTACGCACAGAAGCCCCGTTCGAAGTGGGCGACAATGGGCTCCGCCAACGGCGACCGCTGCTGTGCTTCATCCGGCTGAATTTTTGTTGCTTCCTGCGCAAATAATAACCGGCACGCCGCTCCAGAAAGCTACAGAGACGCCCTCTTCGATTATGAAGGACGTTCCGCAATCCCCACGACCGGTATGCGCTTCGAAAGCAAACAGTCTGCGCGTTCCGTTTGTTTGCATAGGGTTCGGTTTTTCATAGCGCACGTCTTTATAATCCAAGTTCGATTCAGCGTTCTTAATAGGGTGAACTGTACGAAGGGATGAACGACCCTAGATCACCTCCAAGTATTTATCTTTAGCTTCAGAATCATTTTTATGGAGTCACTCGTACTAAAGTTATATTAAATCAGTTGTCAGTCATATTAAATGCAATATATACACAATTAATAACAGCACAATATCCTAGTCACAAATATAATTTTCTGGCTGGGATAGTTGGTTTAAACTCAATAAAAATCTTTAAATTTAAAAATATATAAGAATATTGAAGTGTACAGTAATTTTGCATTTTTGTGTTGAGAACGTACGTTTTGTGTTGAGGAATATACATATTGAGAGTTCCTGAATGATGTAAAAATCTTTTTTAATTTCTTAATATGTGGATATACACAATTCTGTATAACTCACTCGGTTAATAGGTTAAACAATTAAGAAAAGTTGAGTCGAATAAGTGTCATCCCTGTGCACAGAGCGAGTCACTTTAAACAAAGTTTTTTTTAATGTACTCTTAGTTTTTCTTATTGTACTCGTTCATATACATATGGAAGGTCACCTTGGTTTTATAGCTCTTTCATATTTTGCTTTTTTATCTAAATATGAAATTAATCTAACTTTAATGTAAAGTATTATTGTATGTACACATGAGAGGTCACTCTAGTCGTTTCTTGTTTCGCTCTTTTACCTTACGTAAATAAGAAAGGTCACCTTGAACATTCGAAATATAATATGGAACATTTAAATTCTGAAGGATTTCCACGCCTCACTGAACAAGCAAAACTACCGGAAAATGATTTGCCACATTGTGAACTGCCCTCGACACCGCGCAATTTTTCAAACTTGTCTTCCACAAATAATTTGATATGGCTGCGGCAAGGTGATTCACCCCTACACGAACACTTCTGTCGAACATAAAGCCACTGTAGCACGAAGTACCGTTTATTCAGCTCCGTAGCAAATAAGCATCTAAAATTTCGAACTTGCTCGAACACCGGCGGTCTATTTATCACGCATCGCATTCACCAGCCATGAAATGAGTTATCTCGAGCAACATGAGGGTGCGAGCACTGTTGCTGAAGTTTCCAGGCGTCGGGAGAAGAGAGAGAGAGAGAGAGAGAGAGAGAGAGAGAGAGAGAGAGAAAGAGAGAGAGATATATGAAGAGAGAGAGACGTTACGCCCGGAGGTGAGACCTCCGCAACCCCTGGGGGCTGCTACGTAAGTACCATTTCAAGGTGATCTGAATTTTTTAAAGGCCATTCTTCACGTTCCCCGCGAACACGATATTTCAACGTGACAGAGTTACCCGAGCCGCTTTGTACACCCCGAGGCGGAGTTCAAACGAATCGACGCCACCCCCTAAAAATTTGCCTGCTTATCTTCGGTTTCGCGAGGAACCGGTAAAAAGTCGCGCAAAAATTGAGCCGTATCGATAAGAAAAAAATATCTCGAAACATCAACCCCTCGCCTTTTTAAGTACAGTGGGCGTTTTTCCATCGATGCCGGGCGATTCGTTTCGCAAAGTTTTGCGCAACGCTCGCGTTCCGTCGCGAGGGTACACGCGCGTAACGCGCTCCCCGCAGTTTGCCCGCCCCTTTACTTATGCATAGCCGCTGCTTTCGTATGTATTCATTCGCAAACAACGCGCAGTCTTACTTTTAGCCGGGTAAACAAGTTTATCCAGTCCCGGCGGGAGTTTCTCGCGAACTTCGCTCCTACTTTTACATTATAACTTCCACGATGCCGTGCTCGTATTAAAATGCGAGAACTGCAGAAAGAGAGGGAGAAAGAGAAGGAGAAAGAGAGAGAGAGAGAGAGAGAGAGAATACACGATGGTCCTCGCGAGTCTTTCGGGCCCGCTGGGGCACTCGCGAGCATCGATGAGCGAAATCATGCCGAGAGACCCATGCGAGCCGTGGAATCCGCTGCTAGACGACCCGCTGTTCAACGTTGCGCTGAAAGAAGGAATTTCTAGGTAAGGAGATCGTTTGTTTGAAGGGTCAGACAACTTTTACGGCTCGCGATCCCTGCCGACTATGTTTATACTCCACGCCGCGCCGGATTCCTCGGAGTTTGCGCTAGAATGCGGCGGAAAAAAAAATCGAGTTCCTCGAACGTGTCATTCGCTAATGGGACTGCGGACGATTCTTCATTTCACCTTTGCACAGTTTGCAGGACATTGGGCGTTTACACTGTGTCACAATATTAACTCCTATCACTCGGATGGCAACACCAAAAATTGCTACACTATTATTTAAAACAATTTTTACACAACTTTCTTTGTATACATATGTCGCTGAGGCCTGAATGATAAACGTCGCGGAATTATCCCCACCTCCGAGATGCCTCGGACAACGAGGAGTGTAAACATAACACGGCTAGGTTATGTCTCCTGGACGATATATGACGCTGGCAAGACTCGTGTCCTTAATATATATATATATATATATATATATATATATATATATATACATAGAGAGAGAGAGAGAGAGAGAGAGAGCTATTTGCCTCCAAATTAATTAGTTTTTGTGTACAAATTAACTCGGGAATGGCTGAAACGATGGCTCGGCGTCAGCCACTTTAGACAGTCCCGGGCACCTAGTTCAATTAGCAAAGTAGTTATCCATTAAACGAAAGACGCGGTTTCGAATCTCGAATCGGCAAACCGACGGGATCTTCTTCGAAGCTGGGACGACGACGAGGGGAGAAGGGGGAGGAGGAGAAGACGAAGAGGAGGAGGAGGAGGAGGAGGAGGAGGAGGAGAGGCGAAAGCAATCTCGAAGAAAGCCCGCGACGCGGATCCCCCCTGTTCCACCTCCTGCCCCGCGGAAACGGGACACGCGTCGCAATAATATGGATAAATACTGGTGGCGTCCGCTCTCCTCGCGTTATCCCGTTAATCCCGTTAATCAATCTCGATCGCCGGTGGCTGCGTTGCGTGCGCCTCGCGTTGGAAGCCGATGAGAGGCATTTCTAATTGCAAGTCCCTGATCGTTGATTACTTTCACGACCCCGTGTACACGCCGCGCGGATACAATATTGCCGGTCTTAATGAAGTTTACGAGACCGGTGTCGTTAAGCGAGGACAGCGTTATGTCCCCGTCGAATCTTTCCTCGCATTCCTCGCCACTGACCGCCGATAATGAAATCAGAATGACGTACCCGCGAACCGATTCGAACCGAAGGGGACTCGTATGCTGTGCCTTCGTTGTCGAGCCGAGCGCAGTGAAGTTGGCTCGCGAATCGTTGCGAAGTCGACTTTCGTGATTTGTCGCGAGATAAACGGACAAAGTTCGACGGGAAAGTCGATCGTGTTCGTCGGCGAGGACCGTTTCATCGTTCATCGGTGACTGCCGCGGTTTATGTATGTATATAAAACACGAACTCGGATATGCAATTAACCTACTTCGCGGTTTTAACCCTCGGCGATCGGCAACCGGTGGATTTATGGAGGAAGTCGCTGTTTTTGCTCACCCTCGAAACGCCTCAAAATCTCTTCACGGTGTCCGAACATTCTTGTCTTACTCGGCAGCAGTTTGTTTTTTCTCGTGTGTGACCGGAATTCGTGGATAAAAACGGAGGCACTAAAGATCGGGACATCTGTGGACATTATCCTTACACTGGGGGGTTAACAAATTATCTTATGTTACGATAAAAGGTATTTTATTAATATGGATGTGAAGAATATTAACCCTTTGCACTCGGCGCTATTTTCATTCTAAAACTAAATGTTTCTAAAAACAAATTTTTTAATGTAACAAATATTTTGTAATATTTTTTTGTAATTTCTTTGAAATACTGCCACAAGAATTTCTAGTGGTGCGTCAGAGTCACCACTCGAATTCTAAGGGTTAATTAGTATTAGAATATTATTAAATAGACTTATTATTAAATAGAATATTATTAAAATAAAAGAAATCCCGCGCTAAGCACTTATTTTTGTTACGAATGCATTTATTTTGGCCCAAGTTAGGAATGCCACCCGGTATAACAACGAATCACAATGCAGAGGTGTCGTTGGCTGCAACGAGAACAGCAAGAACCGTGGAACTGCTCCGAGACGAAAGTTTCCGAAGGTTGAAATGGCGCCGTTAACGATGTTATTTTTCCTCGCAACCAATCTTCGCGTGAATAATAGCTCCCGCGTTCTTAGTCTTGTATTTGTTTCGCAAACAACCTTCTTTTTCCTTTTATAACGTACTTCCAAGCAGCCAGTACAAGCGTCTAGCTTCAAAGCAACCGCCCTGATGTATTCAAATTAATACACCCGCCTCTAAACTCTAGTTATGCGCGCGTCTCCCCTCCCCTCCGCCCTGTATAAATTCACTGGCGTTCATCATACGTGATCGCTTGTTTTACGATCGAAAAATTCTTCGCTTTCATGATTTAGTAAAAAAAAATTATGGCTCCCGGTATATCCGACCAGGGATGCAATCTATTATACAAGGGGCGAAAGGTTCGCCATTTTTTAACGCGAGAATTTCTTCCCTTCCCGCGAAAAAAATCGGTCTGTCAGAATTTGGTTACTTTTAACAATTGGAAATACATTTTTAATGGATTTCTGTTTCGAGAATTGACTTAAATTTTCTTCACACTTATTATTATTATTGTAGATTTTCATCGACGTTATCGTTTCCTGGTCGAAGAATATTGGGAAAGGAATTTTTCCAGAGTTACGAGGTTCTTGGTAAACAACAATTTCGCGAGTAAAACGCTGGGACGGCTTCGACAACGCCATTAAAAAATCATCGAGACGATAGGGTGTCTTTTTGCAGGTAATTAGCCAATTTCGGGGCGGGCCGCGTAACGAGGGGATAGTTTTCCGCGTCCAAGCAATTTTCCCGGTAAAATATGAAATTTCGTAACCGTCTACCGGGAAGGTAAAACCGGGTGACCCGTAGGTGTGGCCCGGAAAGCACCCTTTCACCGCATTTACCTTTTATCTCGTCACGCAGCCTCTCGCTATTAGGGGAACGCTAATCAGCACGGCTCGTGACGCGCTCAGAGAACGACGTCCCCGGAATTAGTTTCGGTCAGAGACGTCGGATAGACCCGTCTGGAACAGTAATTTGCGACACGACTAATGAATTCGCGTGGCAGCCGCTCCGACGAAATCGGGGTCCCCTTGCTCGCCGAGCATTCAATAAATCGGCGAGTCCGATCGTGTCCACGGACGGTTCTCTCGCCGCGCCGTTTCGCTTACCTGCCTTCGGGGGCCAGGACGTTGCCGTTTCCACAACGTACTTGTCCGCCGTAGAATGTTCTACACGGCCGGCAATCACGGAATTGAAAATTTATCGGACCGCGCGGATAAACGACACTCGAAAGTGCCATACTCTTGCTGTTCGTCAGCCGGCCCGGCGCGGCGGACAGTTTGTCAGGGGCCAGGGGCAGATCCCTCGGGACGCGTCGCGTCGCGTCGCGCCGCGCCGCAGCGATTTATGTATCGTCGGCGAAGACTGTAGCGAATACCGAATATCGAAACGCGGCCACACGTCCACGCCCGAATAAAACGAGAAATAAATACAGAAAAATACTTTTTATACATACTTTAACACTAAACGTACCGAGCTATAAATGTAACAGATACATGTTGCCTTATAAAAATGACAAGATTTAATTTATTTAGACTTTGCGCGGTTCTTATTGCAATGCGTGCTCTACTAAAGATATTTATCGAATGATTGCTCGTAAAAACATCTCTTTTAATTTCGAAAATTCTCAAATAAAAAATCTAGCACTGGTTATTTGACCGGTGGTGGTACGTTCAGTGTTAAGAAAAGTTGTAAAGACAAAATAGTAATAATTTTGTATGTTGTACGAAATTGTACGTGGAAGTTTGAAATGCTCAATTTGACCGACCGTAGTACGTTCAATGTTAAAGAGGTGTGCTTTCACTGATAATCCCGTCGTTCAGCAATCGGACATCTTGCCGAGTACAGCCAACATCTAAATTGCCTGCTCAGCGGGAGAAAAATCTGGCAAGTCGATGAGGAAACGCCGGGTCCCGTGGCCTTGGCGACGTCCGGCATAATGCAACATTGTGCTGGGCCGTTGCCGGGATAGAAGGCAAACGTTTGACGGACATAATCATACGTTGCGCCCGCTATCGGTCCATTAATCGATTTATTGTAATTACTGGAGCACGGAGCGTAATGAGCGGAGCCCGCGTGCTGCTCGGCCGATCGCAGATAACATCTTTTCAAGCGTGGAAATTTACATGACGGTTTCCCGAGCGGTCGCAAAGAAACACGGCCGCCGCGTTATTGCTCAGGATTCGTTTATTGGATTTTTAACAGCACGGCTGGCACGAACGCGAGCGCCGAGCGTTGCGCGGCGCCATTCATTTATTTCACCACGTTTATTGCATCATAATTACACCGAGCCGCGGCGCGGCGCGGCGCGGCGCGGCGGCCCTCGTACCTATCTCGAGTAGCATCGCGTAATCGCGGTAGCTATCGATCTTCATAGCTCGCCGCGAGCATGATCCCTCGCGTGGAACACGCTCCGCGATCCAACAAACACAGTCTTTCCTCCATTCCATTCCTCCAGAACCGAGCTTTTTCGATTAGGTGTGCAAGTTCGATGCGTGAACAGCGTCGTACAGCGGTCGTTCGGATAGCAGAGAACTGTTTCGTAACATCGGCGTCGTTCAGGGTCGCGTGCATAGAAGAATCGAGATGGGAACGCGCGTCGCGACGCGACGGCGACCGATTAAAAGCAGACGGGAGACGTCCCACGGCGGCGTTGTTGGACGATACGAAATCATCCGAGGAACGGGTCCTAAGGGAAAGTAATACTCGGCGAAGAGGGATGGAAATAGAGGCGGAAAGTGAGAGAGAGAGAGAGAGAGAGAGAGAGAGAGAGAGAGATAGATAGAGAGAGAGAGAGAGAGAGAGAGAGAGAGAGAGAGAGAGAGACAGAGAGACAGAGGTACATAGGGGAGGGGGAGAGGAAAGAGAGAAATATTTCGCGAAAAGAGCAGGCGAAAGGAAGAAAGCGTGAACGACGGGGAGAGGAGAGGAAGAACGGCGCGCGGTTCTCATTATCCGAGGCCGTTTTAATCTTCGCCGGTGGCGGCGAGAGTTATAAACAGAACCAACCGGTGAACTCGCATTACACGACCGGCCGGAGAAATGAAATGAAAGAATAAATTATTTGCCCCGGTTGTTTGCACCCGACGCCTCCAGTTTTATTTCCGCGTCGCGGCCATTCGTAATTAGCCGTGGCGAACGCTGTAAGGGAATTACTCAGCCGGGACGTGACGTCGCGCGCCAAGATCCCTCTCGCCTCGCCTCCGTGTCCCCGATCGACACCCGGCTTTTCTTCAATCCCGTGGATCCCGGTGTTTTCCGTCTGCCCGCGATTTCCGCCGTGATGAATCGCGAACCGGCGGCGCCAGCAGGCCCGAGTAATGCGAGAGTAATGCGAGAACTGTGCAACGCTTGCGCAAACCAGAGCCTTCTAAATGGATATTTTCTTCTCGCGTTCTACCCGACACGTCAGTCACCCGTGTGCATATGGTAGATAATTTTAATTCTTTTTTTTTGGAATCGACTTCTATCGCATTTATGTGATAATTGTGCTAGGTGAGCTCCTACTTGCCGGTTGGCACATTTTATTCAACCGTAAAGAGGGGCCGTAAACATTGCTAATTATATACAATAATTATCGTTTAATAGTTTCGAACATACCTGGTATCGTTCTAAAGATTGGTCCTTTCATTTTCGAGATCCATTGTTCGTTTTCCTCTCACGTTTTGATTATAGCAGTTCTGCCCCAAGCCTTAAATACCGAAAATTTCTCGAAAATTGCGAATTCAACGTTCGAGTACGTTACTACAGTTTAATACAGTATTAAATTAATTTACATACATCTGTCAGGGTTGCAACATCGAGGCCCTAGGCACTTATGGTACCCTAACTAAGTCTCACGTTCCTATTTTCCCGCATATTAAATTCTGTTACAGGCAAATTTTCTATAAACAATAAAATTATACATTGCTGATCGTCGTGTGAATTACATATACATATTGACCTAGAAATGTGTCTGAAAAACAGAAACTGTGATAAAAGTGGTAGTGTTCCGTTGAAAAAACAGTACAATTCTGCGCTGAAACTGCATCGATGCACCTCTATAAAAAGTGCAACTAGGCTTGGCAAACAGTATAGAATTGTCATCCGCAATATGTTTTCCATTTACAAGAGAACCAGAGGTGTGGCCCGGTTACCGATTCGCTATATTAGGTCGTCCCATAAGTTCGTGCCATCGATATGTTTATATTATTCACCATTGAAAATTATTTTCGATTTTATAGGGAAGGTACGAAGTCTCTTTGCCAAAAAGCTCGGAAGAGGTTGTGGAATGAAAGGGTGATTACATATTTTATTTTTAGAATTTAAATGGTACAAGAGTAAACGGCACAAACTTGTGGGACGATCTAACACAATTTTAATTATGGGTAACTAAAATCGAACAAAACTCGTGATTGGACGATGCCACGAAAATGTCGTGAACGAAGAGACTAGAATACCGGGTGGAAGCAGTCGAAATCGATACATATTCGGCATCGTTATCGGCCAGCTACCATTGGTTAAACCGCGGAACATTGACAAATAGCGGCGGCGACGACTGTTACTTTTTCCAGCAGCGCCCTCGCAGATTTGATACAATTTCGAACGGAAACCTTTGGTTTGCCGAGGTGGAAATAATGGCGCGTTATCGATAACCGGCGCAAGGACCGTCGTCACCGCGGCGAACGAGCTTTCGATCCGACATTCTCCACGATTTCGACGCTTTGATGTATTCCGCCTCTCTTGTTAGCGCGAGCAACAGCTCGAAATAGTTGGCCACTGAACGAAAGGCGAAAAGGGGAGACGAGCCCCGCATTATTTCCACTCACGCCGTGTCCTCCCGCCCTTCTCCCGACTTCGCCGTAAGCCCCAGGGATTCCCGAAGTTCACCGTACAACCGAAGGATATCTGTTCTGGGTCGTTGTGCAGCACTCGGTGAATAGCGAACCAGAAATGTTATATTTCTTCCACGGTTCCGCAAAATCATCGGCTCCAAATATTTCATTTCACCGGCACTGTCCTAATCAAACTCTCCCTTTTCCGGGACGAATTTCTTGCAACACTAATTAGACGATTTTACGTGCGTGTGTGCGTGTGTGCGTGTGTGTGTGTGTGGCTGTGTGTATGTGTGTGTTTAGTGTTAGCACGTCAGAAAAGGTTTAGCGCGTCGAGCGTCCTATTAACACATTTTCACTCGAACTTTTTTGCGAAAGTTGTAAACAAGATAGCCGATGCAATTCGATAAGAAAAAAAAGTTCGAGTGCCTGTAATTAACCTTCGCATCCTCGGACACAAAGATTGCTCAACACATTCGCAGACGATGACGTGCACTACGTTTTTCCACGAGACAAAGATGATTGCCGTTGTCATAAAGTTACGTAAGTTCATATGGTAGCAGAGTTCTTTTTTTCTTCTTTCTTGAGTTCGAAATAAGAAATAGTCGAATAAGTTGAGTAAGTTCAGCGAAATATTGTCAAGAGGTTTCGCCGAATAACCTTTAAACTTAAGACGAACGTTTCGCTCAAGTCCTCCAGGTCTCGAATCGAAAGAACTCTCAAAAACTCGGCAGCAGCTGAAATTCTCAACCTTGACTCGTGAAACAATTTCGGCGTCAAATGCGGTAGAACCTCGCTCGTTGCTCGCAGAATCACCGTAATTCGTACTACACCTATTTCTTCTTATTTTTAGGTAGGAAGCCATCTCCACCACGAGTTCCATAACCTTACATAACCTTGAACAACTCGTGGAGGGAGTCGCTGGTATGCAACTGGTATTAACGACAACAAACGAGGTTCTACTGTAGTTGATTCAGGGATTGAACGATGATACACTTTTATTTTTCACTTTGTAATAAATTTATACAGTCCGCAGTCTTCTGCGGACACTACTATTTTCATATTAGCAAATAAAAACGACTTTTATCAGCCAGGTATTTGCGCCATATATCGAGAAAAGACTGTGGTTGGTTCTGAATGGTGACTGACCATCCATGGTTCTATTTTTCACTCGTCCATTCTGTCACAAATTCATGAAACTCCGCTGTCTTCTGGGAGCAATACTTACTCGACTTACATGATTGACAAGAAATGAAAAATATGTGGATATGTGGTTCCGCTAAAGCGCAGTCGCTGGCTGCAATTCTCAACCTTGACTCGTCAGTCGAAGCACTCTCGGCGTCAAATAGTTGACTCGGTGATCGAACGATGACTGACATATTCGACTGCGGCCGCCGCTCACCTCGTTTTCTAGACCGAGGACAAGAAAAGGGCTCGGCTGATCGTTGCGGATACGGCAGGCGGCGTGAAAACGATCCTTGCCGAACGAGTGTATCGAAATGCACGGACACATCGCGGTTAATTACTCGGCAAACGTAGGAAACGTGAGCGCGCCAAGTTTCACGGTAGCCGGCCGGCCACGGTGATAAATCGGCCGGCTGGCAAAGCCGAGGCGAGTGATTGTTACCTCGATTGACAAGGGTATCAAATAATGTCTGGGGAACACCGTGCCCGTGCCCGTGCCCGTGCCCGTGCCCGGTAATCGCGTGCACCGCCGATAGGAAATCTGAATGGTCGCCGCCTGTCACGGCCGATCGGTGGGTCCAATCAGAAAATTGCCGTTCGGTCGTTCCAAGTGCGAGAATTAAAATGTTAAGCTCGCATCCACACCGAAGCAACAGCGAGCAACTTGATGTCGCACGTGTCCGGAGAAAGAGGCCAAGAAATGGCCGGAGGCGACAAAATCTCCGCTTCACTGTGGACACACCTTAGGTTGTCCCAAAAGGCTACATACAGTCAATTAACCCACTAAATACAGTTCAAATTACGTCGTGCTTAGTCTTGTCATTTTAATCAGAAAAATACCGCAAATACATTGGCGCAAGTCGAGTGGGGGGGGGGGGGGGATAGGCGAACCGACTAAGATCGTGTGGCTCCGCGCGCGTTCGGCTTACAATTAGATCAACACTTTACTGTACTCGTCAAGGTCAGTTTGCAAAAAGTGTCTCTGAATTTGCGTCGTGCGCATTAGTCGAAAGCGAAACGAACTTTTCGGACACCCTATGCATAAAGATCCCCGGGTGCCGTGTCCCTCGAGGTGTGCCCTCTCGAGATCAGATAACAAGGAAAGCTTTTAGTCTCTTAAACTATTATTAATGCTTCCTCGTCTTGTTCGATGGAAAAAATATCTGGCCGACATTATGCCCGGAACAATAGAGCCGGATGGAAATTAGGGTCGGACGTCGGGGGACTCGATGGTTAAACAATCCACTGTTCATTAGCGAATGTTCACGAAAGCTCCCCAGGCTCTTTGTAATTCTATAAATCTCGTCGATAATTACTGACGCGCCATCTAATTTCTTTTCTCGTTGCTTGTTCGAATCGTTAACCGATTGTGTTAATTTCAACACGATCAATGGTAATCTCAGAGAAGTCTGTTCGAAAATATTAAGAAATAAAAGAGTAATGTTAATGTTAACCCTACCGAGCACTAAACGTGCCTGATTGCTTTATAATAATAAAATGATTGAATTCCCTCAGACTTTTTACGAGTTTTATGACACATTTCCATGATTTCAATAATTTTATAGAACAAATCAAAAATAAATTGTTTCGACCTAACCGATAGCTCTGGTGTGTTAAGAATTTCTTGTTTTCAAAGCAACATTAAAATCCATGTGGCTTACTTTCCCTCGAGTAATTGAATTTTGAACAATACTAAGAACCTCTTGTTCTAGAGCTAACACGAAGCGATGAAAACCACGCGGCTTAATTTCGCTCGAGTGTTTTAATAATTTATCAAACGATAAAATACGGTGCAATGCTGATGGAATATTAAGGGTCTCATAAATTACGGTGGCTTAATCGAGTACATTCCAGTATTTCACTCTTTAATCAAATGATAAAATAGAATCTCTCATTTCCAAATCTGCATGGTAATCACGTGGCACGGTTACATTTCAATATCTCCGTTTCATTCTAAATGACAATAAATTATCAATATCCGTAAAATACCGGTGTTACGATCATGTCGAACAAGTCGTGACAAATTGTACATACATCAAAATCGAATGTTTCAGAAATCTTTGGAGCGCGCCGGTCACCGGATAACAAAATGAAATGTCGAATTCCGATCGACGAAGGACCGTAAAGGATTACATATATATTTTCGCGGGCCACGATCGATGAAGAGCCAAAATTCCAAAGCCTGTTCGAATGATAAAGCAGAAAACCCACGATTCCCGCGGCATCATATTTCACGCGCGGTCCCGAAATGGCGGCAATTAAAACGCGCTCAATCAAATGATAATCTTATCTGCGCAAGATCGATAATTCGATTATTCATTATCCCCTTCAAAGTCACGTTAATTACATATTACGGGGGAGGTGTGTATTACGGGGTAAACGGCGGTGGCAGGCGTTAATTAAAAGCGGACGTCTCGGAATTTTCGAGTGCGTCCCAGATGTCGAGCCTCGATAGGCAGAAAATTAATAATAACTTCACCGAAGTCCCGGAATTCTTCGCGAGGCGAACACGATATCGCGGCGCTGGGAATGCGGTCGGTTAACGAGTTGGACCGATAATTATTAAAGTCTACTTTTTTCGGGGTCCTCGGTGCCAGTAACCCGGGACAAGTCAAACTCTGAGCCGAGTTCATATTTTCATTCGAGTATAATTTCTTTATGATTTAAAATCTTTTTTTTTTTTCTTTCAGTCTCGCCCACGTTTCCGTACAAACGGACCGCTGCTGCGCGTCGCTCGATTTATGCACGGCTGGCGTTCTATCGTCGCGATAATTGCGACCGCAATAAAACTGATGACAAACGAGCAAATACATTTTCTGGAATGTCATCGGCGTCGCGGGGAAAGAGAGGAAACATAAAAGTTTAACGCACAGGATCGATCCAGATATGTACATACCTACATATATTTTTTTATCTGTTATCGACGCGAGAAACACGCACGGTCTGTCTCCGAGCACGATAAACAAGGCCAGGTTCACGGTCCCCGCGGGAATCATTTGTTAAGTTATCACTAATGCGCTCCGGCGCGGCGTGCCGCGCTACGCCGGGACCTATTATCAATTCAATTGCCGAACGCACCGCGATTCGATAATCCGCTGCGCGAATGCCTTCCTTCGCGATAGTCTTACGCGTTACGCTGCCCTCCATTTTGTCGAAGTTCATTATTTCCAAAGACGCGACCGTTACAGTGATTTCTGTATATATATATAGGCCAAGGTCTGGGTGATAAACGTCGCGGAATTATCCCCGCTACCGCGAGAGGCCTCGGACGCCGAGGAGTGTAAACATAACACGGGTTATGTCTCCTGGACGGTGTTTGTCGCTGGTGAGACCCGCGTTTGTGACATATGTATATCGAGAAGTCACTGTATCTCGTTTGGTATTATAAACAGTGACCTGAAAATAAGGGGTCCTTTTGACACTTTTGGGATCCTCAAATTTAGCTCGAATTTTTCTGCCAAATCATTGTTTATGTCAAGACCGTTTAAAAGCCGGGAACGTTAAATCCTTCTTCCGGACTGGACCGGACTGCGTTTAGAAGGACGCGGCTGGCGGTGGTCACCGAGCAGTGGCGGCATTTCTCAGCATTGTTCCGGCGAATCCATTGCGCCGCCTCAGCCCCCGGAGCCTGTCCGGCGCAAGTACACTCACTGATTGTTCTTCCTTTCAGCGAAGCGTGAAGCGCCTGCGCCTGCGCCTCCTCGCGCGAGAAGCTGTCCTCCCTCCAGAAAACGAGGGAAATGAACGGACAGAAATTTCGTTTGACGTCGGAAAATGCGGTGGCCGCCGTAGTACACATTCATTTTCGGCGTGCCCAACGACGCTCGTACCGCTGACCACCGAAACTTTCTCGAGTCCTTGGTCTAACGTTAATCTTCATCCACGGACATGTAAAACTACGGCCAGCTCGTTTCGCTCGCAAAACAGAGGAAACCCTCGGACGCTGGAGACTGGAGACGCTCCCGACAGAGATTGAAACGCACAGGCTCCCTCGCAATGCGCTCTGCCTTCCCAGAGCAACCCTCTGGAAACGTTATTTCTTCTTTTACACTCTTCATTTTTCACCTATTTCTACTGCCGTTATCATTTTTTTACTTCTCGGAGAAAATTAGTACAGAAACATAATTGCTTCGGAACCTGATTTACAATAGAAGATGTGTTTCAACACGTTTCCAGGAAATTTTCAATATCTAAACCACGACAATTTCTTAAAAAAAAAAAACATAAAAAAAAACAAAAATGGTACAATAATTTTGTCCTCGTTTTAGACCTCTAAGCCTCTACTTTTTTGTGCACTCATTTCTTCCGGTAAGAAATTTCCTGTGTCAATTGCACCGGACGATTAATAAAACATTTCTTAATAATGAAAACGCCTTCCGAGTCGCGGATGATTTAGTTTCCGGGCAAACCTATTTCAAAGCCAGTCTCCCGAACAAATTGTGAAACAATGAAAGACGCAGCGCCGTGTTATTCCGCGAAATTAATTAAACATGGAGACGTTGATGAAACAGGAAATGCTGAGAGGAACTACGGGGCTCTTTCGACTACTTAGATTTCGTTTCCACCTGCGTAACGCATTCGTTTAAACCTCAGGAACGATCCCGGTCTCGCGTCTCATAATTTCCGTTACTCGTCGTTATAGATTAGAGAGAATACTCACGGAAACATCGTTACCAGCACAATTACGCTCATCCTCGAACAACCCCTTGGCTGGCCGCCGCGAGACAAGATCGTCGCGGTTCTTCTTCCGTGAAACGATCGCGGGCGAAATTATGTTGTTTCGTTTGAAAATGCGCTCGGGTATTCGCGAAGCCCGACAGTTAACGAGGCTGAATTTCCGCGAGGCGTGGAGCTCTGGAAGGATTGAAATGTTTATTCCTTGGAAATAATTAAGATCGTAATAGTTTCGACAAACATCTTTGTTCTGGCCTCAGACGTCACGGTTCCCCCTCTATGTCACCGTTCTGAGAAACATTTAAAATTATTCTGAAAATGTTTTGTCGACTTCCTAATATTATTTTGTTTCTAATAGTATTTTTCATTCGAATCCCATCACATTCTTTCCCTCTTAGTTTATCGAGGAGACGTACGGAGACGTTTTTGTAGAAAACGATACAAGTAATTTCATATAGAGTAAAGCCTTGATCTAAGCCCAATCCTCGGGTCCGTGCTGTGACATACATAGATCGTGTAGGGCTACTATTTCCTTCTGATCGCATTTCATTTTATTTGTTATTTCATTTCCAAATAATTTAAAAGCAGTACTGTAATAATTTCGCGCAACATCATCTGTTCTCGAGTTCTAGATACGATTTCGTTTTCATTATCGTAAGAATCCCTCGAAATAAAATTAAACTGGTCTGCAGCGTTTAAGGTTCTCTAGCAATAATTTCACGCGACATCGCGGCCCCTTCGGCAGCAGGCATTCTTTTTATTTGCTAGTTACAAGAAACGTCCCGGACGATATTAAAATAGTCTAGGATTCAAGGGGCAAGGATGCGTCACGAAAGGGGGAGGATACCACGAAGAGGACGCGGATTCGCTCGCGTCTCTGCGCACGAAGGTAATTAATTGTTTGTCGCCGACACACGCTATGGCGTTCATAAATTAACACCCCTCCTCCGCTGCTTTCTTTTCATTGGCCCCGCGGCGTTGGCCTTCGTTCAACGATGTTAGCACGTGAATATATATATATATATATTGCCCTCCGCGCGGTCCCCGCGAATACGTGTGGAAATGATTTTTACTTTTAATACACGGGAACGGCCCGGAGGTGCGAGCCAAATGTTATGGAAAATTTACATGCCTTCGTTTTCGCGAGATCTTTACACGGCAGTTTTTCGAAACGGGCGAGAATTGATTTATCCGCCGGGGTTAAGTGACTCATAAATATTCTATCAGTGTTCCAAGCAGCGAGGTCAACCTGTACTTACCAAATGGATGGAAAAACGGCCGAGTGCAAGGGTTCGTACCATTAATGAAAAAAAGTCTCCTCCTCGCGCAAAAAGCATCGTTCCGTTTTACAGCTACTTTTCGGTTCAATTTTTAATTTGAGTTTATATCCTGTCGTCGCATGGTAACAGTTGATTTTCGTTTTGCATTTTTGAGCGGCCCATGCGTTCGGAGATTTTCTAGGAAGCCGTGCAGACGAATAAATAATATTACAAATTCTTTGGTACAAATGATACAAATTCTTTGCAAATAATTGATTACTTGTGTGTAACCCTAATAGAACTGTTATGTCTTTGCACTTTGTTTTCGGCTAGAAATGCGCGAAGCACCGCGCTCCGTTAATTAAACGTAAATATAATACAACGGGCGATCGAGGAACAAGTTAAATAGTGGAACGCATTGACCTTAAACGTCGTTTATTTATAGTTTCCCAATAACACAGAACGGAACAGCCGGTAACAGGAACGCGGTCGCGAATAGGGACATTTACCTTAGCTAACCCAGAGACGCCGCCGCCGGTGTTAAATGCGTTCAAAGTGCAAGGTTCACAGTGAACACGATTAATTTCAGTCCTCGATCAAGTGTGTAGCCGATCGCGATGGAAATCAAGCCGGTGCACGCCGGCGTTATGTTCGAAGGATCGATCGCATTAATACCATTAGTTCCGATTACTTTAACCTGAATCGGACGCGGTTCGAGTCTCGAGCGGTTGCTCTTCCATCCGTTTAATATGTCGGCCGTCTGTCACGAGACGTACACAACGGATCCTCGTTCTTGATATTTCTATAGATAGGATTATCGGGATAAACCTCTCGAAGGTGACAACAATGTTCCCCGTCACCGTTCACACCGTATGAATCTGCAAAACATTTTTTAAATTTTCGTTACAAGGCCCAAATAAAAGCAACTTAAACTATTTTTCCGTAGTTCGGACGAAACGCTAGCAGAAAACTGAAATCGTTGCGCTTGTAAAAAAGTTAAACTGATTCAAAGTGCTCGTTCTGAATTACGGGACCGAGTTTCTCAAAACGCCGGTGAAACGTTCTTTCTTCCACAGAATAAGGCTAGAGATAAAAATTCCCGTGGATCGCCGGGACCGGTTTCGAGAAATATGATCTCGGATCCCCGAACGATTTCCAGTTTCCCCGCACGGAAGAGCGTCCCGGCAATTCCGTGTGAAAGATATCTGTTCGGGAGATGCCGGAGAAAACGGCGGGCCGCGCGAAATTCGACAGCCGGGCCCGAGAGCGTATTGTCTAGTCGAATTTCCGCGATCCAATTTTATCGAGTCATCGGGACTTTGCTCGAAGGGAAACGATCTTCTGAGGCAGCGGGGGTGGGGGGGTGGCGAAAAGGGGCGCGAATACGAAATTACGAGCGTGGAACGAGTCCCAGGGTTGTTCGCCGACTTCCGTTGATGGCGATCCTCGGAAGGCTCTCGCAGCTGCGCAATATCCTTACGGTGCCGAAAGTTACATCCTCGCGACAGTAAACGTTTCGCAAGAACTTCCGATCCTGTGATTCCGATGTTCCGTTTCCTTCCCCCCCCCCCGCCCCTCAACCCTTCTGCAACTCCTTTTACTTCTCCAAACGCAGTTTCATAAATACGAGTTTCTTTTACGGTTACGGCGCGCAGATAGTATCGCTCGATTCAAATTTCTGGTTCGACAGCGTACCGATCGCGTTTGCTATCTTCCTATTATCGCGCGATTTCCTGAATCCGATCCATAAACTAACCCGTGGCACAAAGTGCTCGAACGCATTCAAAAATCGCATAAGATCCTTGAGATTGAACAAACTTAGGAGACTATAAATTTGCGACTACATTCACGATACAAGTCACCGACACGGGTCTTGCCAGCGTCATGTATCGTCCAGGCATCGGCGTGCCCCGCGATAGTGGGGATAATTCGGCGACATTTATCATCTAGACCTTGGCGACATATTTAGAGAAATCACTGTATACTATCCTCAGAAATAATTGAAAGACAGTCAAATAGAAGATTTAATTATTTCTGTTCAATTATCTATATGAATTATGTATTCTAATTATCTATTTATGAATTATGCGACCGACTGTATATGCATCTCCGGGTTCGTTCGTCTCGCGGATAAGTTCCGCCGTTTCTCGCAGGGTAGCACGCACGCGGTCGTGTTCCCGCGATCATACTTGACTGACAGTTCTGCAATCGCGGCGGAATAGTGTAATCGAACGATGAAAAGAAAGAAAGTGCTCGACCCCTGGTGGTTCAGGGAACGATCTTGTCGTGCGGCTGTTCCCGGCAATTACCCGTGTTGTGTTTGTTGAACTGGAACCGTCCGTGTGTCGCTCGGTGATCTCCAGTTCCACTCATGCTTAAAATTATCCAATTTCTCTATTATCGTAGAGATACGTGCGTGCGTGCGTGCGTGCGTGCACGCGAACGCTTATTATTGGCCACACCTTGCGCGCCGGGGAGATATTTTAACGATACCACCGCGCGCCGGCTCGGCCAGGCTCTACCGCCTGTCCACTTAGGGCCACGGATAATAGCGATCGTGTATCGCGTTCGTTCATTGGCTTCTTTCGCGTACGCACTGTTACACGTTGTTTCATGATCCGCGGATCTAACGGGCCGATATCAATCTTATCCGAGCGCTTAACGCGTTGACAACGGGACGCACTGCACGCTCCGAGGAATTCCGTACCGTTCCTCTGCACGGAACGGCCGCAACTGCAGTCGTTGATGATGATGATGATGCTCGCTTGCGGAGCAAGGAGATGCAAATTGTGCGTCTTTCTTGGACATTTATGCGCGGCGAGCACTGCGACTCGATGGGCAGGTTAACCCTTAACGGACCAATGCCGCCATATAAGCGGCATGGCACTTTTACTCACTTAATACTGCGTATATGGTAGCAAAAATTAAAAAAAAAATATATATATATATATATATACATGTATAAAATAAAATATAAATATCTTCATCTTTATACTTGCTATAAAAATGTTGACTCGATAGTTTCTCTTTGTATGAAAAATAGCTTGGACCTGGTGGGCAGTAAACTTAAAGTACTTCCGGATCGTTAAAGGTTAAAATTGGGTCGACTTAAAAGGAACTAGTTTTTCAGGAGTATTCGAAATCTATTTATTTAACGTATCTGCTATTTTGTTCATGGATGAGTCCTCGTGGAAGCAAAAAGCTAGCCTCGAAAAGCTAATAAAATTATGTATACGTGCATATAATAATGTGCATAATGTAATACTAATTAAGAGCGCAGCGAGTGAACGAAGTGAACGAGCGAAGCTCTTCTTTACGCTACTCTTACATTTCGTGGACATTCTTCTCCTCCTAAACCGCTCGACCGATTTCAATGAAATTTTGCACACATATGCATGTGTCCTCCGAGAAGGTTTTAAAAAAATAAAATCGAAAATCGGACAAGTCATTATGTAAATAAAGAAGAAAAACGATAAATAAAACATAAAATGTTAATGTTCTCTCTCTCTCTCTCTCTCTCTCTCGAACGAGGAGTCCCTTCTCGAAAGATTTTTCTACTTTTTGCCCGTCCGTTTACCTTTACCTTTATGTTCACCTTTTTTTTCTCTACTCGCTTTATGACTCTGTCGATCATCAGTACCAGGTAACGGATTACTAGGGTTAGGGAATTTGACCTGGGACGATTATCGTCGCGTGACGCATTTCCGTCCCGTATTTCCGTTCCATATTTCGTTACATCTTTTCTCAAATCACCCCCATCTCTAAAACACTTTCGTGTTAAAAACTCATAAGACAATTTGGAAGTTCTTTCCGATTTTTCGCCTCAACATTGACGGTGAAAGCTTGAAATTCCTATCACTTCGTTGTATTGAAAGAAGAATGGTAGACATCATTCACTAATATCACGCTGCGCTCTTAAGTCTACATAACCACCCGGGCAAGTACACCTAATATATTATAACTAGACTGACGATGTTTATGCAGTTTTCAATTTTTTCAGGCAAATTTTAGGAAAGCGGAAACAAATAGAAACTAATTTTCAGCGGTAGTAGCCTTCGTAGGTCCGAAATAAATAAAAATCGTATTAAACTCTGTGGAATTTTATATTATAGCATTTTTTTTTAATTTTCAGAAGCCATAAATGCATAAAGATATTTGGCCTCCTTCAGCCGTGACACCTTGTATAACTTAATAATCTGTTTACTACGATCCCGTGGGAATCAGTGAGTGGTATTAATCGCAGGCCTTTTATCTACTTTAATCAATCCTTTTCTTGTTGACCGCATTTAAATAAGCTATCGCGATCACCGTGTTGTTCCGATGCCTCTTGACATAACATCGAGAGAATAATAAGATAATGGGATACCGATCGATTCGCGTCTGGGTTCAGAAAAATAACAAAGCTGTTAGTACATCTCGGATTTGGTGTTTATTTCGCGATAACAATGGTTATGGAGAAACCGAGCTTATCATCCAAGTTATGTACAATTCCCGTGTTTCCTTTCGAGTCATGTATGCGAACAGGTTTTTCTCGGCGCGCGGACATAGTAAAAACCTCCAAGAATGCCGAGTGTCTGCTCTCACGCGCAGAATTGTCTGCATTGGTCACGATTCAAGTAATTGTTTTGGTTTCCGGCGCATCCTCCGTAGGTGAACTCTTCACACTGATGTGTCTCCGGATTGTATCCGAACCTCTTGAACGCTCCTCTGCATGGTCCACGCACCAACGGCAACAGGCATTCTGCAAAAGAATCATGGTCGTTATTGAAAGAAAAATGCAAACAGTTTAAAAAACTTAGGAAATCGAAAAAAAAAAAAAGTAAAAGATCCGTGTACAGCAATGAATGAATGTTTGAGAAAACTTTTGAACCGAAATGTCACTCGCATCGTGCTCAACGGTAAGATAGTTTGCTAGTTAGTTTGATAGTTTGATAGTTTGTTTTCATTTTTGGTTATTGTTTCGTCGAACTTTTACCACCATATTCGTGACGTTTTCCTGACTGAATTATTACTGTCGAACACTTTAGGTTCCGTGGAAAGCCGTTTACCCGTGGTACTAAATGATTATTCGCGATAACGTATGTAATCAGTAACAAGGTTCTGTTCATGGTCAAACTCGTAACACGAAGAACAGTCACGAGAATGTCGGAAACGTTGAAATATCGAACGAACGAAATGTTTCATTCGTTTTATAACTGTGTCGCGAACGCTTCCGATTAATAAATGCGACAAGTCTTTTAAAAATGGTTTGGAACAATGTAAAATTAACCTTTAACAAATTGATTAAAATTGAAATTGTAAAAAAGTGTTTCTAATGAAAACTTTCTAATAAAAATCTACTGATGAACAAATAAAGGCGCGTCGCTCTTTAAAATTCGGTTTGATGTACAATTAAAATATCTGCCCAGAATCTAGCGTTGGGCTACTTTTCACTAAATGTTTCCTTTTTACTAGATGTTCCTTTTTGTAGAAACAGAACAGAACAGAACAAAATAATTACGCACGTGGTCCAATTTCGGCGGCGGAAACTTGGATCGTCAAACAGCAGACGACGAGGAAGAGGAATGCGAGGACTTTTCCGTTCATTTTGCAAACTGGCGGTGTTCTGGGCGTGCGACACAACTTTCGATTGCAACTCCGTTGTCACACGTTTGTTGAGTTTATATATCGCTCGCGGCGCGGCGCGGCGCGGCGCGTCGGCTCGATAGGAAATCTTCGTGAGATTAAACGCGTGCGTATGTTTGTTAAGCGCACACATGAACGCGCACGATTTGTCATCGTATTCCCATTCCTCCGATCGGATCGTTCAAGTGGGAACAAACCGGGAAAAGAGTGATTCAAATCTACCTAATAGGTTGCCCAAGCGAAACACCGACTGGTGACAAACGATTCGTCCGCAGCGCCGCGACCGTCAAGTTACTGGCATTCAGCAAATAAACTATTTATCTATTATCCGTTTGTTAACGCCGATAACCCATTGATTTTTCCCAAGCATAGTTCTCGGGAACCGATCAGATGCATATTTCCTCGTTGAACTCTCGACATGCTAATATAGACATATGTACTCCACTATCGCTGATATTTCAGATTGCGGATCTTTATGCAAAATATAAATTTTCAACAAGAATTATGCGACTAACCAGAGTGGAACAAAAAGTTATTTTCTTTTAAAAGTTTTTTACTGTTCTTTACTGTTTTAAATTACGTTTACTCATTTTTCTCATAAATCCATAAAATGCGCAGTCTAATGGTCACTCGAAGAATTATTTGAGTGTGTCTTAAAGACATAAAAATAATCTTTCAAAAATGTTTTTTATCAAATATGATGTAGCGTGTATCTTCGCATAATTGTCGATTATTATGTGAAAATTGTAAAACAGTGTAGGTAGTATGACATAGCATAAGAATGCTCTTTAATGTTTAATCTTCCTCGAACGATGACGGCGGAGATTTCTGAGAGAAAATTCTCAATGCATACGGTGAACTCTTTAAAATTTTCTCATTTTGTAATTGATTTTTTTCCCGAACGCCCGCGGACCGACGCGGGCCGCAGGCAGTATTCTATAGGGCTAAGTGCGGACCGCGGGCCGCCGGTTGCTCATCGCTGCATTAGAAGAATTAAATGATGTTGAAAGCAGAAAAGAATTATCATTCACCTCCTGTTTGTCGCAACTTACTTGGGCAATCTGTATTCTGCATAAAATTCCGCAGTCTAATCATTCTATTTACCATATCGGCGAAGGGATAACGAATAAACTTTGTCACCAGTAGAATCATCTGGAATATGTTAGCAATGGAACCACGAATCCCTCTGATCGTCGATCGATCTTGTTATGCGACGATTATTAACGATAA
The DNA here is from genome assembly GCA_913789895.3 of Seladonia tumulorum. Classification (NCBI taxonomy): domain Eukaryota; kingdom Metazoa; phylum Arthropoda; class Insecta; order Hymenoptera; family Halictidae; genus Seladonia; species Seladonia tumulorum. The sequence continues at coordinate 17,810,222 of OU565268.1, forward strand.
ACAGGGATCGAAAGTTCATTCGTATCTTGATCAATTTATATTTTGGCCGCACGGTGCTGAAATAAGATTGCATTTACTTAATATGTTAAAATTTGTTCACGTATTTCTCATGAAACTTTCCAATACTGATTGAAAAGCAAGACATACCGTTATATCGTGGATCTTTACATAGATCATTTAAACTGCAGCTGTTTTTAAAATTGCAGCAGACGTGCCGACGATTGCGATAAGCAGATCGAAAAATTACGATAAAAGATGATTAATATTTTACTGGTATCAGCAACAATTGATAATTGCTCGGTCGAGGATCAAGAGAGAGATCGCGGATTTTTCTGAAATCGATCGTCGTGCCGTACTTAAAATGTTGATGTGGCAAAATCAGGAAACATCGAGCGTCGAGTCTAGCTCGGCTCGAATGGTAATCGGTTAGGATAATGCCAGTGCCAATGCATGTTACAGATCCTAATAAAATTTGGAAGAATTAATATATTAACGTAAAAATTCATTTTAAAACTTGGACAAATAATTCCGTCACCCACATATGGGTGACATGGCAGTCAATGTGTTAAAACAATATGTGTGGAAGTCGATGTTTGAAAAAGAAATTTCTCAGTGTACTGTTACCGCGGCATATTTGTTATTGTTGTATTCGTTCAACATTTATTCATCCACAAATGATTCTTACCGCTCTCGACATAAGGTACCGTGAGAAATTCGGCAAGAATCATTTGCTCCGGAAAATCTGAAAATAGCGCCATTCCGTGCAGCGGCAAAACGCTCAAACTTCTAGCCAATTTGTTTCAGCAATCGCCCGCTAGATGGCGCAGCACGACAATGGCGCTAAAAATCTGAAAATAGCGCCAATTCGTGCAGCGGCGAAACGCTGAAACTACTAGCCAATTCATTTCCCCTATCCACCGTTAGATGGAGACACTGGTTAATTATAAAAATGATTAAAATAATTACAAGTCAAGACAAAAATGATGCTTGCCGTACTGGTCGTAAGGTACAATGTAAAATTCGGCACGAATCATTGGCTACTGAAAATCTGAAAATAGCGCCAGCGCACGTAGTGTCAAAACGCTCAAGCTTGTTTCATATAAAACAATTAAGCTGTACGTTCTCATCCTGGTTAAAAAAATAATGAGCGTTCGGTTTCAAGACCGTCAAGAGACGGCCGGGGTTCTGATCCAGAAAAGACGGCCCTCTCTCTGCCTATACCTCGTTTATGTTCGTGAACGAACTTCTTGGCAACGCCACAGACTATAAAGAAAACCACTCTAGCGATTTTGGCGCCCTAACTTCAGGTGTCGTATAGAGGGAATCGTTGCGTTGAATTTGGAAACTCGTTTAACCTGTTCGTGTAGTGACAGAAGATTTAAAGGCGCGATAAGTGTTTTAGAAACCTGTGTTTCGCGTGATACATTGTAAAACATCGTGCGGAAAAACGAGCACACAGAGAGGTACACCACGACACTCACTTCTTTCATATTCACGTGAACAAATCGTTTTTGTTTATCCGAAATACATAACCTATTTCTCGAAAGATCGGTTTTTCATTCCGATGTTAAAGCCCCGGCAGAACGATCTCTGCTTGTTTAATCTCCCACGCCGATTATGCTTCGTATTAACGTTGCGTTCATTAAATTCCGCTTATCGTATACTCGCTATGACAAGTGATACCTGTTTGCACGGAGTCCTAACCTTCAAATTGTAGTGTTTATTTGGCAACTATTGGAGTTAAATTAGTAAGCTGTTCGTCGAATCGACGTGTACGCAGCATGTACGAATTATGTCAGTAATGTTGTGTATGTGTATTATGCAATAAAAATTGTTTGATTAGTGATAACATATATGCGAATATGCCTACAGTGATATGAAGAGGGTAAAGCTGTGACGGTGGGAATCAAACATAAAAATAGCCCCGGTGACGACAGGAATATCTAACCTTATGCCCTCGGCTACCGGTACGTATGAAACTTCACGTAAACACATATATATTGTTGCCTTTTTTAATTGGACTACCATTCTTCGTACAAGCTCTATAACGCACAGTTAGCTTGCAAGTTGTGTCAATAGAGGCCGCAAGAATTTCCAGCAGATTAAACTCTGAGAAACATGCTCCAAATTCTAATTTATTCAATCCAAATAATGCTTCGGTTGTAGGAAGAATACTGAAGGTGAAATACAAACACATATTCTTTGAAATAACAGAAATATGGCGCATACATATTGCAGGAACGGTGAAGCACAATAGATAGAGTACTTTGGATTCTTGTGGATGAAATTACACGGGCTATCCGTACAGAAGACCTGCATAATCGAAGTTTGCTTTGAGAGTAGTAGAATTGTATTAAGCTATGCGATGAAGTTCTTAAGAAATATACAGTCCCTGTTGCTGCAAGAAAAGGTGTCCACTTTCAGAGAGTTTCAGAAGAATGTACAGATATTAGAAGGTGCAGTTGTATGAGCCATTTTCTATAGGCTCTGTAAGATGATAATTAATTTCATTCCTCGTTTCTATTAGAATAAGCTTGAAACAATTCGTATCTAGATCTTTAGAGTAAATAGAAGTAAATTGAAATAGAAATACAATCAAATTATCGTGCGATATGTAGTTTCTTTGTAGATCTTATAAATGCGTACTTTATAATTGTCAGATGTTCACGTATTTATGTTTTATCGAATCACATGCATGTAGCAAAACTAACAAGAAAATATATCGGATATTAAGTCATAAAACGTGTAAAGAATACAATGATTGCTGTTATAATATTACATGTTATTGCATACGGTACGATGTTGACTAGAGATCAATTTTTTAGGAGGAAACAACCCTATAGGGCAGCAGAAGGGTGGGGCGACTATGCCCAGTAATGAAGAATGTGGGATCCGAGATGTATGGGGCCACAATCTGGAGGAAGAATTCCGAACTATTCGGCAAGTTGTACAGCAATACCAGTACATCGCTATGGACACTGAATTTCCTGGAGTAGTAGCTAGACCTATTGGTACAATGAAAATCCTTGGAATTTTCAAAGATTTCTTCACAGAAGAAAATAATTGCTTAGAAAATCGTTCTTTTATTTTCCAGGTGAATTCAGGACTAGTGCCGACTACCAGTACCAATTGTTACGGTGTAATGTAGATCTTTTGCGGATAATTCAACTGGGCCTCACGTTTCTTGACGAATCGGGGAACACGCCTGGGGGTAGTTATACGACGTGGCAGTTTAACTTCAAGTTTAATTTACAGTAAGCTTTTCGGGCAATTAATATGTAACGACTAAATTACAATACCGATAAAACGATTGATATCGTTCGATGTTTCAGGGAGGACATGTACGCGCAGGACAGTATAGAAATGCTGCAGAGCAGCGGTATTCAATTCAAAAAACACGAAGAGGAGGGCATAGATCCACTAGATTTTGCTGAACTATTAATGACGTCAGGAATCGTTCTTGTCGATGACATAAAATGGCTATCGTTTCATTCTGGCTACGATTTCGGTTATCTACTGAAGCTTCTTACAGACCAAAATTTGCCCCAAGAAGAAAGTGAATTCTTTGAGCTTCTTAGGATATATTTTCCGACAATATACGATGTAAAAGTAAGCACTAATTATCATCACTAGAGGTGTGTGAGAACTCGAACACGCTCGGGAATCCCGAAATTTTCGAGAACCCGTCCCCATCCCCATCCCCATCCCCATTTTCGGTTTCTTGCACATCTCTGAACATCAGCTTACAACGACAATGCTGCTTCCTAATACTAATGAAGAAATGTTTGTGCTCAGTACTTAATGAAATCTTGCAAAAATCTGAAAGGAGGACTTCAAGAGGTAGCAGAACAATTAGAAATTCAAAGAGTGGGACCGCAACATCAAGCTGGATCTGATTCGTTACTCACAGGAATGGTTTTCTTTAAGATGCGAGAGGTAAACATAATTTTCGGCTGATAATGTAACGAGCGTTTGGGCCGCGCATTGAACTGTAAATATTTTGTTTCAGATGTTTTTCGAGGACAACATTGACGACGCGAAATATTGTGGTCATTTGTACGGATTGGGAACATCATTTGTTGTAAACGGTTCGGGAGGATATCTAGAGAGCAATGGAGATAATTCTTCGCCTTCGTAATGTTAACGAAAGAGAAAAGAACAAAGAACAACAAAACAAACTATCACGCGTCAGTCGGATCAGATTATTTCATTACAAATAAAATGTTATAAATAATGTTTCAATTAATGATCAAGCGTATAGTTCATATCCACGATATAACGAGTCATTGTTGTAGATCACAGACACCGTTGGTCGAAGGAACAACAAAACAAAAAAAAAAAAAGAAAAAGAAATGAAAACTACAGGAGAATTTTTTTATATTTGTGCATTTTTTCTTTTGTACATCCTCGAACTTTTTAAGTCTTTCGTAGGTTTCTTCTGTGATACATGCTAATTAAATGAAAATATTTACTATAATGTGCAACGTGAAATATGTAAGATAGTTTCTTTATAAACATTTGTGACAATATTGGTATAAAAAAAGAACAAGGAAATATAAGATTGCAGTACAAAGAAAAAAAAAAAAAAATAAAGAGAGAAGCGAAGAAAACAAATGCTAATTTTAAGATTTTTCAAAAAATCTCTAAACAACGGCATAGAGAATCGAAGGAGCGTTGGAGGAGAAGGTGGGAGAAGGAAATGCATGATTGCATTGTCCCAGTACATCTATCAGTGTTCATATGTACATTTATCATACAGTGCATTTATAGACCAGTAAATCGTAAGCCCGAAACCGTTTTAATAAATATCCGTCGAAGTCACGCTTCTTGCCAGCCTTAGACTGAGCGAACAAGATACTGAAACGCGTAACTGAACAGAAAAATATCATTCTACCGTTTCTTTACGATTAAATGCCCCCCCCCCCCCACCCACAAGAACGATTCCGTTATCTCTATAGAAGACTAAATATGGTCGATTTAGCTTCTAAAATTATTTTCCACGGCGTGCCCCTTCCCCTTCCCCCATACATACGTACGTTTTATTGTAACAACCATTATCCATCAGGCTGACGACAAAGGCAACCTTCCGCTGCGCCCCGAACGCAATCACACAAAATGCATTTCTTTTGTAAATAACACGACGTTCCAGAAATACAATAAACAACTTACTTAAACCGAAACTTTGTCAATCATTGATGTCAGGCACAACAGCACAACGTGGGAATGATTAGGTTGCACGGAATAAATCACGGAGTCATTCAGACTTCTCACAATAAACACTATCTTCCCTTACTTAATTTTCAACATCGACTACAAACAAGCCAACAAGTGGCCTTTATGACACACAGTCGATACGTGGCCCATGCTACGTAAGCATGATACAGAGAATGCCACAGAAAATGATTCATAAAACACCATCACCAATGTTTCTTGCAAACCTCTCCTAATTTAATTTTTCATCTGCCTTCGCGGCAGTCGACCAATAAAAATTATGAAAATGGAAAGAGACTAATGATTCTAAATTTTGGAGCAAGGTAACACAAATCAGGCTTAGCAGAGCACCGCGGACCATCATCGGTATTTTTTTTAAATGACCACTGCGTCTTATTTAATTTTTCAAAATTCGAATTTTTACAAACATTCGAGAAACAGCGTGACGATTGCGAGCTTTCGTTCAAGACAATAAGTATGTATTGGTGTCAGGAATTTTCAAACAAACGTGACAATGGTGCGATGCGTCGTGCTAATAAGAGCACGTACAATTGTTTAAAGGGCGTCGACCCACGCCCTTTTCCGGAAAGTAGGCCACTATCCCTTCGGTTTGTTTCATTCGTTTCAGTTTTCATGTTAGCTTATCCACCTGTAGTAACGAGATAAACGCGCGTTATCGTAATATAACTGATATCAGCAGCGTTATCAGGATTCGTTAACTGAAGCGAGGCTCAGTGTCTTCGGGCATACTAGACAAAGCGGTTCATCCACCCTGGACGTATTCAAAATGCGAAACAAGCCTCGTCTTGACCGCGCTTCCGGTTTCGCACGATGGACCGTTCTCGGATGTTTTCTGCTTCTGCTGGCCGGCCAAGTAACCGCCCAGAACGATGATGGTCGATCGTTCGAGGCCGCGTACGGATTGAACGAAGGCGAGACCAACTCGAATAACGACGGGGCATCGGCGCAGGGGTTACCGGAAGTCGTGGACAAGGAAGTGGAGGACCTGAACGACGATGACAGTCCCGCGAAGCCCGTCCTTGACGAAGGAAAAACGTCCGCGGCCCTGGATAACATCGAACCGGAACCGAAGGAACAAGTCGATATTTCTGAAGGTATATCCGGTAGAACGATTGGAGAAAAAAGCGGAAAGTATGTAGGATACGGTGAGTGTTTCGATATCAATGGGCGTGACCGCTATTTTCTATGTTCGCTTCCATCGTTTAGAAGCTCAAGGTTTGTTGTCTCGAAGTTCATCTTTTCATTCTTTTTCTTTCTCTCTCTCTCTCTCTCTCTCTCCCTCTCCGTGAAGCACGCTGTGCTACTCCTTTTTCGTTTCACCGTGCTCGAGAAGCGTATATCGGGACGCTCGGCAGAGAGTTATTTGTTACACGGCTCCGCTAACGATTTAGATCTTATCTACTTTATCAGTTACTCACTCCATCGTGAATCGCTCATGAATCACTAGATATATCCGCCGTTTGCGCTTTCGTAATGAGTACTCGGTACATAACTCGTCGTCTTTCGTTTGCGGTGCTCTCGGGTCTGCAACCCTGTGGCACTCGCGATGCTTCATGGTTTAACCTTTGACTGGTATCGCATTTACTCACGGGGAATCACCCCCAACCATGAAATTAAAAATATTATTAAATTTGGGGTATATGCAATTTTTGTTTGCTGCTCAAATTCACTTTTAGCTCACTATTACTAAATTTCTTTTCTAAAACGGTAGTCCTTATTAACAAGAACAACTCTTGTCTGGAAACTTTTTTCCCATCCTTCACAGTTTGCGAATCGAAAATAGCCGAATATTCAAAGGTCAACTTTACCCCCTTAAAGTGAATTTGTGTAAAAAAAATCGCGTGATCTCCAAAGTTTCTTTTATAATGTCACGGGAAGAATCACCCTGGGGTTCTTAAAAATTTTGTAACGCTAATATATAGACGCAGACATAATAATTATAGATATACAATTTGCGACTCGTCAGCAAGAATTAGTGTCTTTGAGGTCATGAGGGACTCGGGGGATACCAATCCAGGGTTAATAAACGTTGGGTACCGTGAATTCTTGTAGTCTCGAATTCTGTTGACCCGAGATAGTTGCAAAATGCAAAGTACCGTCGCAATGTAACGTGCAATCAGAGTCACGTCACTGAATCATTACTTTACAATCTCCTGTGCTAGACCCGCGCGACTATCACTGTAGCGCTTAGGGCAGTGTGCACACAATGTACAGTCGATATCGAGAAGATGAGGGTGTCGTGGAGATTGAAATTCATTGAGGTCCAATTCTTGTAGATTCGGATGATCCCGACGCGGAGAGGTACGCGCCTTGCTCGGCCAATTCGGAGCCGAACTATTTCATAACCGAACAGCGATTGAAGCAGATCCGATCGCAGTTTATGTACTGGTACTTCGACAAGAGCTGCGACGGCAACAAATTGGGCGATTACCAGAAAGAAATCCAATCGTCGACGCCACAGATACACAAGAACTTCAACTTCCAGCTACCGTTCTATGGATTCAGATTCAATTACACCAGGGTACGTCGATGATCGATAGAAGTTTTATCCTGGATCCCGTTTTTGATTGGAACATTTCATGTGATTGAGAGAAAGATAATTGTTAAATATTATTTTTGGTATTTCGCAAATTCGCAGATGCCGTAAATGCACGAAGACTTGCAGTCGAATTCTTATGCAAAATAAAATTTTTCCAAGTCGGCTAGATAGCCGTGTACCGTGAATTTTCGATATATGTCAACAACACGGGTCTTGTATCGTCCAGGAGACATACTCCTGTTATGTTCACACTCCTCGGCGTCCAAGGCCTCTTGGTAGTGGGGATAATTCCGCGACATTTATCCTCCAGGCCTTGGCGACGTATGTATATAGAGAAATGACTGTATTTCGTTTGTCAATAATCTTGACAAGTCGAAAGAATGTAACAGCATTCTTAAATTCATCCAACGTATTTGCAGTTTTGTTTTCACTCATTCATTTTTGGTATAAATGCGTAAAATCCGCAGTCTAGTATAATATGATCGCATATTCGAAGGATTAGAAAATGAATCAACCGGGGAGTCGAGTCGGTCCGTCTAAAAACAATTAGATTACTTTGCAGAAACTAGTTAACTCGTTATGGTCGCAGTAAATATTATACCTTGTAATTATGTTTGCTCTGTCTTACACGGCCACAGCAAAACCAGCTATACCAGCAAATGAACAAATTCAGTTCAAAGGTATTTTTTCATGAAACGAGGTTTCCCCAGTTTGTTTTCAACTTTGATATTAGAATGGATAATAAAGCTAAGAATTTATTTTTATGTTGGAAAGATTTTGTAAAATTTTTATGTAAAGTACTAAAGAAAAAGTAAAAATGTTAGTTTACTAAATTTGCAAGACCTGTCGGTATTTTCAATATTACTGTCGGCGTAAGCGAGGATAGTGTACTATGGTTTCATCAATTTAGATTCGAGGAAATACCGTCGCATTGAAAGATAACTCATCGCGCCGATGATAAAAAGAAATGCGATAAGTGAACTGATCCAACTCGCTTCGGAAACAGTCCAATAACGAGTTAACTCGTCACCCTTGGTTAACAAGTGGAATGAACCATTTACGACTGCGGTGCCCGGGTCCATTTTAGCCCGGAATATCAGAAACACTGTCGTAACTATAAAATTAAATGAATAGTTGCATGATTGGATGCACTAAGAATCGATTTGGAAAATATGATTAAAAAGTATCTAAAAGGATGGGACTAAATCGGTGGTTCTTAACCTTTCCATTGATCGGCACCCCCTTGAATCTAAAAATAAATTCTCCCCCTCCCTTGAAAAATGTGTTTCTATTCCTTTATTTAGAAAATTACAATTATTTAGCAAAATAATTTATTTACTGAAAAATAAATTTGGAAATTTAGAAACTTCTCGCACCCCCAGGGGTGTGCGTACCCCAGGTTAAGAACCACCGGTTCAAATGGAGTTGAACGCCAACAAAAGTGTAATAGATTTATTTTCCGCTTCCCTAAAATGTGTTTGCTGCCTGTAACGCAATTTTCGGCTCGCATCATGCTGTTATACTAAACAAAATTGATCACGTTCCAGGTATCTATGAATGGTTACTTAGAATTCAGCGACCCCCCGGTCCACTACACGTATCCTCTCGTGTTCCCCGTGAAGGATTGGCCGAAAACGAACGATCCCAGTTTCATAGGAATATTCTTCAGCAAATGTCGCATAGGGGAAATCAGAAAAGACGATATAGACCAACGACTGCCGGGCGTTTACTTCAGGTACTGGACTTGAGAGTCGACTGCGAAACAAAGAATATCATTTAGTTAGAGTTGGAACATTTCGAATATAATTCGTTTCAGAATGGAAAGAGATCTGCAGTCGAGGAAAGACAAATTCGGCGTGGAGATGCGAGAACGTGTGAAATGGGACATCCGCGAGGGCATCATCGGCTCGGAATCATTCGACCCGAAACACGCTGCCATAATCACCTGGAAGAACATGTCTTTCGCTGGCGGTATCGACAATTCGCTTTACAAGACGAACACCTTCCAGATGGTCCTCGTCACGGACGAAGTGTCTACTTATGTGATCTTCAACTACTTGAACATCCAGTGGAGCAGCCACACCGAGGCTGGCGGTGATACCACTGGCGGAGAGGGTGGTATTCCGGCTTTCGTGAGTTTCAATATTCTTGTTTGCGTCTTAACAATTTCTTAACAGCCTCTTAGAAATCGGAGATCGAAGGTTCAATCAATTTTCCCATAACGGGAGTAATTTCGTGAACCACAAGTTTCCTCTCGAGTAACCAATCATTTCTTTCGAGGTTTTCATTCAGGAAGAACCGATTAAGCTCCTTTTCCATCTAACGGAAAGTTATCAGAAATCTTATAATTAATTCACTCACTGCGATCGAAGCTGTGAATCCGTAGTTACTTAATAATCCTTTACAAGTCAAAAATAAATGACTCGAGACTCTTATTATCAGCATAATCTGTTACGACGCGAATGCATTGTTCCTAGAAATTCAATTTAGTGATGATCACGATTTTTCGGGAGTATCAACTGACTTACAATTAGATCATTCAGTTAATTTAGAAAAAAAGTTGCATTGGTTTAACGTCATTGCCACCAACCTAATATCTTATTAAAGCTTCCGGTGTCTGAATTATTAATTTTTACTTACTCGATACATTCCTGCAGAAATCAATTTTTAATTCTATGTCACAAATATAGAATGTAGATTTATGAGCGAACGTTATTGATTTGCATTATCGGACGCTTTAACACTTTAATCCGGAGACGTCGTTCTTACCACGCGTTGAAGTCACCAGGGGCTCATGGCGTTCACGGGTTCATCTTACGAAAATGTTTATTTGTTTGTTTTTTCTTCTTTGTTTTTTTTTTTTTTTTTTATTTTAGATCGGCTTCAATGCTGGTAACGGCACCCAAAGCTACGAATACAAGCCATACTCGCAAATGTCGACGATCCGCGATCTAACGGGCAGAGGCTGGGCAAACGGTTTCCCGGGGCGTCACATCTTCAGGATAGACGAGAAGATCATGATGGGAACGTGCAACAAAGATATTGGTAAAGCTCGAACCCTCTAAGGAACAATTAATTCTTTGCACTCGGAGATGTTTCTCAGAGTCCGACGACTAGATTTCGGATTGAGGGAATTTTGGAGGTAACAGGCTAAATCATTTTGTACGCTACAGCTGGAGCAAACTTGCCACTGGTGTTTGCTCCCGAAAGCGGGAACATGTTAGGCGGCACCATCGTCAACATCACCGGACCGTGTTTCAACGAGTCCGAAAAGATCCGGTGCATCTTCGAGAGCGAGATGGTGATTGGCACCGTGGTCGATAGGAATCGAGCCATCTGTGTGCAACCGTTCGTCAAGGCTCAGGGATACATCCGGTTCGCGATTAGCATCGGAGAGAGCAAAGTCTACAACTGGAAAGGAAAATATTTCATCGGTAAGTAGGTGACCGAGAGAGAGAGAGAGAGCTAGACGAGTCGGTGCAATTTTTGAAAGAATAGGACAATTTTATTTTTTATTATATAATTTTTTAATTTCATTTTAATTTTTTACTTTTTTCTTCCAACTTCTTCGAGTCGTTAGGGAAAGAAGGAAATTTTTGCTTCTCCCCTAATTCTTGAATTTGGTTCAAACAATCTTTCTTTTGCATAACGGTCCGCTGGTAACATTGGCAACTGCCTGAGAATTACAATGCGATCGAATCTGATGCTTTCCAGAAACCCCGGCCACGGCAGCCGAGAAGATCTTCGTCTCGAACGCTGTACACGAGCGTCAACCTCACGAGATCAAGATCACCTGGGATCGGTTCAATTTGACTAGCAACGGGAACGCCGGAGTGCAAGTGTCTCTGTGGGGGTACCGCGAAACGAAAACTCACCCGGAGTTCGAATACATCACTACTTTGGAGGTTGGTCGATCGAGGAACGACGATAAGCAAAATATCATCTAATAAAGATTCAATAAAATTCCAGAGTGCGTACACAAATCTTGGCTACTACGTCATCACACCAGCTAAATATCGGGACGAATACAATCCCTACCAGCAGGACATGACTTTCGGGTTCATTCAACTGAACTTGACCGATCCGCAGCAGAATTCTCGCATCAACATCACGCCGTACGTCACTTGTATTTAAACTATATATTTTCTCGCTGGGATCAGAATGTCCTATATTAATTTTGGAAAGTTGCAAATTTTCAATCAAACTGGAAACTCGAATTTTTTATATTTTTTATACTTGACTTGATTTCTCAAATAATGGAGGGTGAGGGAGAAGAACTATTTTCGAATTTGCATTCAGCGCGTTAAAATCTGTACGGTAGATCCTCGGTAGTTGCACGAAACGCGAGGCTGGAAAGCAACTACCGAGGTTCTACTGTAACTACCGTAGAAGTTACGGAAGTTACAGTTTCTTGGACAGTGTAATGATGTTTTAATTGTTCACAGGACTCTGTGGAGCAGACCAATTCCGCTGGGCTGGTACTTCGGGTGGCAGTGGGAAACTGCGATGGGTCCAAAATGGCCGCAAGCACTGTGCAACAAGTGGATTATGAACGACAGATACCTGAAGAATTTCGCTGCCGAGATATCCCTGTGTCCTTGCACGCTGAAACACGCATTGAACGACAAAGGACGCTTCCTTCCTGATTACGATTGCGACAAGGACTCGAATTTGGACTGTCTCTACAATCAACACGCCCATCATTGCGTGAGGACGGGCTCGCCAAGGTAAACGACACTAGGTTGTTGAACAAGTGGGAATGACTCTATGGCTTCAAAAAATTAATAAGATTGTTGTTTGAACGAAAATTATTATCGAGATTCTTTCTATATGCAAAATAAAAATTGGCTTGATCGATTCCGAGAGACAGAGGTGTCCAATAAAATTGTGTTCACTCTTTGGATAATGTTCACAAGTTAGAAACAACAGAAGAGTGTTCGTTAATTGCTCTAAACGTTTTCACTGTTCTACATTTCGTCCACAGATTTTTTCCATAAATGCATAAAATTCTCAGTCTAATAATTATAGATTTTATCAAGTGTTCTAGCAGCTAAAGCGTTGACCGAATGTTTCTCTATCAATCGTAGCATGGACGGGTCCGAGCAACAGTGCTGTTACGACAAATATGGCTACCTGATGCTGACGTATGACCAGCAATGGGGTTCGAGGCCACATCGATCCCATAATCTGGGATACTATCCGTGGGACGAGGCCAACAAGGTTCCAAGCCTGTCTCACTGGCACCACGACGTGATACCGATTTACCTGTGCTGCATGTGGCAAGAGGAGCACTCTGTCGGTTGCGAAACCTTCAGATACGAGAGACGACCGACGCAGGATTGCGTGGCTTATCAGTCGCCAGCGGTGGCTACCGTGTTCGGAGACCCCCATATCGTCACGTTCGATAATTTACAGTACACCTTCAACGGAAAGGGAGAATTCGTTCTGCTAAGGGTGAACCACGCGAAGGATAAGCTCGACGTGCAAGGCAGATTTGAACAGCTGCCGGACAACATTCACGGAGAAGTCAAGGCTACGCAACTGACCTCCATTGCAGGTGTGCAAACAGTATAGCCGGTAATAGAAAAATTGCTGATTCGATAGCTTGCCAAGAGAGAACCCTTTTTGCCAAGTTTCAGCCTCATACCTCCCCTGTAAGGGTAGTTGGGGGAAACAAACGAAAAACCAGTTTTTGCCCCGTTTCCCCGATTTTCTGGCATCCAAAAATTCTAAAAAAAAAAATCTGACACATTTAACACATCGGATCACACATTCGAGAATTTTTTCCGATTTTTCAGTTGCGAATTATGGCTAGAAAAATTAAAAACACGAAAAAAGTGCGGACTCTCTGGAAATTAATTGAATATCGTTAAATACTTGTTCAGAATTTATTCACCCTCTTCTCCTTGAGTAACAGCAAGATTTTTTAAACGCGTTGACGTTCCGATTCGGTCCACAGCAAGGGGCAACAACTCCGTTCCCATCGAAGTTCGTTTGAGACCGAAGCACTCTCAATGGAGATATCGGCTGGACGTTTTCGCGGACAAACGACGGGTATACTTCGACAGGCCGTCCTTGAAGTTCCAGCACTTCCCCGGGGTTGTAGTCTACACACCGACCTACATCTTGAACCAGAGCGAAGTGATCATCATGTTCGACACTGGTGCAGGCGTGGAAGTCATCGAAAACGAGGGCTATATGTCGGCTAGGGTCTACCTACCTTGGACCTACCTGGTACGGTTCGAAATGTTCTATTCTTGAAAAGATAGTACAGTAGGACAATCTCTCTTTCGTAGCACAATCTCGATTTTTCCGCGCATTTCCGGTCCCGTTTCGGGCAACGAGCTCGAGCATAGCAAAAAGATTGACAAAGTGTCTCGATCTGTTCCAGAACAAGACCAAGGGACTCTTCGGCAAATGGAACAACGACATGACCGACGATTTAATGAGTCCGGAAGGTCAAATAATAGGTTCGAGTAATTTGAACCACTTCGAAGCTCTGCACAAAGATTTCGCGGTGAAATGGATGCTGGAGGACAAGGAGAACGACTTGATAGGCGGTACACTGTTCACCAGAGAATTCGGAAGAACTGCGAGCTACTATGCGAACAAAACCTTCGAGCCCGAGTGGCGGAAGCAGCCCGAGGATATCCTGCCGAGCAACAGGTATTTAGCTGAACAGTTAAATCGTCAGGGTATGGGTTCGGAGAAATAAACAATCTCGCTTTGTTATAGGTCGTACGATGTCCAGCGTGCGCACGACCTCTGTGGAGAGTCTTATCAGTGCCAATACGATTACGCGATGTCGCTGAACAGGGATCTGGCACACTTCACGAAGAATTACTACGACTCGTACACGCAGATCAGGTACACCAACGAAGACGATCAAGGTAAGATGTTCGGGAACTCGGTAACTCGGGAACTCGCGAAAACGCTCAGGGGACCCTCGGATGGCAGGATTTCGATCCAAACAAATTGAACATAACAAATTGATGAAAATGATAACAAATTGAAGGATCACTGGTGTTACAGTGATCTCGTGCGGTGTATTGGAGACGCCCCGGTTCGGTCGTAAAAGCAACTTCTTCTTCACGCCCGGCACAAAGGTGACCTTCGAGTGCAACCAGGACTTCATATTGGTGGGCGACCAACGGCGAGTCTGCACGCCCGATGGACGATGGGATGTGCCAGAATATGGGTACACGGAATGTCTACGTGAGTATCTGAACAATGACTCGACGATCAGCACAATATTAGGTCATATATTATAAGTCATGTTTCGAGTAGCTAATGCGTTAACCATCGTTTTCAAATTGCTGTCTCAATTTAAAAAAAAATTGCTGCCTCGTTTAGGCCCTTTTAATCGGTTAATACTAAATCTTGGATTTAACATTGCGAAATGTTTATGGTGAAAACTATTGCTAGAAATGTTCATATATACAGGACGGGGCATTCAAATGAACTTATGGGATGACCTAATACTATCGCATGAAACATTCTTTCAATACGCTATTCAAGGTACTAGTTTCCAGATGCTAAAACTTTACCAGCTGGCCTCTCATAATTTCCATGAAAGTTATATGTATGCGTAATACAGGATGTTCGATTACAGGTGGGAGAAAATTTAAGAGACGGTTCTTCAAGATAATATAAGACGAAAATTAAGAGTAAAAGAATTGCGATTACGGCTTCATTTTCTAGTTATTAACAATTAAAAATCCGTCTAACATGCAGCAATCCGGTCAACGGTGCTCGCATCCAATGGTTAGGCTTTGACTTCACACTATAGAGGAAAAGAGAGTGCTCGATATGTACCAATCGTTGAGTTAGAACCGAAAATGCACCTCTGTCAGCCGGGTTGCCGTATTTTAGGCGAATCTTAAATTGCTAATATCTAAAAAATGGAGCCGAAGTCACAATTTTTCTGCTCTTCATTTTCGTCCTATATATTGTCACGGAGAAACACCCCTTAAATGTTCTCCCAACCGTAGTCGAACACATAGGAAACAACTTTACCAGCCGAATTACTTTGAGCAGCGTATAACTGTCACCTCGCGCTCGCCCAAGGGACACCTACCGCAATTCTACCTTCTACTGTCGCTATTCTCATCTTCGCATACCCAATCGTTCTTCGCAAGAACCTCACGGTCTCTCGCCGATCGAGTGTTCTCGATCCAATCGGACCATTATCACGGACGTCGCAGTGGCGGAGTGTGAAATAAAAGTTGTTTGGTTATTACACAACTATAGGTGGGGTCGAGTATTCCCAGCGTACAGCGTGGACGACGATGGGTATTATTTGCGTCGTGTTAATCCCCGTAGTCGGATGTGTCGCCGGTGCGTTTTTCTTGATCCGAAAGAACCAGGCGAAAGAAAGCTCGGATAAGTCGTGGCGTTATTCGGAGCGCGACTCTGCCATCGACGATTCAACGTTGTTGAGACAGAGCACGCCGTTGAAGACGTTCGACAGACCAATCTCGCCGGAGAGCGACACTAGCACCGCCACCACCGTTAGCAAAAAGAGGCATAGCTATGATAGAGTCTACCGTACGAACGAGCCCCTGCCGGATAAGCCGGATATCGAGTTCGAAGACAAAGACTGGGACCTTAAAGAGCCCCAGTCACCGACAGACTCGGAAAAGAGCACCGCAGAATCGATTAGGAAAGCTGGCAGTCCCACCAAAGAGAGCGACGTTTAAACCTAATTAGAGGACGCGACGTTAGACGGGGATATATCGATCTTCCGAGGCCCTTGTGTCTGTCGGCCTTTCGCTTTTTTAACGGGATGACCTTTCGATTATGAACGCGAACGCGAACACGTAGCGCGAGACATGTAAGATTCGGAGAACCAGGTTGCTGCATATCAAAAGCCTGATTTTTCACAGTAACGTTTTAAACTAATAAATAACTTTCTCCTAAATTAATCTCGTAACACCAGAACAAACACCATTCTAATCTCCGGATGTTTATGCAAAAAATACAAGTTTTCCAAGTTCATTGTAGGAAGCAGAAATTAAGTGAAAACGTATTTCTTCTTTAATATCAATATGTCAATATGTTTACTGCAACGTAATTCTTCTAATGTCTTTATACAATTTCATATCCATGTATTTGTTTTGGTTGTTAATGCCTAAAATCCGCAGTCCAAAATATCAACATGTTCTGTCAAGGAAATACGAGAGTCGACTCTTGATTACATTGTGTCAGAAATTTTTATTTATTATTTTTTTTTTTTTTTTTTTTGGTTGTTCGCCTTCTTTAATTACGAGACTGTCATCTCCATTTTTGACTTTTTTTTTTTGTACCATCGGCGTGTTCATTTTTTACCACATTTTGATGAAACATCGCACAACGCTGTCGTCAATATGTTTATTTTTCTACTCGTATAACAAGCATACACAACAATCACAACGATTGACATCGAAATAAATTTTACTTAGTAACGTACAAATGAAAATTGAAGATCTTAAAATAGCTTAAAACGCAACATTTGCATTCGTGCAAATCGGACATTTTATATGCAACAACGTAATACAATAGAATTTACGCCAGTATGCGTTTCGTAACACGATTAAATGAAAAAACTTATTGGTAAAAAATCAAACAGTAGATTTCGTAGAAATGAAAATGTCATAGAGTCTTCGAGCTTCGGTTTTCCTTCCTTAAGGTCGCATTTTTGTCCTCGCCTTCTCACAGCGCGTCCAATGGCACGCCGTTCGTCTCTGGTCGCATGACGTAGAGATATGTAAGTAACCAGCCAATAGGGAATCGTCTCACGTGACGCTAAAGAGGGAAGACTTTAGTTCGGCCGATCTGAGGATAATCAAAAAGAGGATAAACAAAAAAAAAAAAAAAAATGAAAAAAAAGAAAAAAACAAATAACGGAAGCTCGTATACAAAAGGGCATTCTTTTGACAGACTAAAGATGGCTAACGTAGAAGCGTCTTTTAAAATAAATTTCCAGTTAGATCTCGATTGGACGGATTCGCTAATGACTAACTGTATGTAGACATTGTTTAATATTTCCCATAGAATCCTTCTCGCATCGGAAGTGTATCGCTCGCTCACACGTCGAAATCACCGCAAGCACATACCTTTCATGACAAGTATTTATAAACATTTTCCTCTTCGATTTTCGAGCCTGATTTGCGACGAGAATGATTTGTACACGGTTCCCGCAGAAACCGAGAAACATAACGCAAAACGCATCCCTATCGCGGAGAATAGCTCCTTTATCGTGTGTGCCAATTGCTTTTGTTGTTGCTGTGGAATAGAAATGTGTCGGAACATGAATTGACTATCGTACCGTTGAATCAGAGATCATTCTTCGCGTTGACGAAAAAAGAAAAATGTAAGAGCAAATTTCGAGCGCGCTGAAACGCAATAAATTTAACGGTAACAGCACGATTGTACGAGATGCTTGGTAATTAATGTAAGAACACAGTTCAATAAACGATTTCTTTCTTTTACACCTTAAAATTACTCAGGAAATTTCTATTCCACATGCATACGTTGCAACACTCGAGTAAATGTTTGGAATGTTGTTTGAAACCGTTTCAGTGGAATGGAAATTTCCACCAGAATTATTGTCATCGCTTTCTGTTACTTTTACCCCCCCCCCCCCTTACCTCTTTATTCCTCTTCCTTCTTTATTTATTTAATTTACTCAGCTATACTTGCCCTGTATATCTGCATACTTGAACTTAACTCATCTGACTACTAAAATTATTAATCTGTTTATCGGCCTTATTTCTTGCGTATATTAATGCCATCGATTTCGTTGAAAATCACAGGTCAACAGGAATATAGCTCACGCCAGGCTGGTATTACAAGTGGTATAATACTTGTCTGCATAATACCGATTATACTCCTAATAATTTTCGTGGCAGTCAGATTCTTTAAAAAACAAAAGAAGGAGCGAGAAGAGGAGGCAGAAATGTCCAGGTATTATGCTAAACGAAATTTCTAAACCGTGAAGCTTTGTGCAGAAGAAAATTGTCTTTGCATAATTTTACAAAATTAACATTGAACGGTAATTTAACGGCAGAACTGCCAGAGGAATCCAGATTACTTCAGATTTCTTGTTTTGTTACGATCGAAGATGTAAAAACCTTTTTGCCGGAATTTAGTGGATTGACTCGTTTATACAAAACGCTTTTACAATTTATAGAATATAATCAAATTCCGCCATTTTGATTGCCTGATGGTTCTAGCGTTAATATTTCCGTCGATGACATACAATTGAACTTAATTGTGATTTACACTTTGTTATACTTCTGCGTAAATGTTTGTGGCACAGAAATTGCAACATATTCTTGTGATCGAGTATTAACGACGAAAATTTTTGTTCACAGAGCAAGAAGTGCAGAGCTAATGAGACTAAGGCAACTTAAACAAGAGGAAGAGCCTGCTCCTTACACCAGCAAAGCAACGGAAATTAATTGATTAGTATTACGTGTACTTTTTGTAATATCTTTTTTATAACTTGATTCGTATCATCGTACATTATATACCTTTCATTTTCTTACGCCGATATATGTAATCATACACGTGTTAAATAAGCATCATTGTTTAGTCGTAATTAGAAAAGTTAATTTATCGTAAACTCTTTAGAAAATGAAGCGTTTATGTAAGGGATAGATAAATACCTATTGTTTTCGTCAAAACTACGTAGTTAAGCATATATCGCATTTAGGACATGCTAAACTAGTTTATTTATTCTCTAAGTGACGTAGAATTCAATGTTCATTGTGATTTTGTACCGTTACAAAACAGAAAGAGACTGCAAAATATAATAAAATATAAATACACATTTTTCAATGTATTCCCAATGGAATTGTTAAACCATAAAGGGGTTAAATTAAGGAAGAAATAATATGCTTTGTGGCAGATTTGCTAACAGTTGCCGGAAAACACGTAATCAACAAACAAATTTTTCAGAAAATTCATCGAATTACGTTTTCAATGTGATGCGGATGGAAGTTTTGAACGATTCAAGGATCGAAATAAAGACGAAGGAGGGAACTTTGTCACAGGGGTGTTTAGGTTGCAAAAGAAGGACAAGAACATATTTTTCCTAAAAATTTGGATGGTAAGATGGTCAAGGGTGTGCTTATCACCATCATTGGCAAAAGGAATTGTTGAAAATATTAACCAGCAAGAAATGATAAATTTATCAGTGAATTGTGTTTTGTAAATTAATGATTGCGTAAGTGAATCAAGGACGTAAACAACGAGCGCACTAGTATAGGGAAAACTGTGCGTGCGAGTGAGAGCATGCCGGACCACGAGTGCTAGTGAGATAGCGCTAGTCGTAGTTGCTTCTCGTACTATTCTCGTACGGATTCGACTGTAGGGAAATAATTACACTGTAGAATAAGTATTCGACTGTAGGTAAATAATTTCACCGTGTGCGATTGTCGGTAAGTGTTAGACTGTTCGAACACCTTAGAAGTTCGACATTTTAGAAGATCGATATGTTTGTAAGTGATGACCTTTTTTTTAGGATCGAAGTGTTTGTAAGTGATGACCTTTTTTTTAGGATCGATATGTTTGTAAGTAATGACCTTTTTTTATGATCGATGAGTTTGAAAGTGATGACCTTTTTTTAGGATCGATGAGTTTGAAAGTGATGACCTTTTTTTTAGGATCGATGAGTTTGAAAGTGATGACCTTTTTTTTAGGATCGATGAGTTTGAAAGTGATGACCTTTTTTTTAGGATCGATGAGTTTGAAAGTGATGACCTTTTTTTTAGGATTCCAGAATCTGTAGGTGACGACCTTTTTTTTAGGATTCCAGACTTTGTAGGCGATGACCTTTTTTTTAGGATTCCACAGTCTGTAGGTGACGACCTTTTTTTAGGATCGTAGTATTCGTACACAATGACCTTTTTTTACAATCAAAGTATTCGCACTTGCGTTCTATCTTGTGAAGGGAGTCCTCAAAAAATGCCCCCTACCATCACTGCAGCTGGCTTCATCAGAGGTGGAGACACACTGATATTGGCGACTGTGTCAGTTACTTCCACCGTTCACCCGCCACTTTTTTTTTTCTTTGAATTTCTTCACGTTAACACTTACATCATTCACGTTAACCGTAACCCTAACCCACAGGGAAGAAGAAACATTAGAAGAAAAAACTCGACAATAAAGTAAATATACCAGTAAGTGTATTGTGTAGTTATACTTTCTATTTATATATGCTTTTGGGTTCTTTATGTGAGTGCCATCGATCAAGCCAATCACACTACGAAAACTATATTTTCCTTGAAACAATCTCCCGATTCTCTTTGTTTGCTTCACGGGATACTTATTAAGGCTCCGACCTTTTTTTTTTTTTTTAGTAACCAATAATTTCGTCGCATATTTTCCACCAATAGCCTGCAACAGCCTTCGCCTTACATATCTCGCTTATATATAGGAAAGTATTAGACTGTAGGTAAGTATCAGACTGTAGGTACTATACTGTTGGTAATATAATAAATTTAATTATATATTGTTATCTATGTGAAAAGGATATAGTGCAAATAAATCAATAAATAAATGACCTGCGATTTAAACTGATAAACTATGTTTACAAATATTTGTTTACTTTATTACATTTACCTTACCTTAGAAGTTCCACACCTTAGAAGTTTCACACCTTTGAAGTTCCACACATTAGAAGTTCCACACCTTAGAAGTTCCACACCCTTAAGGGAGTCATAATTACTCCTGCCGTTTACCCGGTTTCTTTTTTAAATTTCTTCACGTTGACATTAACATCATTGACGTTAACCCTAACCCCGAACCCTTTTTTTAATGAGGTATTTCATATCGTTTTTTCATTTCTAAGTTTTTACATTACTTAATGTAAATCTAAGTATAATTCTCAATCTACCGCTGCTGTACAACTGTTTCCGCAATTGCCAAAATCTATCGCGGGTTCTTTTTCTCTAACTTAATAACTGAAAATACACCTAATCGGGGGTCCGCGCAAGAAGGAAGTGGGGTTTTTTCTTTATCGAGCTCTACTTTTTCGGATGGCTTTGAGTACCTAGAAATCGGTCCGTGTTGGGGTTTCTCGTGAATCCACCCCTTTTGTGAACCCGGTATAAAGTTTTTTTCTTTAGGATCGAAGTGTTTGTAGGCGATGACCTTTTTTTAGGATCGAAGTGTTTGCACTTGTGTCCTGTCTTGTGACGACAGTCCTCGAACAACGCCATGTCAAAAGATGCCCCCTACTATCATTGCAGCTGGCTTCATCAGAGGTGAAGACACACTGGTACTGGCGAGTGTGTCAAAGAGAACACTTAAGAGAGTCATAGAGCCAAGAGACCGAGAAGCAATGTTATTCAGCTGGACAATTAAAATCTACAGGTGACCACCGTTCCGGAACATTGAGCAGCCCTATATAAGTTCAGTTTTCCTTGACACTCGCCAGTATCAGAGTGTCTTCACCTCTGATGAAGCCAGCTGCAATGATGGCAGGGAGCATTTTTTTTTATGGTCCGGGGTCGTGTTCCGGGGTCCGGGGTCATGGTCGGAATCGTCACCTGGATCATTTTCATAGCCCTAATCGTCAAAAACCACAACCCTAACCAGAAATAACCGTCACCAGAATCATTTTCATAGTCTTAATCGTCAAAAACCACAACCCTAACCAGAAATAACCGTCCGGGGTCCTGGTCGGGGGTCTTGGTCGGAGGTCTTGGTCGGGGGTCAAGGTCGGGGGTCTTGGTCGGGGGTCCTGGTTATTCGCGGTTAGGACTTAGTTTTTGCGTCTGTAGAAGGTTTCTCGAGGTCGGGGTGATGTTATTCGCGGTTAGGACTTAGTATTTGCATCTGTAGAAGGTTTTTCGAGGTCGGGGTGGTGTTTATTCGCGGTTAGGAATTAGTTTTTGCGTCCGTTGAAGGTTTTTCGAGGTCGGGGTGGTGTTTATTCGCGGTTAGGACATAGTTTTTGCGTCTCTAGAAGGTTTTTCGAGTTCGGGGTGATGTTTATTCGCGGTTAGAGATTAGTTTTTGCGTCCGTAGAAGGTTTTTCGAGGTCGGGGTGGTGTTTATTCGCGGTTAGGACATAGTTTTTGCGTCTCTAGAAGGTTTTTCGAGGTCGGGGTAGTGTTTATTCGCGGTTAGAGATTAGTTTTTGCGTCCGTAGAAGTTTTTTCGAGGTCGGGGAGGTGTTTATTCGCGGTTAGAGATTAGTTTTTGCGTCCGTAGAAGGTTTTTCGAGGTCGGGGAGGTGTTTATTCGCGGTTAGAGATTAGTTTTCGCGTCCGTAGAAGGTTTTTCGAGGTCGGGGAGGTGTTTATTCGCGGTTAGAGATTAGTTTTCGCGTCCGTAGAAGGTTTTTCGAGGTCGGGGTGGTGTTTATTCGCGGTTAGGACTTAGTTTTTGCGTCCGTAGAAGGTTTTTCGAGGTCGGGGTAGTGTTTATTCGCGGTTAGGACTTAGTTTTTGCGTCTGTAGAACGTTTTTCGAGGTCGGGGTGGTGTTTATTCGCGGTTAGGACATAGTTTTTGCGTCCGTAGAAGGTTTTTCGAGGTCGGGGTGGTGTTTATTCGCGGTTAGGACATAGTTTTGCGTCTCTAGATGGTTTTTCGAGGTCGGGGAGGTGTTTATTCGCGGTTAGAGATTAGTTTTTGCGTCCGTAGAAGGTTTTTCGAGGTCGGGGTGGTGTTTATTCGCGGTTAGGACATAGTTTTTGCATCTCTAGAAGGTTTTTCGAGGTCGGGGTGGTGTTTATTCGCGGTTAGAAATTAGTTTTTGCGTCCGTAGAAGGTTTTTCGAGGTCGGGGTGGTGTTTATTCGCGGTTAGGACATAGTTTTTGCGTCTCTAGACGGTTTTTCGAGGTCGGGGAGGTGTTTATTCGCGGTTAGAGATTAGTTTTCGCGTCCGTAGAAGGTTTTTCGAGGTCGGGGTGGTGTTTATTCGCGGTTAGGACATAGTTTTTGCGTCTCTAGAAGGTTTTTCGAGGTCGGGGTGGTGTTTATTCGCGGTTAGGACATAGTTTTGCGTCTCTAGATGGTTTTTCGAGGTCGGGGAGGTGTTTATTCGCGGTTAGAGATTAGTTTTTGCGTCCGTAGAAGGTTTTTCGAGGTCGGGGTGGTGTTTATTCGCGGTTAGAGATTAGTTTTTGCGTCCGTAGAAGGTTTTTCGAGGTCGGGGTGGTGTTTATTCGCGGTTAGGGATTAGTTTTTGGGTCCGTAGAAGGTTTTTCGAGGTCGGGGAGGTGTTTATTCGCGGTTAGAGATTAGTTTTTGCGTCCGTAGAACGTTTTTCGAGGTCGGGGTGGTGTTTATTCGCGGTTAGGACATAGTTTTTGCGTCCGTAGAAGGTTTTTCGAGGTCGGGGTTTTGTTTATTCGCGGTTAGGACATAGTTTTGCGTCTCTAGATGGTTTTTCGAGGTCGGGGAGGTGTTTATTCGCGGTTAGAGATTAGTTTTTGCGTCCGTAGAAGGTTTTTCGAGGTCGGGGTGGTGTTTATTCGCGGTTAGGGCATAGTTTTTGCATCTCTAGAAGGTTTTTCGAGGTCGGGGTGGTGTTTATTCGCGGTTAGAAATTAGTTTTTGCGTCCGTAGAAGGTTTTTCGAGGTCGGGGTGGTGTTTATTCGCGGTTAGGACATAGTTTTTGCGTCTCTAGACGGTTTTTCGAGGTCGGGGAGGTGTTTATTCGCGGTTAGAGATTAGTTTTCGCGTCCGTAGAAGGTTTTTCGAGGTCGGGGTGGTGTTTATTCGCGGTTAGGACATAGTTTTTGCGTCTCTAGAAGGTTTTTCGAGGGCGGGGTAGTGTTTATTCGCGGTTAGAGATTAGTTTTTGCGTCTGTAGAAGGTTTTTCGAGGTCGGGGTGGTGTTTATTCGCGGTTAGGACATAGTTTTGCGTCTCTAGATGGTTTTTCGAGGTCGGGGAGGTGTTTATTCGCGGTTAGAGATTAGTTTTTGCGTCCGTAGAAGGTTTTTCGAGGTCGGGGTGGTGTTTATTCGCGGTTAGGACATAGTTTTTGCATCTCTAGAAGGTTTTTCGAGGTCGGGGTGGTGTTTATTCGCGGTTAGAAATTAGTTTTTGCGTCCGTAGAAGGTTTTTCGAGGTCGGGGTGGTGTTTATTCGCGGTTAGGACATAGTTTTTGCGTCTCTAGACGGTTTTTCGAGGTCGGGGAGGTGTTTATTCGCGGTTAGAGATTAGTTTTTGCGTCCGTAGAAGGTTTTTCGAGGTCGGGGTAGTGTTTATTCGCGGTTAGGATATAGTTTTTGCGTCTCTAGAAGGTTTTTCGAGGTCGGGGTAGTGTTTATTCGCGGTTAGAGATTAGTTTTTGCGTCCGTAGAAGGTTTTTCGAGGTCGGGGTGGTGTTTATTCGCGGTTAGGACATAGTTTTGCGTCTCTAGAAGGATTTTCGAGGTCGGGGAGGTGTTTATTCGCGGTTAGAGATTAGTTTTTGCGTCCGTAGAAGGTTTTTCGATGTCGGGGTGGTGTTTATTCGCGGTTAGGACATAGTTTTTGCGTCTCTAGACGGTTTTTCGAGGTCGGGGAGGTGTTTATTCGCGGTTAGAGATTAGTTTTTGCGTCCGTAGAAGGTTTTTCGAGGTCGGGTAGTGTTTATTCGCGGTTAGGACTTAGTTTTTGCGTCTGTAGAACGTTTTTCGAGGTCCGGGTGGTGTTTATTCGCGGTTAGGACATAGTTTTTGCGTCTCTAGAAGGTTTTTCGAGGTCGGGGTAGTGTTTATTCGCGGTTAGAGATTAGTTTTTGCGTCCGTAGGAGGTTTTTCGAGGTCGGGGTGGTGTTTATTCGCGGTTAGGACTTAGTTTTTGCGTCTGTAGAACGTTTTTCGAGGTCGGGGTGGTGTTTATTCGCGGTTAGAGATTAGTTTTTGCGTCCGTAGAAGGTTTTTCGAGGTCGGGGTGGTGTTTATTCGCGGTTAGGACATAGTTTTTGTGTCTCTAGAAGGTTTTTCGAGGTCGGGGTGGTGTTTATTCGCGGTTAGAGATTAGTTTTTGCGTCCGTAGAAGGTTTTTCGAGGTCGGGGTGGTGTTTATTCGCGGTTAGGTCATAGTTTTTGCGTCTGTAGAACGTTTTTCGAGGTCGGGGTGGTGTTTATTCGCGGTTAGAGATTAGTTTTTGCGTCCGTAGAAGGTTTTTCGAGGTCGGGGTGGTGTTTATTCGCGGTTAGGACATAGTTTTTGCGTCTATAGACGGTTTTTCGAGGTCGGGGTGGTGTTTATTCGCGGTTAGAGATTAGTTTTTGCGTCCGTAGAAGGTTTTTCGAGGTCGGGGTGGTGTTTATTCGCGGTTAGGACATAGTTTTTGCGTCTCTAGACGGTTTTTCGAGGTCGGGGAGGTGTTTATTCGCGGTTAGAGATTAGTTTTTGCGTCCGTAGAAGGTTTTTCGAGGTCGGGGTAGTGTTTATTCGCGGTTAGGACATAGTTTATGCGTCTCTAGAAGGTTTTTCGAGGTCGGGGTGGTGTTTATTCGCGGTTAGGACATAGTTTTTGCGTCCGTAGAAGGTTTTTCGAGGTCGGGGTGGTGTTTTACGCGGTTAGGACATAGTTTTTGCGTCTCTAGACGGTTTTTCGAGGTCGGGGTGGTGTTTATTCGCGGTTAGAGATTAGTTTTTGCGTCCGTAGAAGGTTTTTCGAGGTCGGGGTAGTGTTTATTCGCGGTTAGGACTTAGTTTTTGCGTCTGTAGAACGTTTTTCGAGGTCGGGGTGGTGTTTATTCGCGGTTAGAGATTAGTTTTTGCGTCCGTAGAAGGTTTTTCGAGGTCGGGGTAGTGTTTATTCGCGGTTAGGACTTAGTTTTTGCGTCTGTAGACGGTTTTTCGAGGTCGGGGAGGTGTTTATTCGCGGTTAGAGATTAGTTTTTGCGTCCGTAGAAGGTTTTTCGAGGTCGGGGTAGTGTTTATTCGCGGTTAGGACTTAGTTTTTGCGTCTGTAGAACGTTTTTCGAGGTCGGGGTGGTGTTTATTCGCGGTTAGGACATAGTTTTTGCGTCTCTAGAAGGTTTTTCGAGGTCGGGGTAGTGTTTATTCGCGGTTAGAGATTAGTTTTTGCGTCCGTAGAAGGTTTTTGCGTCCGTAGAAGGTTGTTTTTGTGTAAATTCGAGGTTAGGGCTTACTTTTTGCGTCCGTAGAAGGTTTTTGCGTCCGTAGAAGGTTGTTTTTGTGTAAATTCGAGGTTAGGGCTTACTTTTTGCGTCCGTAGAAGGTTTTTGCGTCCGTAGAAGGTTGTTTTTGTGTAAATTCGAGGTTAGGGCTTACTTTTTGCGTCCGTAGAAGGTTGTTTGTGCGCGGGGTTGTGTAAATTCGAGGTTAGGGCTTACTTTTTGCGTCCGTAGAAGGTTTTTGCGTCCGTAGAAGGTTGTTTTTGTGTAAATTCGAGGTTAGGGCTTACTTTTTGCGTCCGTAGAAGGTTTTTGCGTCCGTAGAAGGTTGTTTTTGTGTAAATTCGAGGTTAGGGCTTACTTTTTGCGTCCGTAGAAGGTTTTTGCGTCCGTAGAAGGTTGTTTTTGTGTAAATTCGAGGTTAGGGCTTACTTTTTGCGTCCGTAGAAGGTTGTTTTTGTGTAAATTCGAGGTTAGGGCTTACTTTTTGCGTCCGTAGAAGGTTTTTGCGTCCGTAGAAGGTTGTTTTTGTGTAAATTCGAGGTTAGGGCTTACTTTTTGCGTCCGTAGAAGGTTTTTGCGTCCGTAGAAGGTTGTTTTTGTGTAAATTCGAGGTTAGGGCTTACTTTTTGCGTCCGTAGAAGGTTTTTGCGTCCGTAGAAGGTTGTTTTTGTGTAAATTCGAGGTTAGGGCTTACTTTTTGCGTCCGTAGAAGGTTTTTGCGTCCGTAGAAGGTTGTTTTTGTGTAAATTCGAGGTTAGGGCTTACTTTTTGCGTCCGTAGAAGGTTTTTGCGTCCGTAGAAGGTTGTTTTTGTGTAAATTCGAGGTTAGGGCTTACTTTTTGCGTCCGTAGAAGGTTTTTGCGTCCGTAGAAGGTTGTTTTTGTGTAAATTCGAGGTTAGGGCTTACTTTTTGCGTCCGTAGAAGGTTTTTGCGTCCGTAGAAGGTTGTTTTTGTGTAAATTCGAGGTTAGGGCTTACTTTTTGCGTCCGTAGAAGGTTTTTGCGTCCGTAGAAGGTTGTTTTTGTGTAAATTCGAGGTTAGGGCTTACTTTTTGCGTCCGTAGAAGGTTTTTGCGTCCGTAGAAGGTTGTTTTTGTGTAAATTCGAGGTTAGGGCTTACTTTTTGCGTCCGTAGAAGGTTTTTGCGTCCGTAGAAGGTTGTTTTTGTGTAAATTCGAGGTTAGGGCTTACTTTTTGCGTCCGTAGAAGGTTGTTTGTGCGCGTGGTTGTGTAAATTCGAGGTTAGGGCTTACTTTTTGCGTCCGTAGAAGGTTTTTGCGTCCGTAGAAGGTTGTTTTTGTGTAAATTCGAGGTTAGGGCTTACTTTTTGCGTCCGTAGAAGGTTTTTGCGTCCGTAGAAGGTTGTTTTTGTGTAAATTCGAGGTTAGGGCTTACTTTTTGCGTCCGTAGAAGGTTGTTTGTGCGCGGGGTTGTGTAAATTCGAGGTTAGGGCTTACTTTTTGCGTCCGTAGAAGGTTGTTTTTGTGTAAATTCGAGGTTAGGGCTTACTTTTTGCGTCCGTAGAAGGTTGTTTTTGTGTAAATTCGAGGTTAGGGCTTACTTTTTGCGTCCGTAGAAGGTTTTTGCGTCCGTAGAAGGTTGTTTTTGTGTAAATTCGAGGTTAGGGCTTACTTTTTGCGTCCGTAGAAGGTTTTTGCGTCCGTAGAAGGTTGTTTTTGTGTAAATTCGAGGTTAGGGCTTACTTTTTGCGTCCGTAGAAGGTTTTTGCGTCCGTAGAAGGTTGTTTTTGTGTAAATTCGAGGTTAGGGCTTACTTTTTGCGTCCGTAGAAGGTTTTTGCGTCCGTAGAAGGTTGTTTTTGTGTAAATTCGAGGTTAGGGCTTACTTTTTGCGTCCGTAGAAGGTTTTTGCGTCCGTAGAAGGTTGTTTTTGTGTAAATTCGAGGTTAGGGCTTACTTTTTGCGTCCGTAGAAGGTTTTTGCGTCCGTAGAAGGTTGTTTTTGTGTAAATTCG
This sequence comes from Seladonia tumulorum, assembly GCA_913789895.3. Lineage (NCBI taxonomy): Eukaryota > Metazoa > Arthropoda > Insecta > Hymenoptera > Halictidae > Seladonia > Seladonia tumulorum. The sequence goes on from OU565268.1 coordinate 17,839,048, forward strand.
AGGTTAGGGCTTACTTTTTGCGTCCGTAGAAGGTTTTTGCGTCCGTAGAAGGTTGTTTTTGTGTAAATTCGAGGTTAGGGCTTACTTTTTGCGTCCGTAGAAGGTTTTTGCGTCCGTAGAAGGTTGTTTTTGTGTAAATTCGAGGTTAGGGCTTACTTTTTGCGTCCGTAGAAGGTTTTTGCGTCCGTAGAAGGTTGTTTTTGTGTAAATTCGAGGTTAGGGCTTACTTTTTGCGTCCGTAGAAGGTTTTTGCGTCCGTAGAAGGTTGTTTTTGTGTAAATTCGAGGTTAGGGCTTACTTTTTGCGTCCGTAGAAGGTTGTTTGTGCGCGGGGTTGTGTAAATTCGAGGTTAGGGCTTACTTTTTGCGTCCGTAGAAGGTTTTTGCGTCCGTAGAAGGTTGTTTTTGTGTAAATTCGAGGTTAGGGCTTACTTTTTGCGTCCGTAGAAGGTTTTTGCGTCCGTAGAAGGTTGTTTTTGTGTAAATTCGAGGTTAGGGCTTACTTTTTGCGTCCGTAGAAGGTTGTTTGTGCGCGGGGTTGTGTAAATTCGAGGTTAGGGCTTACTTTTTGCGTCCGTAGAAGGTTTTTGCGTCCGTAGAAGGTTGTTTTTGTGTAAATTCGAGGTTAGGGCTTACTTTTTGCGTCCGTAGAAGGTTTTTGCGTCCGTAGAAGGTTGTTTTTGTGTAAATTCGAGGTTAGGGCTTACTTTTTGCGTCCGTAGAAGGTTGTTTTTGTGTAAATTCGAGGTTAGGGCTTACTTTTTGCGTCCGTAGAAGGTTTTTGCGTCCGTAGAAGGTTGTTTTTGTGTAAATTCGAGGTTAGGGCTTACTTTTTGCGTCCGTAGAAGGTTTTTGCGTCCGTAGAAGGTTGTTTTTGTGTAAATTCGAGGTTAGGGCTTACTTTTTGCGTCCGTAGAAGGTTTTTGCGTCCGTAGAAGGTTGTTTTTGTGTAAATTCGAGGTTAGGGCTTACTTTTTGCGTCCGTAGAAGGTTTTTGCGTCCGTAGAAGGTTGTTTTTGTGTAAATTCGAGGTTAGGGCTTACTTTTTGCGTCCGTAGAAGGTTTTTGCGTCCGTAGAAGGTTGTTTTTGTGTAAATTCGAGGTTAGGGCTTACTTTTTGCGTCCGTAGAAGGTTTTTGCGTCCGTAGAAGGTTGTTTTTGTGTAAATTCGAGGTTAGGGCTTACTTTTTGCGTCCGTAGAAGGTTTTTGCGTCCGTAGAAGGTTGTTTTTGTGTAAATTCGAGGTTAGGGCTTACTTTTTGCGTCCGTAGAAGGTTTTTGCGTCCGTAGAAGGTTGTTTTTGTGTAAATTCGAGGTTAGGGCTTACTTTTTGCGTCCGTAGAAGGTTTTTGCGTCCGTAGAAGGTTGTTTTTGTGTAAATTCGAGGTTAGGGCTTACTTTTTGCGTCCGTAGAAGGTTTTTGCGTCCGTAGAAGGTTGTTTTTGTGTAAATTCGAGGTTAGGGCTTACTTTTTGCGTCCGTAGAAGGTTTTTGCGTCCGTAGAAGGTTGTTTTTGTGTAAATTCGAGGTTAGGGCTTACTTTTTGCGTCCGTAGAAGGTTTTTGCGTCCGTAGAAGGTTGTTTTTGTGTAAATTCGAGGTTAGGGCTTACTTTTTGCGTCCGTAGAAGGTTTTTGCGTCCGTAGAAGGTTGTTTTTGTGTAAATTCGAGGTTAGGGCTTACTTTTTGCGTCCGTAGAAGGTTTTTGCGTCCGTAGAAGGTTGTTTTTGTGTAAATTCGAGGTTAGGGCTTACTTTTTGCGTCCGTAGAAGGTTTTTGCGTCCGTAGAAGGTTGTTTTTGTGTAAATTCGAGGTTAGGGCTTACTTTTTGCGTCCGTAGAAGGTTTTTGCGTCCGTAGAAGGTTGTTTTTGTGTAAATTCGAGGTTAGGGCTTACTTTTTGCGTCCGTAGAAGGTTTTTGCGTCCGTAGAAGGTTGTTTTTGTGTAAATTCGAGGTTAGGGCTTACTTTTTGCGTCCGTAGAAGGTTTTTGCGTCCGTAGAAGGTTGTTTTTGTGTAAATTCGAGGTTAGGGCTTACTTTTTGCGTCCGTAGAAGGTTTTTGCGTCCGTAGAAGGTTGTTTTTGTGTAAATTCGAGGTTAGGGCTTACTTTTTGCGTCCGTAGAAGGTTTTTGCGTCCGTAGAAGGTTGTTTTTGTGTAAATTCGAGGTTAGGGCTTACTTTTTGCGTCCGTAGAAGGTTTTTGCGTCCGTAGAAGGTTGTTTTTGTGTAAATTCGAGGTTAGGGCTTACTTTTTGCGTCCGTAGAAGGTTTTTGCGTCCGTAGAAGGTTGTTTTTGTGTAAATTCGAGGTTAGGGCTTACTTTTTGCGTCCGTAGAAGGTTTTTGCGTCCGTAGAAGGTTGTTTTTGTGTAAATTCGAGGTTAGGGCTTACTTTTTGCGTCCGTAGAAGGTTTTTGCGTCCGTAGAAGGTTGTTTTTGTGTAAATTCGAGGTTAGGGCTTACTTTTTGCGTCCGTAGAAGGTTGTTTTTGTGTAAATTCGAGGTTAGGGCTTACTTTTTGCGTCCGTAGAAGGTTTTTGCGTCCGTAGAAGGTTGTTTTTGTGTAAATTCGAGGTTAGGGCTTACTTTTTGCGTCCGTAGAAGGTTTTTGCGTCCGTAGAAGGTTGTTTTTGTGTAAATTCGAGGTTAGGGCTTACTTTTTGCGTCCGTAGAAGGTTTTTGCGTCCGTAGAAGGTTGTTTTTGTGTAAATTCGAGGTTAGGGCTTACTTTTTGCGTCCGTAGAAGGTTTTTGCGTCCGTAGAAGGTTGTTTTTGTGTAAATTCGAGGTTAGGGCTTACTTTTTGCGTCCGTAGAAGGTTGTTTTTGTGTAAATTCGAGGTTAGGGCTTACTTTTTGCGTCCGTAGAAGGTTTTTGCGTCCGTAGAAGGTTGTTTTTGTGTAAATTCGAGGTTAGGGCTTACTTTTTGCGTCCGTAGAAGGTTTTTGCGTCCGTAGAAGGTTGTTTTTGTGTAAATTCGAGGTTAGGGCTTACTTTTTGCGTCCGTAGAAGGTTTTTGCGTCCGTAGAAGGTTGTTTTTGTGTAAATTCGAGGTTAGGGCTTACTTTTTGCGTCCGTAGAAGGTTTTTGCGTCCGTAGAAGGTTGTTTTTGTGTAAATTCGAGGTTAGGGCTTACTTTTTGCGTCCGTAGAAGGTTTTTGCGTCCGTAGAAGGTTGTTTTTGTGTAAATTCGAGGTTAGGGCTTACTTTTTGCGTCCGTAGAAGGTTTTTGCGTCCGTAGAAGGTTGTTTTTGTGTAAATTCGAGGTTAGGGCTTACTTTTTGCGTCCGTAGAAGGTTTTTGCGTCCGTAGAAGGTTGTTTTTGTGTAAATTCGAGGTTAGGGCTTACTTTTTGCGTCCGTAGAAGGTTTTTGCGTCCGTAGAAGGTTGTTTTTGTGTAAATTCGAGGTTAGGGCTTACTTTTTGCGTCCGTAGAAGGTTTTTGCGTCCGTAGAAGGTTGTTTTTGTGTAAATTCGAGGTTAGGGCTTACTTTTTGCGTCCGTAGAAGGTTTTTGCGTCCGTAGAAGGTTGTTTTTGTGTAAATTCGAGGTTAGGGCTTACTTTTTGCGTCCGTAGAAGGTTTTTGCGTCCGTAGAAGGTTGTTTTTGTGTAAATTCGAGGTTAGGGCTTACTTTTTGCGTCCGTAGAAGGTTTTTGCGTCCGTAGAAGGTTGTTTTTGTGTAAATTCGAGGTTAGGGCTTACTTTTTGCGTCCGTAGAAGGTTGTTTTTGTGTAAATTCGAGGTTAGGGCTTACTTTTTGCGTCCGTAGAAGGTTTTTGCGTCCGTAGAAGGTTGTTTTTGTGTAAATTCGAGGTTAGGGCTTACTTTTTGCGTCCGTAGAAGGTTTTTGCGTCCGTAGAAGGTTGTTTTTGTGTAAATTCGAGGTTAGGGCTTACTTTTTGCGTCCGTAGAAGGTTTTTGCGTCCGTAGAAGGTTGTTTTTGTGTAAATTCGAGGTTAGGGTTAGGGTTAGGGTTAGGGTTAGGGTTAGGGTTAGGGTTAGGGTTAGGGTTAGGGTTAGGGTTAGGGTTAGGGTTAGGGTTAGGGTTAGGGTTAGGGTTAGGGTTAGGGTTAGGGGCGGGTTAGGGTTAGGGTTAGGGTTAGGGTTAGGGGCGGGTTAGGGTTAGGGTTAGGGTTAGGGTTAGGGTTAGGGTTAGGGTTAGGGTTAGGGTTAGGGTTAGGGTTAGGGTTAGGGTTAGGGTTAGGGTTAGGGTTAGGGTTAGGGTTAGGGTTAGGGGCGGGTTAGGGTTAGGGTTAGGGTTAGGGTTAGGGTTAGGGTTAGGGTTAGGGTTAGGGTTAGGGTTAGGGTTAGGGTTAGGGTTAGGGTTAGGGTTAGGGTTAGGGTTAGGGTTAGGGTTAGGGTTAGGGTTAGGGTTAGGGTTAGGG